>BJKM01000448.1:0-480219 GCA_015082035.1 Chaenogobius annularis | reverse complement strand
TTGACTACAAAGGTCGTTTCTTGCCTCAAATTGCAATAGTCTTCTGAGACACGGACAATTCGGGGTTTTACCCGTTCTGTCTGATGCGTCCACCGCGGATGATGTTTCACAAGCACAACAAAAACACATATTGAGAAACGGCCCTAGTTCCAGTTCATCAGCTTTAGAGATTAGTTCACATTTTTTGCGTTTATATACTGATTTTGTTCATGTCTACGGATACTTACCAGCCTCTGCTCTCCTCCCGCCTCGATCCTGCCGCCGCCTTTGTCCAAACTTTGAAAATCCTGTTTTCCTCTCTGTGGTTCTGTACTTGTTTTAAGTCTAACACGCCTGACTGTAGTCCGTGTCATTAGCTCATCCCTTATGACCGATCTAATGCACTTTTACACAGTATAACATTTAATTCTGTCAACAGGACAGAAGTCTTACAAGTGAAGACATTTCGCCACTCATACAAGTCGCTTCATACATTCTGTGTCACTCACTGTGGGCTCACTACAAAAACCACAATGGCCGAGTCGAAAATCCCTTTTATTTATTTATTATTATTATTATTATTATTATTATTATTATTATTATTATTATTATTATTATTATTATTATTATTATTATTATTATTAGTGACAAAAATTGACAAGACTCCAGTCTTTTGCTTTTTCACTGCTGCACAGATGTTGCCCACTCTGCAACCACAAACCAACTCTTTGGCAGCGAAAATGGCCCCACTTTTATATCCTTATGCCCCTCCCACGGGCAATACATAACCCAACCAAAATACAATTACAAAAAGAACACAAGTGATACATACAAAATACAAAATATTCCCAACATTACTCGAAACGTCATTCCCTCAATGAATGGACACTCATGCTCAAAGAAAATGACAAAAAGGCAAAAATAAATCCTCATGAACACATGACCACTCATACCGCGCACAACTGTAAAATATAATGCGCCCAGAACCGTGGCATCTGTTTGGCCAATCAGCGGGAGCTACGTATGTGGAAGTGGATGAGAGCGAGGAGTAGGCGCTCGGCAGGACCCAGTATGCGCCCTGGGTCCCACCGACTTGGAGAAATCTAACTGTATGGATCGATATGGGGAAGTGAAAGGTAGTTGTGCCTGTTTAGTGAAATACACGCATTCCCCGGCCGGTTTAACATTCACGCGGTTAGAAAACACATGGTGTGCGTAGGCTCCGGGGTTGACTAGGCAGCTCCGTCACAGAGCTACTTGTATGTGTATGTGGAATAATGTACTTTTAACATTGGTAGTGTGAAAAATTGGTTCATCAGCTGCAATGGTTTAAATTTTCTGTGTAAATAAAGTGATTTAGTACATAAGTGGCGAAGGTTAAGAGTTTCAAATCTTACAACAAAACCATATTTATAATTGAAAAAAAGACTATATTGAGCTTTTTTTCTTTTTTCTTTATTTCTTTTTTTACATTATTTTATTAATGCATCAGGTTTGTGCGAAAAGTGTTTGTACATTTCTTGGTTGAGGTTCAAGCATCGCACAAAACATGAACGGACAATGACATTAACCACAAAAGTCCAGAAATATTACTTTATACCTTTTTGTTTGGCAGATTACACTGGACGTTTCGGTCTTCTTTTTTTAGTTCACTTTTAACAGTTTGAAAAATAGACAATACACAAGATATTCTCTTTTTGCATAGCTCCAAAACAACAATTGACATTTTATATTTTCTTACACATTTTTCTACTAATAACTACACCTCAATCACTTACATTAATTAAGCATGAACAAATACTTAATTAATCATGAACAAAAAGTGTATTACAACTGAAGAAGAGTATTAATTATGTAGTTACTAAGCCTGAACCATTCTTCAGTTTATTTCAAGTCCTTTTTTTCATGTTTTTCTCCCCTTCAGGTTTGTGTATCTTGTGGGTTACTTTTCAATTTAGTTTATACAGCCTGGTTTAATATACCCAAAGCACTTACTCTCTGCACGTTTTTCAAGCTTTTGCAATAATAAAACTAGCTATAGAATAAATGCAAGATAGATATGTTTAAAGCCTTACTGTGGAACATTGCAGGCAAAGCAATAACACATCCCTGGAGCAGAAGTATGTCGCTGCCAGAAAAGTTATACCTTCAAACTTTCACCTTTTATAGAGTTAATGTTGCACAAATTAAGTTCATTTGAATGAGTTCATGTAATACAGTTGTTTGGCTTTATGATTCAATCTAATAATTAACATGGCATATAGTTATAAAAAAAAAGAAAGATAGAATGGTTCACAAAAACTTTAACGCATCGACCCGCTTTACAAAAGTCTATTTGTTTGCACTTTTGGCACTCAATAAACGATGGCGTTAAGTCAGGAAAGTAGTGAAGTCCCCTCACCCTGCAGTGATGTTGCATTGACACCGGCGTTCCCACATTCAGCACCTGGACAGCGCTCAAAACCACCGCTTATATTTGCCCCTGCGCTCTGGAGCTGTCTCTGGTGCTGAACTGCTAAACCTGTCAGCACAGCCTTAAATCTTTAACCCCACTGGAATATTATAGTGTTTTGCTGTGCATTTCATTTGACTTTGTTTGTTTTGATAGGAAGGGGAAGTGCAAATTTATAAACTAATGAAATCAAATATGTTGACATACTCAGTTCTAATTCTAGAATGTGATGATGCAGGAGGGGTCCAGACCGAGACGAGGATTGGATACGGCCATTGTAGGACATACAAGACGCAGGGGACTTTCATGACTTACAAAACGGCACCACACGAAACAGTGATCCGGGGTTTTCCTATTGATTACATGAAGCAGGCTATTCGTACTTGCAATGTCTAGGGTGATGGTATTTAAATAATGAGTGCCGTTAAATAATCGAAAGACGAATTCACAAATGTTGAACCTGATTATTTCTATTAGTGGCAAAACTCTAGAACTCAATACATTACTAGACAGAAAGAATAAATCTGTATTTCAACAATATTCATTTTAGCTGGCCTCCGTCTGTATTAAATATTATTGGCCTATAAAATGTTGTGATGTCAGATTGGTTGGCTTACGATCAAAATTCCACACCTAACAGCACAGACACAGAGATTTGTGTAAGGAAGCAATTATTGTGCTAAGTGAAACAGGTAAGGGAGATATTACTCGTGCTTAATTGTTCAGATGAGTAAGACATTTGGAAATATATGTAAATTTCCCTGCTCTCCACCAGAAAGGTTTTTAAAGATTTAAAGTCTGGACAACAAAAGGTATAATGGTCTTTTACCAGATTGTAAAGGAGAATCATCCGAAGAGCTTCGATGAAGTTGAACGAATTCTTTGACTTAGAGAAACAGGACTTTTTTAGGTATTTACAAATAAGGAGTTATTATAATTAAGAAATCAAAAATAATGACATACATCATAGCCCTTTGACTGAAATTGTTATTAAAGCATATAAATCTGAATTTACGAAGGGATTCTTATCTAAAGTGTACAAATGTATTAACAATTTGGGCACTCACTCTACTGATTACATTAAGGGTAAATGGGAAAGAGAGGGTCACTTTGTTCTGGATGATGAAGAGTGGGAAAGTATATGCACATCTCAGTGGAGAACCACAAAATCACATGTTTGACATGGGGTTATAAATAAGCGAGACACATTTTCCCAACAGAATTCCCTTCAAAGTGCCCATTACTCACAAGGAAATGCAGATTGTTGGAGAGGATGTGGCAGCCAGGAGGCAAACCACTATCATGTGTTTTGGGAGTGTCCAGTCGTTCGGAGTCATCGGACTGAAATTAATAATGCACTGCAGACTGTTTTTGACATTTCCGTCCCTCTGAACTTTAGAACTTGGGCCTCAAAACTCCTGCCATGGACACAATTAATGGATGCCTTTTTGGAATGTACTTTGGGCAGCAGGAATAAAAGGCCACTACAAAGAAATGGATGACACAAACATCACCAAAGATCAAAGACTGGACCGACAGTGTGACGGATATTAGACCGATGGAAAACATGACATTCAGACTTAAGTTAGAAATGGACAAACTTGACTTGACTTTGGACCAAATGCGACTCTCATTTTAATTTAAAAAGGACGTGAATTTGTTTGGGTTTATGTTAAGTTGAAATCTATTTGTGTTTTCTTTTCATTTATTCTCTCTGGTCGTTTTGTGTTCTGTATATATTGTATATATGTTTATAAAGCTGAAGAAGAAAATAAATCAAATGTGGTGATGTCATCTGAAACCTAGCAACAGAACCTCAATGTTCCCAGTAAAACATAAATTTGTTTTTGAAATTAGGATTATTAACACAGCTTTAATTCACCAGACATTTGAAAAATAAAAACATCCATAACAACAAGTTTAAAAAGTTTAAAATGAAAATAATAATAATAATAATAATAAAATAATAATAATAATAATAATAATAATAATAATAATAATAATAATAATAATAATAATAATAATAATAAAACAAATAAATCGTATTGTATATAGTAATAGGGGGTAAAATAGTATAAAATAAAATAGAAAAATAACTTGAATTGTGGGAAAAATAAAAAGCTGCTTCAAAGTTGTCATGCAACATATAAAATCAAGGACCAACCACCATTAAAAGTAACACAACAACAACAACAACAACATTAAACAACAACACTCATCAACAACAACAACAACATCATCATTAAACAAAATATTAGGGAAAGCACATGTGGGAGCCTCTCTCTGTTCCTGGTACTTTTTGTTGTTGTTGTTGTTGATCCAATCCTCATTTTAAGCGTGTTCACACTGAGTAGGAACTAAAGAATGGGGCCACACTTAAGGGAGTGTTTAGTTCCTGTTCAGGGGCAGGTTCTTTCCAGTCAGACCATGACCTTTCGGTAACACAAGGACCACTCTGAGCTTGGTGAGAAATACGTTTCATTTATTTTCAGACTTTGACAAACCGTTTTTGATCCGCACGATAAATGACTTGGAGCTTGTAGGCTTTCATTGTTACTGTCACCGTCTGTTTGAGCCTTTTGTGCATCACGGCGTTTTCTGTGCAGGTTCACGAAGCTCAAAAGGAGCCGGATGAAAGAGGAAAGAAAAGAAAAGTTTGTTTTCCTAACCACATCATTAAATATTGAAATGCTCCAGCTATAGACCCACTTTCACCCAATGTCGCTGTGTGAACACGAGCAAGGGACCGGGGCATTACAGGGACTTAGTTCTTGGTACTACAGTATGTGAAGTTAGATTGCCTTACACGTTATGTTTCCCTGTTTCCTGCTGACAAAACATTGACTTACATTCATTTCCTGGAGACTGATCCTAACCTTAATCCTAATTACTTAACTAATCCTAACCTAAACCCAATCTGTAACCAATTTTAACCCAAATCTGAACTTTAAACTATGATGTTGAGCTAATATTGAAAGATGTACTTCTTCTTCTTTTTTTTTTTTCTTTTTTTTTTTGTCCAGGCAGTTCCCCCCCCTTTTTGATTGCGTGTATACTGTACATATTTTAACCCCACCACACAGTCGCGTCTTTAACGTCAAAACAGAAATGACCGTGCGCAGACCACCACACCGCTGCCTCCCTCAAACCCCCCCCCCCTTTCGCTACGCTCTCGTCCCTCCCCACCTCCTCACATCACCTCCCTTTAACGTCTCCCCCTACTGTAACCTCTCCCTCGTCTACTCTTAGAAGTTACCGCGTCCTCCCCGACCCAAGCGAGGCGACGCGTCCACTTGTCTGATCTCATAAAGCCGCGGAACAAGCTGATTATGCCTCACGCGTAAAGAGCCGTGCGTGCGAACCAACCGGCACAACACGCACACCATCAAATATTCAAAAACACCCACCGAACCTCCCTCTTTCCCCCGCACTCCTCACAGATAACTAATTCTACTTGAATTCCTCCGGATCGGTTCGCAAAGTGCCGCCGCGACGCGCTCCGGGTCGCGCGTTTTCTAACTCTCCCCGCCGCCGCGTCGATGAGCACCCAGAGGTGGCACCGTCCCGCGCACGTCTCTCTTCTCCACACTCGGTTTTCTTCAACTCTTCCACGGGAATGCGACCACTGGCTGCTGCTGCTGCTGCTTCTGCTGCTTCTTTTGCTTCTGCAGCTGCCGCGTTTTGGAGACAACGTTCCGACACCGCGCGCGAAATGGAGCGATACAAATAAAAATAATAACATCATTATCGGATATATTTTTTGTATTTTTTTTTTTGGTGTGCGTTTCTTGGGAATCGTTGGTTTTATTTATTTATTTTTGATGTACTTATTTATTTATTTCGGCTCGGATATCGTGGCTGCGCGAAGACGCCGGGTGACTAATTCCAAGCGTCAACGAACGGGAAGATTTTCGGGGATGAATTTAAAAAAAAAAAAAAAAATGTCTTGATAACGGATCAACACTCGCGCGCACCCGAGACTTGTTTTGAACTTCCAAGACGCTGAAAACTACGCCAAAAAACAAAACAAAAAAAAACAAACAACAACAACAACCAAAATGTGCTTTGGTGTCGCTTCGTGGGGCATTTTTGCAGAGTTTTGCTGAAATTGGAACGCAGTATTTATTTTTTATTTTTTTTTAATTTTTGATTCTTTTTTTTGTGTGTGTGTTGTTGTGTTGTTTGCGTTTTACATAAGCTGCATTGTTACGACACTTGGCGCGCTTTGTCGCCGAAATGCCTGTCCGCTAGACGGGGAGGAGAGTGGACCGCGCTGCTCCATGGTGTGCACCGGGCAACCGACTCCCTTTACGCAGCCAGACTCCGGCTCCTCGCCTCACTGAACCGCGGACACACCTTTTTAATGCCAGGCGAGGTAAGTTTGGCGACCGCTTTGGGCATTTTCCAGCGTTGAAATGCGGTTTTTTTGTTGTTGTTTTTTTTTGGTGGATTTGTTGATTAGGGAATGTCAGGAAATGTGGATGAGAAGCTGGCGTTTTGTCTTGAGCGACTTTGAATGGTGATTCCCAATGCGTAAATTGTTGCGAAAAGGTGATTTAGTTGTTCTGTTTGACACGAATGATGTTCAGACTCAAATTTGGGCTGCATTCACGTGATGATATAACAGTCAAACAGGGCTGCAACATTTAATTGGGGGTAACCGTGTCGAGTCGACCATTGAAACAATCGTAAATGTATTTTAATGATGCAATCTGGACCATTCACATTTCATCAATAATACACTGCACCCAGAAGCCTTCAGTCATCATATGTCGCCCTTTTATTTGGTTATAAACGTGTTTTAAATAACAGAAATAACTGTTGAATAATTGAAACAAACAACACATTGTACAATTAAACTAATTGCAATTGTATTTTGATCCTCATAATTGTTATCTGGATTATAGAGGCTCTGAAACACATACGAAAATACATTCTATAACAAGTACAGCAACATGATTGAATGAAAATGTCATACATATTCCTATTTTTATCAATAAAACACTTTATTCTTAACGATTGTCAATAGAAGCCTTCGGTCTGTGTCTGTCACGACAACAGATGTGGATGTGCGACATGCAATTTTGTTAAAAACACGAGCTGCAATAAACAAATAGCAGAATGCAACACTTAAGTAATTAGTCTGTATACATCATGAGTCATGCAAGTTGTTCATTCAGCCGTCCACCGCTCAAATCTTGGAAGCGTGGAACAGAAAAATAACAAAAAGTAGTGCAAAGACAAAAGTTCCCACGTTAAATATCGACTCCCAAATGTGAAATATGAAGCTGATGCGGTAATTATCACAACCGCCTTACTTCAATCACCATTTTTCAACATTTATCTGGTTAAATGTATTGAAAAAGTCTCCACGTACAATAGAAATAACGGTCTGACTAGTGAAATTCTATGGCACTCAAGACGTGTTCATTTATGGCCATTTGAAAAGCGACGTTTTATCTGATAAAAAGCACAAATGACGTGGTGAAATTCTGTTTTGTGCGTCAAAAAGTGTCATCGGTCAACCACACGATTAATACGAACGGAAAGTGAAATCTAAAAGCGTTTGAATATGAAACGTTCTTTGTAGTCAATTTCATATGCTTTGGGTGGTTTTTATACTGGGTGATTTTGGACATAAAATAGAAATAGAAATAAATGTAAAAGTAATCATTGACAATAGATTGATTCACAGCTCACACAGGTTTCATGTATAGAAAGTGTTTGGAACCAGTGAGTCATCATTTTAGAGTTGTACGCTTTGAAATCTTAAACCGGGCATTTGATTTGAATGACTTGTCGAGGTCTTTTATGTTTCTTAAAATGGCCAAGCTTTTATAACCCGAGCGACAATGAAAACGGACGATGAAATGTGTCGTCTTGGATTGGAAGAGTTGACAACATACTTCAGTGATCGGCCGTCATACTTTATTGGTAAATGCAGTTAAAAAAAGTAAATTATACTGTGAGACTGCGCTAAGTGACTTTTCTGGTGGGGCCACGTGCTTGTCTCCATGATGGTATGAATGTATATAACTGGAATGTTCCACTGTACGGCATTAAAGGGCCTCTGACAGGTCGGACGACTCATTGAACTAAAATGCAGTTGAGATAAATATATTTCAAATTTTGCTGCTTGTTATCACAGAATAGCACTGAGTATACTTTCACTTCCTGTTTGTACTTGATGACATCACACTAGGAAGTTAGCCAGCAAACACTGAGAAAAAAACTCTAATGTCACTTTTTTTTTAAATTTGACAACTAAATATATATGAAAACAACTTTATTTTGTTGATTTAATGTTTTGTGGGTCAAAAAAGTAGTTTATTTTTGAGTGTCCCTAGTGTGATGTCACTTCCTGTCATTTTCTACAGATTTTTCAACGTTTTCTGCACAAATACCTACTCGATTGGTGTAAAATTATCATTTATATGTACAACAGGAATAAGTACACCAAATATTGTCCAAAATAGTTAAATTGTAAGCACCTGTCATACACACTTTAAATAGGGCTGCAAGATATATCACAACTGAATCAAAATTGGCACAATTATCAATTCACAAAGACGGCAATTATTTAGACAATAGAATGTTCCCTGCAAAGAACAAACATATCTTCTTTTTATAGAAAAATCTTTTGTTTAGACTTGTACAAACATGTTCTGAAATGGGATTCTTGTAATAGATAATCACTTCATATTCGGTCTTGACTCAAATGATAATGCTCCTGAAGTTGTTTACAAGATGCACTCCAAACAGAATCACACTTTTGAACCATAAATTCTAAATCTAATCACAATTTTCCATTACATCTTTTTTCTAAAATTGTGTAGCTCTAGATTGTAATTAGCCAATCTCAAATACTGCAATTATTTGAACTCTTTTACAGACAAATGAATGTTGTTCTGAGATACAACCTCCCCTCAGTCTACAACAGCGTCATAAGACCGTGGCAGAAACCAAACCAGTCAAATGCTAATGAGGTACTCGACAGCTCGGCCAGACCTCAGAAGTTCTTAATGACTCAAGCTGTGAGAGTGAAACAGGGACAGGGCCGGTTTCAGTTATAACTCCTCCCTTTGGGCTGGACCAATCCGAACTCAGGAGAGTTTTAAATGCTGCTCAAACCATTTCTATCAGATGGAAGTCGAAAATAGTGTCCAGATGAAACCTTTGAAACATTTTCTACCATTGACCACAGAGGGGCATGAATGAGGGATTACATCGATTTATACAACAACATATCCTGACTTAATATGTATAAAAGGAGTTATCTCTGTAGTTTGGACCTCTATAAACATGTTCTGAAATCCAACTAGAATCTTGCGTTAGTTTTAGTTCATATTTCAGTGTTCTCTCAAACGTCAACGCTCAGGAACATGTTTGACTGTGACCTTCGAACAGAATCCAAGTATTTAAACAATCACAATGTTTGTCAGAAAAACCGCAATCTGATATTTTGCCAAAATCGTTCAGTTCAATCCATGTGTTTTTTTGTTTTGTTTTTTTGTTTGTGTGCGAGCAGCTTGTCTCCATAGATGGATTAGTTTCATGTAATTCTGTGGAACATTTTCAAGCAAAGCAATAACACCTTCATGGAGACAAGCAGGTGGAAAGTTACATAGTGCAACTTTAATGTGGTGGCACACTTTAATATTGTACAGTGTCTTTGGAAGCGAATTTGCAATGGGGGGAACAAAAAACTGTGCTTAAATGCGTTTCTTTAAAAATAACCTAAATACCAGTGGTAGTTTAGGGTTTCAACCAACTGTTAACATAATCGTAAAAATATATACTTTTTTTAATCGACTATGCAGAATCGAAAATACAATTAGATACAAAAAAAGTATGACAACTGCAGAAAAATGTTATAAATAATACCCTTTATTTGTATATATATATTCTCAATCTAGAAGCATTCATTCACAACATTTCAACCTTTATTTGCTTAAAAATTTATGGGACAAATCTCAACGCACAATTTGAATAATTGTTTGCTGGAAATAATCATGAGTAAGCAGATAAGTCATGTCGAGTGTCGCTCAGAATGCATATTTCCAGCTGAAAACAGTGAGCGTGTTCCCACATCCGTCAGACGACATGGCGTTTGCAAATAGCATGTCCAGCCCCGCAAATGAGAGGACTGGAACGGTGCCATTAGTATTGTTATTGGTAATTACAGCTTTACTTTGAAACTTTCACAACCAACAAACTCCAGCGTCTATATCTGAACGTGGGGATTTCCTGGTGGATATTTATTTGACCTCGAGTTGACCCTTCAGGTTAGCCCCGGAGCCCAAACCTTGTGTTTTTCCTCTGGCATTTGTTGTAACGTCTATAGTTTTCATAGTCGTACATTTTCAGTGCTGAAAAGTGCTCAGTTGTGTGGCTTACGATTTTCAATTTTTTACATTATTTGGTGTATTTATACCTGTTGTACATATGAATGATAGTTTTACATCAACCGAGTAGGGATTTGTGTCGAAAAGTTGAAAAATCTGTAGAAAATGACAGGAAGTGACATCACACTAGCGACACTCATTCCAGTCAAATGTTTACGCAGAATTGACACAAAAGAAACTACTTTTTTTTTGACATTCTAAACATAGCTCAACAAAATAAAATCGCTCTCATTTATGTTTTCATTTGTCAAATTAAAAAAATGGTGTCATGAGATGAGTTTTGGCCCAGTGTTTGTTGGGTAATTTCCTACTGTGATGTCATCAATTACAAACAGGAAGTGAAATTATAAAATTAAAAAAAAATAGAATAAAATATAAAATTAAATTTAAAATGTCCTATTCTGTGATAAATTGTTTATAATTTCAGCAAAATGTTAAATATATAAAACTTAACAGCATTTTAGTTGCAAGTAAAAAATACTCAAAATCTACTTTGAAGTACCTTTTTGTAGTTTAAAAAAGTTCAAGCATTTATCACAGATTTGGAGAAAGTAAAATTTTGATAAAAAATTCTACAGATTTTTAGTCAACAGTAGCAATTTAAACACATTTCTTAATTTTTGTAATAATATTTTCTGTGTGTATTTTAGTTTGCTCAAAACCTTTAGGCAGAATGTTACAATACATGTGGGAAAAAGTACTTTCTGCTACTTTCAAATGTAGTGAAGTAAAACGTAACAGTCAAAAAAGGACAGTACTTTAACTTTTGTGCTTTAACTTTCTATCAATGGCTGTGTTTTGCAATATCAGACAAACGTTTAAAGGCGCACTAGGTAACATTTCTAGTGTGCGGTCACCATGTTATTGCTTTACCCAATGTTCCACAGTATGTCTTTACTCTTATTTATCTAGTATTTATTCAAGTGTTTCTAAAAGAATGCCTTGAAAAACATGCATTCTTACTGTGGCGACTCAGCAGTTTAATGCCCTACTGCGGAACATTCAAGGCAAAGCAACGTCATCTCTATGGAGACGAGCAGTTTTCCACCTCCAGAGCAAATTCCACTTCCACTGTATTTTCAACCTTCTCCATCTTCTCCGTGAGTGACATGTCGACAATGGCCGTGCTTCTGATTTTCACACTGTTACCAGCAGACGCCGCCAGACACCTATTCAGCCTAGAACCTCCGTGTTGTCAGTGAAAAGCTTGCAAGTGCTGACAAAGAGCAGGTTTACCATGCAATATTTTGAGTTATATATGTGAGATACCAATGCAAACAACACTAGAGGGCGCTGTGACTTCAGTGGCTGGTGGACTTAGGGGTGAAGCAGTTATAATTAGGTTAAAAACTGTAGCTGACACAGAAGAATGAGTCTGGTGATGGTGAATGGACTTAAAACACGCAGTCGAGTACTTCTGCTACAGAGCTAATATATTATCTTTAATGACATTTTTGTATATATTATGCCAAAATCAACTTTAATGAGCTTTTAATGTTGTTACAACGGTGTTTCTTTATCATTGGTTTAAGGCTGGAGCGGTTACAAAATTCCTGTTTTCACCTACCCCCTATCCCCGCCCACATCCTTGTATTTAGCTGTGATTATTTTACAAGTTTACAAGAGTGACACATGTCTAAAATGTCACTTTTCAAAACCAAGAACATGTAAATGACAATCTGCTGCTTATTACGGCGAAATGTCACTATGAAGAGGCGGGACTTATCAGATCTGCAGTTTTGAACAGGAAGTGAAAGGACCTTTCTGTTACTCTGGCATTGTTCAAATCTAAGCTACAAACTGTTTAGTTTGGCTGGGTATAACATTAAATGATTGTCTTTGCACTCTTCTCTTTTAAGTCTTAAATTATTTGACAGATAACCTGAAAATGGCACCTTTAAATTTCCTTAAATTAAGGTTTTGTGATTTCTGTCTTTTCTTTGGGATTTTAATGCTCTTTTTTCCTGTTGTGTGAAGCACTTTGAATTGCCTTGTGTACGAATTGTGCTCTACGTTTTAAATCAATATCGTGGTTTTCAACTAAGAAAATGTAAAATGATGATCTACTTCTGGTATAGTTCAATACTAACTTCTTTAAAAACAGCACAATACGTCTCCTTTAAAAGCCTATGTGGTCTGGAACAGTCATTCATCACCGAATTTAATGAAATGTATTTTCAATAGAACAGAGCAATAATTGAAATCACGATTATAAATTGGATTAACTGCACAGCCTTGAACAATGCAACATTTTCTGGTGATGATTCTCCAGAAATAGGTTATTGCTTTGCTTTGAATGTTGCACAATAGGGCATTAAACATGTACATTACACTCCCAAACGACGAGAAAACCACCTAAAAACGACATAGTGCACCTTCAACACAACCTGACAACAAAATGGCATGTCAGGAAGAATCCAAATGAATTTCGGCCTCCGGTTTAGGTTCAAGGTGAATTTCGTTGCGCCTGTGTCCAAATACAAGTGTGGCCCGGCCTGTCTGAGCGCGGCATTGTACCTCGCCATAGGAGGTGAGCCGGGGCATTTCACACCTTTTGTAGCTTTGGCGCACAATGACCTCGAAGTAACGGGGGGCGGCATAAATAAAAACATGAAAATAGCATCATAAATTCAGATAAAGGTAGAGGTGAGGATGAAAAGATGAAGGGGGAGCGTACAGGGAGGGAGGGAGGGAGACGGGGAGAAACGGTGTTATTCGGTTAGCTAAAACGATTGGTTCGTGCCTGACAACAGTGCGGTGAAAGCAGCCACATACTGCGAGTTTGAGAGGCTCCCGTGAAGGCCAGGCAACGGAAAGAGAGATGAGGAAAGAGGAGGAACGAGGGGGAGAGAAATAATGTCAATATTCAAGCCAAAGATAGACAGAACAGCAGCAAGAATGGAGTAAGAGAGAGACAGGAGGAATTGTGCACAGGATAATGCTGTCATTTGTTTGAAAGTTGCGGTGAGAGCATGTCATGTTCAGACACACAAGTGTATTAAATGTGCAGGTACAGTAAATACTTGTTAGTTTTGGGTGAATATATTGCGCAAAAAAAACGATTTTACATGGAAGGATTACGTTAACAATTCATTTATTTCTTCCCAACTCATTTAGCAGATTTTTGTTGAGTTCTAAACTTCCATACTCAATTATTTAGTTTATTTTGCGTAAGATTATATGAACTTGTACACAATATGATATAATGCTAACAGTTAAAAAGTTAAAAATAATGGATGTTTATATTTTTCATATTTAGTTCTTTATTTCGCAGTAAAAAGTTGGAAATAACACACACATTCCTGTATTTTTACAGTATTTTTATCAATATTGTCGGGCACAGCCTTAGCCCTGTTCACATGAAGCTAAATTCAGCCAAATCTACAAAGATATTTAGTCTAAAACGGGTATTATCCACCTGGAGTGGGCGTGTCCGGAGTCTAAAAACAGACATTTTTGAAACAGGTCCCAGAGTGCAAAGATCTGGGTCATTGCCCCGCCTCTGTTTAAGCGTCAAACTCCGACAGCAACAACAATGGGTCGTACAGCATTCCTCACGTACTGCAGACCTTTTGTTTAGCCGCGCTTTCTCTATGCGTTTCACTTGAAGCCTCCATGTTTGTTTTGTTTGTGTGCAACCCATGAGTCTTTATGTATTACAATGTTTTCATCACGCAGCTGTTTGTGTTTTGAGTAAGGGCAATGTCATTATCTAACCTTTTCCCAAGTGTCAAGTCGTTGTTTGGGAAAGCTTGACAATACATCAACAAGTGACACAGTTTTAGCTGCTAATAAACTCTCAAATTCAGGTCACAAACGCACAAACCAAATCGCACCCGGCAAACACCCACTTACCTTTTTGAATGTTTAGAAAATCATTTTATTTTGCGTTCATATCTGAGCAACAAACCCAAGTCGGGCACATTTATCGAGCTGGAATTCATGTCCAAACACTCCAAAGAGCTGCTTCAAATTCAACTCAAGAGGAGAGGATCCCAATAACATTCAAAAAGATCTTTCGCTTGATATATTTCTGAAATTACCTGCTCTTTTCAAGCACAAACTTTCATGTCGTCTGACTCAGCACGACGTAAACTGTATTTTAAAGAGTCGCATACACAAAAAACATCCCAGCTTCCTTCAGTTAGAGAATAATAGCTTCAGTAATCCACAGTGTTTAGCAGCAGGCCGTAAGAACACGTCTGATAAGTCATTGTGTCATGTCCACTGTGTGAGTGTGATGTAGAGACCCAAGGGTGCTGCGGCGCGTGTCACCGGGTGTCGGGATGTGGGACTAAAGAAAACGCAACACCCCTCAACAGGAAAAGAAGACCAGAACGAGAAAATAATGTCAAGTTTCTGCTACTGCTATGTTTAGGTCAACCAGGAAAAACTTGTCAAAGCTGGAATATCCCACTTTTCTCTTTGAAACGAATCATTCTCCTACATTCATAAAGAGTATTGTAAAAGCACACAAAATCAGACTGCTGGGCTCTGTCTGCACATTACTGTAGAACGTTGGAGCGATTGTCAACGCGTAAAAAAAGAGCCGATACTTTGTGGCGCTGTGGGTAGGAATGCAAAAACTCTTCTATGGAGACGAGGCATTATAGACTACGAGCGGGTTTCGAGATTACTTTATTTCGTCCCGAAGGAAATTTCTCTTGGACTTCCACACAGAAGAAAATCACATAAAACCAATATACAACACGACATTCAATTCACTTCAATTCAATTTATTTTTGTAGCGCCCGAAATCACAACATTGGTTGCCTCGAAAGGCGACAGATTAAACCAATGTTCATAGCGACTTGGCAATGTCCCAGCGTCCTGTGTCCTTAGACAGATGTCCCAAGCTCCCCTGTCCTTAGACCCTCCTTCTCGGCCAGGAAAAACTACCAAACCTCTTTGGGAAAAAGTAGAAACCTGTAGGAGTTCCACAGTGAAGGATCCTCCAGAGAGGGTGGAGCTGGATCCACTCAGGAGGAGAACCAGTTCTTCGAGGCCGATGAAGAACCGTTCATATGGAGTAGAGACCGTTTCTCCAGGCAGTTGAGGAGCATCTGGATCCACAGTTCAACGTTGTGACTGTTCCGCTCCCCTCGGGGAAGTGGAAGAAGAAGAAAAAGAAAAAGATGTGAACAGCAATGAACAGATTACAAGTCAAATTAAATTACATAGACACTAGAATAATTATTTCCATAAACAATCTCTGCTCATTGGCCTGGATTTAGGACTTGGTTGGTAGCAGTTGGTTCACTGAAATAAGGAGGTATGAGTTTTATATACCTGTTTCAAGGCATCTTTTCTTACTCTTTGTTGGAACCTTGAAGCGGCGTCCAGGATGGGAGCAGCTCATAATAGGAGTGTAAGACATAAGAGGGGACGGAGATCATTTTAGATAACGCGCAACAGTCTTCTCAAAGATCTGCAGTAATGATGGATGTTCCTTTGATGCCGTATCTGTGCGACGCACCCCAGCTCTATTCAGTTCTGTTTTTGTTTAGATGGACAAATTACCAAACCACACACACACACACACACACACACACACATACTATATCTTACGACACTTTTGAACACAGCATGATAAAATATGATCATTATTCTCAGTACAACTCCAAAAAACCTCAGTCGCCCGTTGTTCCTCAGCTGGAGATGTCACGTTGCTCCAGGCTGCTTCAGTTCCAAAATCTCACAATCTTACAAAAACAGGTCTTAAACAATGCGGTAAAGGTCCAATATTATTCAAAATCAACTTGTGTGAGCTTTTAACCTTCTATTCGTGTTAGTTCTGCCTGAAAAACCACCCCCAACAAAAGTATTTATTCTTTCATCTGTGAACTTTGTAGATTTTATCATTTGGCTTTGGAGAGCCAACAACGGCACCCTCCGTCCTGATAAATTTGATGCGTATGAAATGTTCCTTTTCTACAATATGTATGTAATTGATAATATAAATAATGTTTAAAAAAAGTCTATTCACAACACGAGCGCACGACGAATGGAATAGTGTGCCTGCCGATGCCGCATCGTTTCACCTCGCTTTGCTTTTGATCCCAAGTTTATTTTCTCCCCAATATGACTTGCTGATACCGCAGATGCTTAAGTAACCACGGCAACTCGAAGTTGAGCCGTTTTCAAGCCGTTTAAAAAGACTTTCACCACAAGTACAGATCGTGTAATGCGTGTTGCACGGCGCGAAATATTATCACAAATGTCCTGAGGGTAGACCACATGGCACCTTAGATAACTGCAAGTTCACAAAGAGCGCCTCATCCGCAGATCCGACCGTCCGCAGCAGTGGTTAAGGTTGGGATGGATTTGAACTTGAGTCTGGCAACCCGCGCATCACGACATGACCTAAAACACCTTTAAGTTTCATCGTCATATTAAGTCATATTGAGTCCAAAGATGTTGTTGAACCATTTATTTAATTTTGTTGTTGTTTTTTTTTTTACATTCACTTTCTATCAAACAACGACCACACACAGCATTACCGTAAACATTGTCTCCTCCTCGCTTCATATTAGAATCGCAAAAGCTTATTATGAGTCACATTTACATCCCCAGTTTGGTTCCAAGCGATGCATCCGGCCAGATGAGCAAAAAGACTGAAAAACTGTTTAATCAGTCCAAAATATGGAACGCTCTTCACAATTTCCATAACATATGCCAAATGATTTGCAAAACTTATAAACAAACTACTAAATTATCATAAAAATGCTTGAGTGCACTGTTGGCCCTCTGCTGTTTGGGAGGCATCGTTTTAAAGCTACATTTCTTATCAATGTATGTTCAAAAACTGTCATCTAATTAGGAAGAGGCTGTTAATTAAATAACACAATATTTTGACAAGATAAAATCATGCATGACATCCTATCTCCTGATTTATTCTTTAGTTGATGGGGCTGTAGATGGGAAGTTTTTGCACCCTTTTGCTCTGAAACATTACGTAAAAAAATAAATAAAATTATAGCAATTTTCTTCAGACATATTAAGATATATTTGTAATTTTTTTATGTATTTTTATACCAAGGTTCAGTCTACGGTCCTGAAAGGTGTTCATGTTCAAATCGTACATCTGTGAATGACGCTCAATGTCACAACTGAAACTAAAGATTGGGAGAGCAGACTTTAGGAGTTATATTGTGCCAAATACATATATGACGACATAGATAAGAATAAAGTGATCCAATGGCCCAAATTTTGAACGTGATCCGAGCATGCTAACGGTAGCTGCAGGCTAAATGCTACCACAATGCTAGCGTCATCTAGCGTCGTATTTTAACATCTACAGAACAATTTATTTTCTTTTTCGGGGATAACTCCACGTCAACAACCTTCATCAAGACTAAATTAGTTGTGCTTAAAATACACATAGTTTGCCAGGAAACGTTCAGACCACGCCCCCTGATCTAATGCGTTGCCGACTGTATATATGCGAGACATTGTTCACGCACCACTTCCTCACGCGTCACCCCGACACGGAAGAACTGTGCTGTCTGGGTTTGATCCATGACGTTA
This sequence comes from Chaenogobius annularis, assembly GCA_015082035.1. Lineage (NCBI taxonomy): Eukaryota > Metazoa > Chordata > Actinopteri > Gobiiformes > Gobiidae > Chaenogobius > Chaenogobius annularis. Next base: position 461,856 of record BJKM01000448.1, on the reverse strand, counting down.
CTGCTTTTACTACAAAATAAAAGCTGTGTATTCATCCTCTTCAGTCTAAAGCCATCATTACTTCGTACAGTATACACAGAGAATAAAGGTAATCATCTTATAATATTTTAAAAGCAGACTGCGTTGTCGAGGTGATTTTGAGGCGAGAACATATGGATGCACTAATTAATATTTCCAGCTGTATTCAAGGTTGGTTGCAAATGAATAACACAGTGTTGTTTTTTTTTTCTTAATTAGCCCCCCATATTACAACTAACCACTTCTTTAGTTCTACCTCGCAAGTAAGCTCAAAATGATTACTAGTAAGGAACGTGTGCATTATAGAAGAGGCTTTGATTTCGAGGCTAGTAATATGTTGCTAAGAGCAGAGCACATGAACAATTTGCATAATAAACAACGTTCATGAGTTAGCCTGCGCCGTTAGCTCAGCAAATTAGCATTGTCTTTAGCGTCTGCACTGCCTCAAGAGTCAGGCATTTTTGCTGCTTTACTGTAGGCGTTAGCTGTAGCATTTAGCGGGCGGCACTCTTCAAAATTCTTATCACTTGCCACAATTACACCGGTATTTCGATGCGATACAATATGCCCCAGCTTAATTAGAAGTAAAGTTACTCCGTGCACGTTGAATGCGTACTAATTTTACAGTTTTACATTTATTTACAGTAGAGACTAGGTGCTCTCTCTCATCACTGGCGCGACAGTGGCTACGCACGTGCGGCTAGCTAACACGCGTTGACAAGTTGCAGCCGTAGCACCTGACAGCGTTCCCGCCCCACCCCCCACCCCCGTGCTCCTGATTGTATTGTGCACGCCGTGAGAGGATGCGTTTGATCGGCGTGTCTGGGCGTCCGGGATTAGCTTAGCGCGCTCCCCTTTGAACGTGTCTGACAGGTGACAGCAGCGATAGTTCACTTAGTAAATAAAGCGCGCACTGTCAGGGCACCGGGGCGCTGTTGTGGAATTAGTCGCCTGTGGAAGAGAAAGTCAGGATTCATTGATTTGACTGTGAATTGGTATGTAGATGAATTGGTAAGAAAAGCTCTATTTTGCTGTACCTGTGGATATATTGATGTAATTGTAGCAGAAGTAAGAGCCAAAAGCAGAGCTCTGATTGGTTGAGCTTGGGTGGTCCGTCCCAGTTTTACTTCATCGTCAGAGAAAAGCGTGCATTTTTTAAAGTGCATGCACCCAAATATTAATGCAAAGGAATATTAACAATGTTCTAAAGGGTTTGATAAGTCTCACAGATTGAAATACACTTCCTTGTTTCATGGTGTGAAAATGAGGTGCCACAGCTTTTAATGTTTCTATTCCAAAACCTCTTGAACACAGATCCAACCTGTAACCTGGCCTGGTTGCATTATGAAGACTTTTCTGGTAGTGACTCCACCAGAAAAGTTACTCAGTGCACATCTAAATATTAGCTGATATCAAATGATACCAGAACAGAGATTGAAAGTATGGATTTATTTCCTAAAAACACCAATCAGTTATCAAAACTGATCCAAACACAGTATGTCATCGAAGTCTTATTTTATCTTCAAGTAACTATGGACCAGCACTGCACAGATTAACGTTCAAACATTTAACGTTCTTGTCCAAAATATGCCAGTAAATAGTATTGGAGAAAGGGGATATATTCTGCTTTCTTGTGGCTTTAATTTTACTTTTACACATAGTATCGGTCTCGTTGGGATTAGTATTTCACATTTTCAAGCTTAAAATAATGTCTACATTGAGACAACGTTTCTAATGAGGTATTTAGGCGTTGGAGTAAAGTAAATAAATAAATGAAGCCCTTAGGCAACGTGACTTCGATTCTATTATATAGAGTCATGCGTTCGTTGTGAACACAGTTTGACCGCAGAACGAGTCCGGTGATGGTTTATGGACTTCATGCAGGAGAAGCCCTGATGCAACATTTTGTGGTGCTGAGAGAAGACAACCTCGTAAACAGGATTATTGAAACAAGCATAAATGAAGAAAAATACAACTCCAGGAACGTTTTTGATGAAAGGGGCAAAAATGACACTGTTAAAATCTCAAAAAAGTCAGTTTTGTCCTATCCTGGAACAGAAACGTGGTCCAGTACATTTTCTTCGATCGGACATTGTGGTTCGGAGTCCGTGAGGTTATAGTTTCAGAGGGTTAGTTTGCAGCTTGTTGCTCTGAACTGGTTTGCTGCTGCAGTGCTTTTGAGGAGGGGACTGGATCATTAATGTTGCGAGCAGGTGTGGGGCTGGATGTTTCTGGGACAGCAGCACATCCAGAGGCCCTTGTGGGGTTGTCCTGGTCCAAATTCACCCAGACACCTGTGAGAGGAGGGGAGCACGCCGCTTTGAAGACACCCAAAATACCAGCAATAGGTTGGGGATGAAAAGGTGCCAGAGGGTGATTTTGTTTTGAGAGCCATTGTTTTTTTTGGTTTTTTTTTCAAGCACCTAGATTTTGCTGAACCGACTGCTGCTTTATCTTAGTTTTAAAGATAAACGATGTATGGCTGGAATTATGCTCAGGCTAAAGAACAAAAACAGGACAAAAAAGTCAAATCATCCTAACATCTATTCAATTGCAGCAACGAATTAGTTACTTCCATCTCTGCGTACATACACATTGTTGGATTGTATTGTTGGCTGATTGGAAAGTTCAATAATGACCTTGAACATGTTATAGCCCTTGACTATCTGGTAAAAAACAATGGCGCAGCTGCAAACTGTTGTTGTGTCGTCAGGCAAAACTCTTCATCCACACTGCCTAGTATGAATGTTTTGTGTTTGTTTGTGTGTGTGTTTGTGTGTGTGTTTGTGTGTGTGAGTAAATTGGTGGTGGGAGGGGCTGACAGACAGAAGCAAGGCTGCCAATCTGCCCCAGGTCAGCTGTGGCTACAGTAGCTTACCACCTGTGGAGTGAATGAATAATGGAACGCAAAGGGTTATTTAAATGCATTATTATTGTTGAATACAAATATGAATAACAATTTTAAACAAGAATTAGACTAAAATGTTTAATTTTTTCTTGACATAGTGGTGTTTCCATAATACCAATATAAATTCGGATCATTACGTTGGAGATTTGTGGTTTCTGTTTAAAATTTTAGATAGAAGTCAGAAGTGTTGGAATTTCCTAACACTACTACTACTACTCCAAAAACCAGAATCATGTATTACAAAACAAATTGCTACTTCTTTCATCTATTAAGGTGCTAAACACAGAGGTGACATTCTTCATTTATTGGATTTAAAAAAAAAATCTTTATATCTCCTGCTCTCTCTTATTGACTTGTTGTTCATTGACTTGAGTATTTTATGTCTTTTGAGGGGTTTTTTAACGCTTGAATGCGCCGCTACTACAAATGAATTGCCCTTGAGGATAAATCGAGTTTTCAACATTTTAGTCGAGCTCTAAAATGGTTTGAACAAATTCCAACACAACACTAAATACATGCAGCCTTTGCTAGTTACAATTCTAAATCATAGAAACACCTAATCATTTAAAGTACAATTACTATTCTGCGACATGGCCGTTATCTGATCCGCGCAGCCCCATCCCCACGTGTTGCCTGTGCTCCCACCTGTTTGCCCGCTCTTTTGCCCGGGCGTTCATCTGCGGGGGGGGGGGGGGGAGAAGCCTTGTCGGTTCACCCAGGCGGCACTGAGTCAGTTTGACGGACAGGCCTCTCCGCTCAGCCTCGCTCCCCCTCGGCACCTCGCACTCCGGCAGAAGCGTTGTGCTGTCATGTCCCAGCTCCAGAGATGACACCTTGAGAGGGTCATTTGGCACTCGTGAGTAATTCATTGAGTAATACGATGGCGGAATAATTTAGCGTTTGGGAATAATGGGTGTTATCAAGCAAATGGAGGTGATTATACGGTACAAAAGGAGAGTTAGTCGGTAAAAATGTTCGGATGAGTGACAGTAGAAAATGGTGTGAATTTACTTGATTAATAAAGTACAGGCAATGTACTTTTGAGGCTCTAAAAAGCTGAAAATAAGTAAAATAACTAGGGATTTAGCAATATCAGCGTAATTACAATTGTTGTGCTTGGGGGAAAAAAAGAAACGGACACGAGTTCGGCTGTACGTTTCACTTTAAACTTGCTAAAGTTTGTTTGGCTAAAACCTTACTGCACCTCAACAAAACACAAAATGGAGTTGGAAAATCGACACCAACAGATAATGGAAAGTGAGACCATCGTGTCGGACAGTGATTTGTGGAGGGCAGTGATTTGTGGAGGGCAGCTTTATTCAGCTATTCGATACATTCCACAACGGCTCAAGTAGAGTCCGGGTTAACTTCAGGCGTTTTTATTCTCCCCACGCCCTTGCTGATCATCCGGGAGAAGGCTTTGTGTATCTGGGACAAGCCTATTTTCCTGATGTTGCTGAAACGGAGCAAAGAATGATAGCCTGTGTTGTCCTCTGAATTTTTTTCATTTACCATTCTGCTGCAACAAAACGACGCATTACAGAGCCAAGCACGAATTTGAAATATCGTAAAATACAGATACATTACCATGATATTTCATTGTTTGTACGTTTACTGATGCGGACCCTTCCAGTGTTTGTGAGCAGAGCGCCTGAAGGCTGGTTCACGAGCAAGGAGCACGGGCCTCAGAATGTGGGTTTCCGCCGTAACGATTCCTTCTTGATTTGAAGGATTTGGCATGACAACGGGAGGACTGTTGTCAAAGCAATAGCACAATTCAAATCAAAATATTATATATTTTGAATGGCAAAAGGTCCTCACAAAATCTTCAAAACGGGAAGGAATAAATTGCCTGAAACCCTTGAATACGCCCCCGTTGGGAGGTGCGGTCCTGCTCCCGAACTTCAAAAGGTGATCTATTGTGCGAAATCGACGTGTAGGAGTAAGTATTTAGAGTGATTCATGCACGTTTGAGTCATCTTTATTCTCCCGCGGACAAGACGACAGTTTCGCCGCTCCCCAGATTCCCCACAATACACAAACCACAACCTGTGCTTATTTCGTTTCTGCAATTTTGATTTCTTAAACATTGACATACGTAGGATTGGGGTTCAGCGTTGCGTAGCCTTTTTGTACGAATGGAAACAACATAAATCTGGTGTTTTCTATTGTGAACTGCAGCGCTCCGTAGTCGGGCAACAGACTCTGTTTTTTTTATTATGTCGTCAAGCCACTGTTGAGAAGAATACTTTGGAAATGTATTTAGTTACAGACTGCAAGATACCTGGATTAAAATGTATTGTGTAACATATTGCATTACTTGGTCTAATCAGAGTACTGTATTCCGGATGCTTCACATTGAGCTGAGTTATATTAAAGTGTGAAAACATGAAATAAGAGTTCAGTTGTTTTTTTTTAGGCAGTTATTTCGAAGACAAGAGAACGTTTATCACAAATTCGAGAGGGAAAAATTGCACTCGCACAAGAGCTGCGTTTTCTATTTTTCTCACCAATTCAGTGCAGCTCGAAGCCTAAATTTCATGATCAAATACCACAATTTATTCCTCTGATTTTCGAAAAGTAACCGCATTTTCTGAATAGCAACAAATGAATGAGTAATCACAAGTAGTATTCTGAATATGTGCAGTATTTTCTGTACATTTATTCAATTTCTTCCCAAGACCGCATCAAGCACCACAAATGCAACATAACTTTACTTTGCAACTTTAGAAAATTGAGCCGAAAGTTAGATATGTGTTGTTGCTTTTTATTTAATTTTCTTTATTTTGCGGCCTCATTAAAATAAAACGGAATAGAACGTTTCGGTACAAGGTTGTGTCACTATTCCTGGCTACTCATTTGTCCCAAAAACACGTATCTCGGTTCATGTTCCGTGCTGTGCATTAAACATTTAGCCCTTGTTAGTGTTCTACCACAGAATAGTTAGTAGATAGATAGCCTCCATGTTGGCTCAGTAATGGAGCAGAAAAAGATGCGTGGATGCACCGGGGATGATGCCGCCATCAAATTTTAATGACAAAATTCAACTCGAAAACCGCTGGCTGAAATGAGTCCGAAGCCGTGATTTTCCTATCGAGAATTCTACCCACTGGATTTACTCTCCACAGAACACTTTCTATCCGCATTTGACAGACTCCAAAACTCCTTGTTTTTTTATTTATCGCTGCATTAGGATGGGAAATATTTTGGAAGCTTGAATGTTCCACAACTTTCCAATCCAACATCAGAACCAGGATCAACCCTTAGATTTAACAATCTTAAAACAACATTACGTTTTGTTCGTCCCATCTTAACACATCTCTCAATTTCTAGTAATTAAAGTTAAGAATACAGCGCTAGACAAAGAGGATTGGCTCTTCATCAGCACACTGTCAACTGCCTAAGCCCCACCAGCCATTATCCTCATCACAGTCATCTCCTCTAATCACCATTAGAATCATCGTGGACATAAATCTAATCAACAACATCCAGTCGCGCGCTCGCGTTCGCACAAACTGGATATGGCCCAGAGGAAGTGCTGGCTGTAAATCTGCTGTGAACACATCAGAGTTTGCCATCGATAGCGGGGACAACGCGCAACACTGTTAGCTGTTTGCGTAGTGGGTGCTTATTTTGAACCAGTAAGTTAAAGGAAAGGAAGGATTTTATTTTGAAAGGTTGACAGGTGGTTATGTCATGATTCTGTGCTTTTCTGTTTGTTGCGTTCCATTGTTGAGTGATAGGTGGTTGGTTTTAGGTTTTTTGCTGAACACGGAATGGGCTCCATGTCGGGACAGGACACTTGAGCGTTCTGACATAGGAGCCAATGCATTTTTGGTTTCCCTAACGTTTCCATATATTTAGGGTTTTGTATGAAGACACCCTACGATTATCCTTTATACAATAGGGTTGATTTGGATTTCTTTATGTTAAAAAATAGGATTTTATTGCAGTTTCACCATATTAATTATAGCTGTAATTCGCCCTCAAGTGGCCCCTAACATGAATTGCACTTAAAGATCCTATATTATGCTATTTTTCCCGTTTCATAGTCGACCCTAAGGGCATAGCTGATAATAGTAAGTGTTGTGCAACACCCATAACATCATAGTTATAAAATATTACCCAAATCCTGGACCCCCCACACAAACCCGTAAATGCAGATGGCTTAGTTTGAGATTCGCCCCCACTATCCGTCTCCCCCGCCCAACCCGTGACGTAGTCTCAGCATGAGCGTGCGTTCCCCACCCACCTCGTGACGTAGTCTAGAGTGGAGATGGTGGAGGTGTAAACAGAGGCCAAGGCGTGCGCCAGTACACAGCGGTACATGAAAGACAAAAGAAGTATTACTTGAAGCTAACTGTGCCTAAACAGCCGAGCGTGGGGGCGTGGGTGAGGGGGGCGTGTTACAGGTACAGAGTGCTTCCTGGAGGATGGGCTGAAACAGGGAAGTGTGCTGCAGCACTCACCAGGCTGACTCATCCTGGTGAGTTGCCCCCGTTCGTCTCCTCATCCGAAGGGACGGATAGAGACTATTCTCTAGCTAAAGACTTCAGGAATCATTAAAAAAAGCACTTTGGGCACATATACGAGGCACCAATAGCACTGTAAGATAGTTAAAAGCTAGAACTCCCAAGGCCGTCAATTTGACGGTTTTCAGAATTGTTCGTCTAATTACTCTGGTCACGTTGCTGACTTTTCCTTTACCTTTGTGTATTGCATCCTCATATTGCAATTCAACTGAAATAAAACGTTAAAACGAGTTCTGAGTAATTCTACCTCTAACTCCCACGCCCGTCAGTTTGACGGCTCTATTAATAACATTGTAATTTTTGGCCGCGGATGACAGTGCAGAGCGAGCGTTGTTACCTTTAGTGTCTCTCACAGCAAAGCTAAAGGTAAAATGGATTTGAAGCGATTATCTGTACAAAAAGACCTGGCAATGCTTCAAAATATTGATGAGGTTTAATTCGGGAGGTGAAGGCGAATCAGACGAGAACTCGTGGGTTTTAGGCAGCTCAGACTACGGCGACAATTTTCAAGGTATTTACGAATCCTGTGTTATAATAGCATTTGGCTGGCTTTTTTTTTTTTTAGGAATGTGGGTCCAGATCAATGAATGAATACACGTATATTCTCTGTAACAGCGGCTTCGCTATCGCAAACAACCCTCCTCCTCCTCTTCTTCCTCCACTGATGCTGGTCAACTTTGGCACGCTGAATAATGATAATATTCATTAAAGAGGCTAATAAACCAATTTTTAGTGTGTTAGAAGAATCATTCTTTTGATTACCTCATCGTCAAATTGACGGCTTGGGAGTTCTAGTAGTTCTAAAATCCTGGTAGTCCATTTTGCATGATATAGGCCCTTTAACAGTTTTCTGCCTGTCAAAGCGGTTTCAAACAAATAATTAATTAATTACTATTGTAAATGTTTATTTTGTCATCTTATCTGGATTTTCGGCGTTACATTTAAATGAATTGGCTGCTAGCTCAGCCAAACAAACACATTTGGAACAGAAGAAATTGGCAAAAGATGATTCATTTGTCCTGTCTTCTTTGTTTATAGTGTTAAAGTGAACAAAGAAGAAAAGAAAAACATTCTGGCTTTAAGTGTCTCTGATGCAAACAAACCATTGCTGTGGCCCAGGTCACTCCTGAGAACCATTTATGCGGTTTCTTCTTATTGGGTGTCTAGTGTCAACTTTTCAACCTAAAACAAACAGTAGAGTAATCATTTCAAAGATCCTAAAAACAGTCCCGCTGCACTGTTGCACTTTGGTTGGCCACGCCTCTTGACAGGCTGCCTCAGTGGCGTTGTTGGAAGGATTCAAATCAGGCAAATGAAAGGGAAAGCTTCTATTATTGTTGCACGAATGATATTATCTTTTTAATTTTATTTTTTTTTTCTGCACAAGAAAACATTATACCCACCAGACTGCACAGAGTGGTCCCTTGGTTTCTGCCAGCGCTGCGAGGGAAATGCAAAACACTGCTTGCGGGTGGTAAATGTCAGCACTCATTGCGTCTTTGTGTTCATAGATTGAATCGACCTGGTCTGTGTTTGCATGTGTCCCAGTGGCTGCAATGTCTCACACGTTCACATATTCAGCGCAGAGAAAAAAAGAGACGTCTTCTGTCGTACTTTTACTCTCGTTTAAGCTTGGGCACATTTCATTCAACTTGACGTCGCATGCTACTGTTGCACGTTGACTTTGATTGATTTGTTCTGTCATGGAACTATGCTAGCACTGGGTTGTTTGTGTATATTTTGGTAGATTTTATTTATTTTTGCCTACTAACACATTCATTTCAGCAGCATCAAGTCGTCTGAAGTCCAAGTCAAATCTCGAGTCACTGGCCTTCAAGTCGAGTCCATTTGACCAATTCAAGTCAACACAATAGTGACTCCAGTCTCACTTGGGTCCAAATCCTGACTTGCAAGCTCACATTTCTAACTAAAGGGATCATATATATATAATTATGCAACAGGTGATATTATACATATTGTAAATGATGGATATCAACACAAGGAAGTCCACAGAGGAGGCTATTACAGTTGTTGGTTCTACATGAAATTGAGCAGCAAAGAAGGCGGGTCCTAGGTGAGCGATGTTTCTTGGTAAAGGTAGTTTTGGTCATTTGAGTTTGGGACCAAGACCAATGTTTTTGAAATGAAGGGATGAAACTGTGTGGTCATCTGATCTAGCCTACAGAGTTCAACATTCCGTGAGGACAGACTTATTATCTTTCAGAATCTAAGCACCAGGGTTTGAAAAAAGTGTGTTTCAGTCGAGTCCTTCTAGACGTTCTCATTTGTTTTTTTAACAGTTTAACATTGTCATTTGTGTGGTGCAAATCATGATTGTGACACACTGCTAATACTGTATGTGAATAACAATGAAACCTATCACATCATTTTCAAGAAGTAAAATGATTGTCAGGCTCGAGCGTAGCGTAAATGGCCTGCAGTGCGTCGGTAAATGAAGTCTTGCCAAATGACTTGCAAATACGTTCCCCAGTCTTGAGGCTTACTCCAAAATGTATTTTATTTCTGGTTAAAATCTGAAGGCTCTATCATTGCCGCTTTATTTTGAACACCAATTACGACATTCAGATATGAATTACAACCAAAACAATTAACCCACAATCATTTCAGGGACCAGATTGCGGCTGTAAAGGTGATGGCATTGTCCGTAGTTATTGCTGCTATTTTGGGCTCGTCTAGCTTCCAGAAATATCTCTGAGCACACAAGCAACATTTACAGCAGTCTGGTACACAGGAAAGTATGGAGTGTGAATGTAATTTGAAACCACGTCTTGCAGTGTGCAGTTATGACATGGCATTGTATTTTTCAAAAGAAAAGCAGAGCAAAAAAGGAGAGGTAAAAAAACATGACTTTTTCCCTAAAGAGTGGCGAAAAAAATATTACATTGCAAGAGATACACAATTATAATAGCAGATGACTTGATTTACAGTTACGATTTAAATTTGGATCTATATCTATTACACAGAATAATATTAATTATTTCTATTTTGTGGCAGTCAGCGCATACATTTGAAAATATTGCATTTATGGAAGATGACATATCTCTTGCTGAAGAATAGCTTTGTTTACTGGCAAGAAGAGTGTTAAATTAGATCCTCGTGTTGTCGGTGATCAGTTAATATAAAGTGCTAGACACGGAGATGAGGTGCACTCCTGACATAACAGAAGCTTACAAACTGGCTCTGAGGCGATGCAGAGGACATGTGCGGTATGTCTTTGCTAACTGAGGCTAAATAACAACGGCAGGCTATGTAAACAATTCTCAGTAAAACCTTTATGTTCTGCCAGGCTAACAGCGTGAGCGAAAGCATGAATAATATGTCTCCTAAAAAAGTAAGACTGGATTTTATTATTGTTGCTGACTGTAAGAATGTACGTTCAGGGAAAAGGAGCTTTTATTTACCCGTATAAGTACACAGGCGCCGCAGTGCCCTTAGTCATGACCAATATCTGAATAAATCCGCAACTTCTGCTCGGGCCCTGCTCCTCCTGCTGCTGTAAACCCTCTCCTCACTGTGTTTGTCCTGAGGCGCTGTTGATCAGAGCAGACTGTCAGATCTGGTGTGTGCATGGTGTGCATGGTGTGCAGTAGCATTGTATTGTTTGATAAAAGTGACTGTTGGCATTGGAATATTCATTGTGAAGAGCATGTGCAGTGGTTTAGCCCAAAATGAAGTCACGTACAGTTTAAAGGGCACATATTATGCTAAATTGTTGAGCTTTTAAGTATTTTTTATTATTTAGTATTTTCTTTTTTATATCATTGTTCCCTCATCAAAAACATATGTGGAGTAGCATTTAGCTTCATTCGCATTTGTTTGATTAATCCTGGTTAGAAAATACTCTCCCCTCCGACCGTCAAAAACAGTCCTCGCTGAATCTCCGGAATAACTGACGTTTCCTCGATAACTGACGCAGCTCTGACGTGGCTCTGAGAATCTTCCCAGCTGTTTTTAAGTCCATAAATCATCACCAGACTCGTTCTGTGACTTTCTCCCATCGTATCATGATCATTACAACTACGTGCTAAGACCAGGAAGTGAGAGCCATGCTGTGTTCTGTGAAATGTTTATCTTAAACTGTGGGATGGGGGAATTACACAGAAAGTGCCATGGGAAACAGCAGAGATCTAATGTATATATATATTCTTTTGCTCTAAAACATGAGTTGCCAAACTAAATCTACTCAAGAGCATGTTTAAAGGCTGATAACAATACAAATGATGCATAATATGTAACCTTTAAATAGAGTAGGATGGCAGTTTTTTCATCTTAAATTACTCATTTTATTACAGACAGCTCTTCTTTTTGTCCACTTAAAGCACTGCAGGAACTGACCATGCCTTTCTCTGAATGGTTAAACCTGTGGTACCGGACTTTCACACCGCGAAAAGAGATAGATACTTAAATCCGTCGAATTATTTTGCAGCTCAAACTTTTTGCACATTGTTAATATCTCCATGCATTCATGTTAGGCGCAAGCACAGTTTTAGAACAGCTTTTTTCAGATGCTGAAGTGAAACTGTGGCTGTCCGCCCGAGTGCAGCCATTCAGACTCAGATGTTTAAAAATGCAGGTACGCCAGTCAATAATTCACATTGTAAGTCTGAGCTATGACCTATCTTCTACTTTGTGTAGTCTTGGCTTACATAAAACGATAATAAAGTTGACAGGACATATATTACTTGCTCAGGTCATACAACATGAAGTGCGATATCAGCTTGAGAGGGCGCTGATGGAGTTTGGATATGAACTTGCCTGCGGGGCTGACACCGCGTGCGCGCTGACATTTTGAGGGCGGCAGAAGAAATGACGGCGTTAGATAAGTGACAATGGTGACACAGCCGCTCCCCGATCATTAGGCGAGAGCGTAGAGATAATATGTCCTCAAAGATCTGCTCCGGTGAATGCTAATAATAAACCAGGAGTGGATACTGAAAGATGGATTCATAAGTGAGGAAGCGCGATGACAAAGCTGGTGATGCTTCACGTTAAAGAGGGATATTATGAGCAGCTTGGCATATTATGGAAAATGGACTTTTTTGATCTTTTAACCTTGATATGACTCTGTTCCCTCATCAAAAACATACGCGGTGCAGTATTTAGCCTCATTCACGTTTTTCGCAGAACATTTCCCCCCAGATTGTGACGTCAAATGTAGAAATCTTGAAGTCTCCTTTGCTGTTCTTCTACACATGTTAATTCCCTAAACAGTAAATGGCACGCTAACAGTAAATCAAGATGAGGGAAGACAGACCGGTAGGAAGTAATAGTAGTGGTACATATTATTTATAGGATGAACATTAACGCCTCCCTTCAGAGAGAAAGGTTAGCCAAGCCCTTACCAGAGCTGCATCGGAACTGAAGAAGTTAATAGGATGAGTGGTGAAACGAACTCTCTCACACTAAAAATTGAGTCCAGTTCACAGAATCAAACCCTTCCTTTTTTTGCTATGAACTCTAACTGGACGAGCGAAGGATTACACAGACATCCTCTTCTTATTCACTGCTTCACTTCACCATGTGCCACTTCATTCAGTCCTTTTTTCATGCCTTCCTCAGACATTTTACCACTGGAAAAACCAAGGTTATGGTGTCCAAAAGTAGTTTCAAAAGCTTGAATAACACATAATATATGGAATGTCAAAACATTTCTAGGATGTCTGACCTTTTCATAACTGGACAGGTGGGAGTACAAAACCCCTCCCATCCATCTAATGTAATGCTGCATGCGTGTGTGCGTTTACCACTCCCTCTGCTGATATGTGCGAGTAAGGCTGCGATCTATAGCTTGGGCTGACAGACTTATAGAGCCATTGCTGTAGTTGATGGTTATGACGCTGCATTGCATTTTCACACCTTTCCGCTCCCCTCGCTCCCCTCACCACTGTAGAGGTCTCGCCATATCTAAATCTTGTGTTTTCAATTGATTTGAAATATGCTCGGCAAATATAAAGACCTTTTTGACCTTATTCCGGCCCGCCCACTTTTGCCTCCCTATGCCACGAATCAGCACTTCCGTTGTAATTGCACTTCCGGTCCAGCAGGAACTCCGTTGGTTTAAATGGAGAACGAAGGAAAAGTGTCGAAGCTAAAATTTGCTATAAAGTAGATTGATTTGTGTAAAATGTCCAATGTTCATGGGAGCAACAAGTCAAGACTGCATCGATTCCCTGGGCGGCCTGAAAACGGCTTTTTAGTCTGTGTAGAACTTATTTTCTCTCGAGGTCGGCGGCCTTGTGTTCACTAATACAACCGGAAGGATTATGTTGTATGGCGACGCCCAGGCGGGCTTCCGGAATAAGGTGAATACTTAGCGTGGCAATTTGAAAATGATTGAGTCGGCTAAGCTAATACAAGAATCATATCATTTAGAAGTTCTAAATGATTAAATAAATCTAGCATACTAATTTAACCTAAATCATAATTTTGATTTAATCAAGATTCATGGACACTTACAATCTTTATACTTTATTAAATGCGCACTATGTAAATGTTCGGATGGCAGGCCCACCATCTGCTTACGTTCAAAAAGATGTTATTACTTGTTACTGCTATTACTTTATGCTTGAAAAACATACATTTTTACTGTGCGCATGGTTGTCTCTCCACAGATCTGACTTGTAACTTTATCTGGTGGCGTCACCTGCTTCTTCACGTGCACTCTAACCATGAGCAGCTGCTGCCCTTAAGAGTTTCAATGACACATATTATGCATTATTTGCATGGTTATGGCTTTGGCAGCTCATGTTTTAGAACATATAATATAATACATGGACTTAAAGCATGCACTGCTTTATATCTGAGGCATTCGCTCAGTTTTATCAGCACTATCTACTGGAAGCAGAGGGAATTACCAAGTCTAGCTTTCTCCTGTCGTGCTAATGTAAGAACGCAGCTGTGAATGCCATTTCATGTCAGAAATGCTCAGAATGAATCTAGTGATAATTTATGGAGCAATACAGAAGCTCGAAGCTCCATCTATGATGTCACAAAATGGGGACATTTGAAAGCAAGTGTTGAGGCTCAAAGGAGCAACTTACAAAGCAGGATTCATCAAACCAGCGTGGATGAAGGGAACAGTGTTAGAACATGAAAAAAAATCTATTTTTAAGAGGTAACTAAAGCCTTCTGCTTCTAATAAGAGCTTACACTTTACTATGATTGGCTTAATGCACCTGTCACTCTCTCAGAGCAACACGGGACACTGACCAATAGGAGCATGGGAGCACAGTTACATCAATTTGCTATCACCAAAACAGCTCATCATTCCATGTATATTATCACACATCTTGAAAAGGTAATAGACAGTCATTTCCTAATTCAATTCTTCTTCTCCAATATTTTTTTGCATGTTACCATCCACACCTGTTGTCTTCTGAGATGTGCTGACACGCTGATGCCGCTCCGTCCTCACTCCGTCCCCCCAGGCCCGCCGTAATTAGATTCCAACAGGCCAAGTCTCTCAATTTCGCCGGCTTTAATTGCACCGGCGCGCACACACGGGAGGTTCCACAGGTCCGCGCTTGTTGAATGCAAAGCCAGTGCCGCTCCGGTAATGAATTTCCACGCTTGCTGGCCCCCCTTACACGCCTCATTTACCAATCAAGCCCTTCTTTGTTTTATGAATTCTATTAAGTCGCCCATTGTTCCACCAATGAGCAGCGGAGTGGGAGGATAAGCGTGGACTCGGGCCATATATAATGGACTGAGTTAACTGTCTAAATGTTCACGGTTCGGAGTGTCAGATAAAGGTGAAAGGGCGAGGCACTAATTCTTTAAAGGTGAAGATTTATGGAAAGTTGACCGTTTTAACCATGTCATAATGGTTTTCCTTCATCATTAGATTACTTTGTTATAATAGTAATACTTATGTATCTGAGGCTTGAGTGCTGCCCACAGCTCTGAACTTATTTGCGGTTCTTTGAAAATGTAGTCTTAAAATGCAGAGGTATTCGTGAAAAAAATAAATGACTGGGCTGAACGATTTATCTCTTTTACATTTTTAATTCAAGATTTATGTTTTGATAGTAGGATTCTAGAATAATAACCAAAGAATCTCATGAGATAGTAGTGGTCTAAAAACAGCGTTTATATTGTTTTTTTTCCCCCTTTTCTTCTTACATGATAAGATATTTGTTGTTTGCAAAGGAAATTATGTTTGCTTAATCATTTCCGTCTTTGCCTTTGCAGCAATTTAGTTGTAATTGCGAACACCATTGACAGTTATATTAAATTCAATTTCAATTTAATCTACTCTCCAAAACATAAACCTCTATATTATACACTTTGTTTATCTGGGTCTTTATATCACATTACTTTATCATTCAGAAAGTTTGATTTCATAAAGTATACTAGTAGAATGTATTAAACAATGGGAATGGAAGAAAATAAGGATATCACCGTTGTTTGTTTTGTGAATAATCGTTAAACCATCATGTTTTTTCCTGCAGTAATTGTTACGAGCAGGAGTTAAGAAGTGAGAACATCTTAAATCAAGGAGACATACCGACAAACGTGATGTGCAAAGAAGCGTAGGCCATCCTCCTCCTGTTCAGACGTTGTGTGAAGAACCAAACACTGATTGACACTGACACGCACACCACAGGCCTCCTCCGGGATTAAAGCTCTTCTACAACCTTAAAATTTGTACGTTGTTTTGCTGAAAAGCAGTCGCATGAGGTCAAACTGCGATCAGATTTAACCCAAAAGTCATTACTGGGATGGTTGAGCATCCCTTGTCGCAAAATTCTACAACGTAATGTATAATTCGTGTTGCTTGAGGTACAGTTCAAGTACAAGAAAAGGTTATATACCGAACAACCAATTAAGAACGTACTTCATCTTGTGATAATCCACGAAGCCCTCTGTGTTAAGTCCATACACCAGACTCATTCAGGCCATTCCAGTATGCCTATTCAAATTGCCACTATTGTGCAGCTTTTGTTTTCAAATTCCTTGAAAAACAAAGTGATTGGTTGAGGTAATACCAATCTTTAACTAGCAACCACACAGTAAACAAGGGCCAAAGCTCGCCTGCTTTACAGAACATTATTAGTATTAGATTTGTTTTGCACAGAGCCGTGTAATGATCTCAATGTTTTATCCCATTCAAAGTAATAAGACAGCAAAATACAAACATTACTTTTGTCGTTTCGAGACAACACAGACAAATGGTTATTGTTTATGTCAGGATATCTTTCAGTTCCTTTTTCATAAATTAACTACTCATTGTATTATTTGTCTTGGCCCGCTATATTTTTGGTGCAATATTGTACAGCATAACGTTAGAATTAAGACATGTTTTTTATCTGGTTGTTAGCATGTAACAGCTAGGTTAATAAACTAAACAAAACAACGCTAATGTTTTTTAGCAAGTCTCTGGGGTTAATCTCGTGTGGTTGTTTGCGACAGTATTTTTTGCGGCTAACACCAATTCTCCAGTTGAAAAGGCCATTAGAGCTAATGTTTGGCACTGTATCAGCTATTAGAATGCAGTTGTTCTGTTAAAAAACACTGGAAGAGGTTATTAGGCCTATACTTGACAAATAGCATATGGCAACACCTTTATTTTATTAAATGAATGTTGAAACTGTCAGAAAATTCCTTTTCTGTCCTTTAAGTGCAAATTATCATTGTATTTTTTGCATTTTAAACTTTTCTACAAACTGCCACACTGATGTGAAACTAGGATGAATAATTACCACACATACTTTTCCTACTAAACTAAGTAATTATTAGAAAAACCTATCATATGCACTTCAATCTTGACAAAGTTGGTGTCCAAAAGCTTTGCAAAGTCAGAATCTTGCATTATACCTCAATTTTATATGTCATGTTTTTCCATTTGACCTCGTCATCTACGAGAATTGGGAGCAAGGCAGTTAATTGGCGTATCGTCATTCGCGGATGCATGGCGTGACCCTATTAGTACGTGTAATCTAGTAAATACTTCTCTCAGGCGGAGTGGCTTTTTGAGGTCGTCGGTAGCGGGCAGTTACGTAAGGCGCTGTACCTTGAGGAAATGAGGGCCAGAGGCAAACAAACAAGCGTTGACACCTTGGCTGGCAGTGGCATCTGCTGCATGGGCCCCTGGGGGAGTTTGACCAGGAGCATCTGTCAGTCGTGCACATAAACGGCGAGAGAGAGGAGAGTGGCGTCTACTGATTTTCTTTTGTTGTAGACCCTTCATTAAGCAGGTTGTAGGTCAAATTCAAATGTTACACCAAGGCTGAGGGACTAGGAATAGCTTGCAAACATGTGACGTAACGATTGTCCAAATGTTTTATCTTATGTCAACAGTGGACAGTTTTACGAGCTAGAGGTTTACAAATTAAATGCAGATTAATTGCATTATAATGGAAGTCTGTTTGGTTGTAATCCAAAAATAAAATGATCTACCACAAACAACAAAATATCTGTATTGGTTCTTAATGTATAAACTTTGCTAACCTTGTAGTTTAGACCCAGGTTCTGAAACTGAAACTTAAATTCATATAATAGATATACTCAATGTCAAAGTGAGGACTAATGCATTGTGGACTGTATCTTTATTTTAAAACGTAAAAGACCAGTTATCAGTTGTTATAATCCTTTATTCGTCCAGGTGAACAGCGTTTTTGAAATTGAGATGTTTCGACTGAAAATCATGAAAATGGAAAATTACTTGAGGGTGGAAGTGGAGAGAGACATCTTGATTTCAAAAATATAAATTGTCTAGACTTTTGAAATGTTTTGACCATAAACTACAAATCTAATCCCAATACCCTTTTCAATCTTTTTTTAATTTATTTTCAATCTCAGCACATGTTATAACATTCTGAATTTGAATATTTTCGTAATCGACAGCTTGTCTCCAGGAACAACTTCAGTAGCTACTGTTTTTGCCTTGTTTTAACCTCTTCTCATTATTATTGTCAGTTGAGGAGGCAGGTGAAATGTTCTTTGATATTATTCCTTTCAAGGTATTTTCACCTCCACCTCACAGCAAGTAGGTTCAATTTATGCTGAACCCTGTGTCTGGGTGGGCATCCTCCAGGGTTGTCCACTTTGCCCGTTCAACTTTGTAATTGCACAATCATCCAGCTGAGTATTCCTGGCCAAGCTTGTATACTTCGCATCGATAGTGAGCATCTATCACTCACACACATAAAACTGGACTGGAATAATGAGAAAGAGGGACGGGGGAATTCATGGTGCCCCAAATAATAGACTTTTATTATTAAAAATTGGAGCAAGCAATTAAAAAATGATAGTTGGATGCAATACTGTGTAGATTGAACCAGACCAAACCGCCTACAGCTCCCAAAAGAGACAGCAGGCTTCCTCAGGGGCCTTTCACTGCAGCACCCAGGGGCCCTTTTATCCAAGGACACATCATTTTAAGTCTTCTAGAAAAATATAGACACAAATCCCCACTGAAATGACACTGTATTCGTTCCTCCCTCTTGTAATCTGTCTGTCACTACCAGCCAATTACAGTCTGCTAGCTCTGTGCTATGTTCACCTTTGAGCTTTTTATTAATTTGTTTAATTTATGTTTATGACCCAGCATATTCTGGCTCCACAAACCAATGCCATATCCTCAATTTCTCAATTACACAGCTTTACTGCAAAATATTTTTTCTAATACTCGTCCCTGGGGACAAAAGAAGTAATTAAATTTTTTTTGTCATTGATCACAGTTTTTAAATGTACTTTGACGGATGAAAAACAAATTCATTTGTGTTTCAAAATATATTTGTTTATGGGACAGTGCACATTCATTGACATTTCTATAAATATGCCAGATTTAGCCAAGAAAGCATGTTCTCATCGGTAGTCATCCATTATCAACATACAAAATACAGACTATTAATATTTGCAGTATAACTCAAAACATTTCAAACATGTCAAATTCCTTTTTGAAAAATCCCACATGCTTGTACTGGCTGAGGATTGGCTGTCGAGCTCTTAATTAAATGGCCTGTACCTGGTTTTAATTTACTCTAGTCAAAATGAATTCTCCTTACATCATGAAATGTGTGGTAAAAGCAGCTAAATAAGAACTGCATTCAGAATGTAATAAATAATATATATATAGTTTACGAAGGTACTGACAGGGTCACCTCTTTTCATCCAATCAGGCAAATTGTGCACAAAGAATCATGGGAAAACAACTGTCAGAAGGCTGGTTTATAGTCCAGCGTCAGATAAATAAGTGCTGCACAGCTTTGCGACGCACTTGGCGGCCAGTCAGAAAGACTGTGTCGACACAGTGTCGTGTGCGTGTCGTGTATATGTTGTGTATGTGCACCTCGGCCAAAAAGTCTTTGTGTCGAGGTGCTGCCGACCGCTAGGGCTTTTGATCCACAAAAAAGACTATATGGAAAACTGATGAATGGACAAATATGATGCACTGTTTCTATTGTGATTGGCCATTAAACATGCTCTAAGATATATTTAGTTTGGTATCTTGTTTTAGAGCAAAAAACAAAGAAAAAGGATTTTTAAAAATGTATTACTCCGATTGGCTCCATCTACTGGCAGCAGAGGTCAGCATGCTAATGCAGCCGATTAGTTGTAATGATCGTGATTTGATAGCAGAAATGTTCAAAACGAGTCTGGCGATGATTTATGGACTTAAAAACAGTGCAGAAGATTATCAGAGCCACATCACAGGTCGAGAAAACGCCACACATTGGGGAGTGTTTTTGACTCTCGGCTGGGAGACATCTTTCTACCCAGGATTAATCAAACTAGCGTAAATGAAGCTAAACGCTCCTCCAAACAAGGTTTAACATGGTTAAAAGCTCCAAAAAGTCAATTTAAAATCATGTGTGTCCTTTAAAGCAGCTTGATGATACGGCTTGAATTTGGCATAGAAATAT
Source organism: Chaenogobius annularis (assembly GCA_015082035.1). Taxonomy (NCBI): domain Eukaryota; kingdom Metazoa; phylum Chordata; class Actinopteri; order Gobiiformes; family Gobiidae; genus Chaenogobius; species Chaenogobius annularis. The sequence continues at coordinate 441,511 of BJKM01000448.1, read as the reverse complement.
CTGCACACGAACCTAATGTGATTGTTTACTGTCTTTGTAAATTAAATCAGTTTAAATCCTACAACGCACCTGGACCCTGATTAGCACAGGAGAAGCTCGAAGGGTTCATTTTTGTGTCAGGACGCCAACGCGTGACTGAATGGAGCTTGACACTGGAATATAAACCAGCCTTAAGACTATCCCAGACACTTGACTCTCTGTCACTGTGTGTTATCAAGATTGACAAAATAGCCAAAAGTAGGTGGAGATTGGAGCGCTATATGGAGACAACTGCATGAGACTATTCCAGACAGTTGTTTCTGTATCATCGATGAAATGACCCAATCTCAATCTCAATCCAAATTTGATTAATTGCCCTGATGATTCATCCTTGTCCATGCGTCCTCTGCTGGTGGCGCTGGCATTTCCACCAAAACTAAGACTGAACGTTTCCCACACATTACACAAAGTTAAAACATGAAATACTTCTAAACAAAGTATAATGCATCGACCTTTAAGTCAGAAGTAGCTTAGACATCTCAAGCACAGCTACACATTTGATACAGTTTGTTTAAAATAGTGTGACATGGCTCCTAACGGCAAAGAAAAGGCGTCTAAAGGGATTTGAGTTGTCACGTCAAGCTCAATAAATCCACTAACTCAAAGCCCAAATCTCTATTCTTCCTTTTCGGGCTTGTTCCACCGAATGCCTATGTGTGCACTCATATCCAAAGACCGACGGAGTAATGAGATGGAGCCAGGAAGCATCAGTATTTTTAGCCCTGTTAGCTTCACAGAACACGGGATGTTTGGTGAATAGTAAGCCGGTTGGGTCTTTAAAGTCTGCACTGCTTATTAGGGAGAGAAGATGCACCGCGAAGGAGAAGGGGGAGGAGGAAGAGGCAGGACGAGGAGCGAGGCCAAGGTGGGGGATGAAAATATGCACAGACTTGAAATGACCATGAAAATATGGAGTAGTGCTGCTGAGAAGTCGATTTTATAAGTGCGATAAGTAACTTTTCTGGTTGGGGTGCGTTGCCTGCTTGTCTCCATGGAGATGTTAAGGCTTTGGAATGCTCCACAGAATGGCATTGAACGTATCTGTCTTACATTTTTACGTTTTCAGATCTTTGTATAAATAAAAGCAAAACAGGAACACTTAAATATGTGTATGTAATATAAAATTACACCAATACACAATAATGCATGAACAAATGGTTTATTAAGAATGATTAAGATTTAGAAAGTACTTCATGAAGAGATTATGAGATAGGGTGAGGAGCTCAGTCACATGGGAGAAGCTCGGTTTAGAGCCGCTGCTCCTCCACGTCGAGAGGAGCCAGCTGAGTTCCGGATGCCTCCTGGATGCCTCCTTGGGGAGGTGTTTCGGGCATGTCCCACCGGGAAGAGGCCCAGGGGAAGACCCAGGACACACTGGAGCAGGGGTGTCAAACTCATTTTGAAAATTTCAAAATTTCGATGCTCAGGCTCAACATAACGTCAAAAATTAAAAAGATATAAGAAATAAATACATTTATATAACCTGGTATCAGTTATATTTGGACACTGTTGCACTAATTGGCAGCAGGTGAAAGTTCATAGTCTTAGATTAGCAGCAGGAACAGTAATATGGACTTTTTATATATATATTTTTTATATATACTTTATTACACTCTGACCTGTGTTTTTACCTGTGTGTTTTTTAATTAAGAAATATAAATTAGAAATGTTTTGCCTGGCCTGGCAACGCCTATGAATCCCCCCGGAGGAGCTGGACGAAGTGTCTGGGATGAGAGAAGTCTGGACCTCCCTGCTCGGCCCCGGATAAAGCCGAAGAAAATGTATGGCTGGATAGTACCTTAGATTCTAATAGATCTGACTTGTAACTGGCCCAGTGTCACCTGCTTGTCTCCAGAGGGAACAGAAATGTTACATAGCGCACCTTTAATTAATATGTTTGTCATCCTACATACACAATTTACTGTTGCCTCGTTAATAACACACCTGGTGTTGTATTTAGCTTCATTCATGATTCTTTGATGAATCCTGTTTTGCGTGTCCTCTTGCTTTGAGCCTCAGAAAACACTTTTGTGACATCATAGGCAGAGCTCCCACTGTGCTATTTTTCTGTTCCTAAATCATCACCAGACTCATTCTGAGTATTTCTGCTGCTGAGTGTATGTTCATTACAACTGCATGGCTGCATTAGCATGTTGGGGTTAAGCTAAGTTTTGTTTATCTCCCCTTTGCAATCCCCTCTACTGTAAAATTAAAAATTAACTTGTGCCTTTAGTTAAGAATTTAATTTACTTTCTAAAACATGAGATGCCAAAGCAAATGTCCTCAAAAGCATGTTTAAAGGCCAGTAAACAATAACAATAAGGAAAGGCTAGTTTATTTGTAGAGCAAAATTCATACACAAGGCAATTGAAAGTGCTTCACACAACAAGAAAAATGCAATAAAATCACAAAGACATGACAGAAAACACAAAAAAAGTTTAAGACATAAAAGAGAAGAGGGCAAAGAGAATCTTGTCTCTGGCACCAGCAGGAGAGTCTTGTATACAAGCAGGGCGGCTTTAAAGTCTCTTCTCTAAGTCTGAAGCTAGTGCAGAGACCTGAGCACAGGACTAATGTGATCGTACTTCCTGGTTCTAGTCAGGACCCGAGCAGCAGCGTTCTGGATGTACTGCAGCTGTTTTACAGCTCGTTTGGAGAGGCCAGCTCGTTTGGAGAGGCCAGTGAGCAGGCCGTTACAGTAGTCTAATCTACTAGAGACAAACGCATGGATAAGTCTCTCCAGGTCTGGTTTAGACACTATACTTTTTGATTTTTTCCCAATGATGAATAATGTCCTTGAAAATAAAGTAGTTGTTTAGTCTGCTAATTGGTCAATGTTGTTTTAGTCGACAAATTGATTTTGATTATTTATTTTGATTATTTATTTATTTATTTATTAATTCCTTTGCACAGCAGGAGAAAGTATAAGACGTGAAACGAGCCAGCTGAAGATTTTGTGAGTTACTACTGCCCTTTCCTAGTACTTGTTTGTATTTATGGTTGTTTTTGCATGGCCTCCTGTGCGGGTGTGGTCTTTTATGAGTGCAGTCGGTTTCACGGCCCTGTCCCCTTTAGTCGACTAATCAATCAGCAAGGCATGTCTGTATTAGACCAAGCATTTCTTTAGCCGAGTGCCTAGGCTCTGGCTTACTGTAGTCCCGTGTGCCAGTATGGGCCACATACAAAAGGGAAATGCGAGCAGACTTAATGTGTTGCCCGTAAAAGCTGTTTTTCTCAAGCGGGTATATTAATTTCATGTCTGCTGCATCTTCAAAAGCAAATTCAAAAGCCATCACGTTGAAAAAAAGAAAAAAAAAGAAGACAGTTGATGGACACAAAAAAAAATACAAATATGTGAGCTATAGAGAGCGTTGGGGAGAAAGAGGGGCAACATCAACGACAGCTGGATTGAAAGGACGCGATGCAGATGAGGCAGAAATGAGAAATCTATTGAATCGAAGAGGGACCTTTGAAGATCAGCAGGTGAATCAGTGCTTTGATAATGCTGTCGGCTTTCATTGCGGCGCGCTGCCATGTTGTTTGTGTGAGTGTGTGTGTGTGTGTGTGTGTGTGTGTGTGTGAATGGAGCTCCTTCAAACCTCCGTGCAAATATGATGCATTATAGCAAAGTGCTCAGGGGTAAATGAGAGATCCGGTGCATCATTTGAAATATTTGACATTCAACGAGTTACAATATTTTTGCATGGGTCGGTTATATAATCATGGTTGTAACGTAGAAATACAGGTCTGTATAGTATTTTTTTAAACTTAAAATAATTTCACCTACGTCTGTCAGAAAAAGTGTAAACGCGCAGACATCAAATCTATTGGTATCTATCTATAATGCAATTTTAATGTTACAGTATTGTAAACACAACAAGCAACAGTATTGTGTCTTTTTTGTACATTTCATGAAAGAACATGTTGATCAAAGGACAAAGGTTTATTGATTTGGTTCCTCTAAAAATGTACTGTAACTCTTCACCAATTCATAAATAACGTTTGGTTTTTAATTATTTTATTCTGCTTTCTGTCAAATTGTTGATTTTTTTTTTTCTTATCTTTTAATCTGACATTTTTAGTCATTTACAATTTTGAGCGCTAGAGATTATTTTTCAGCATTTGGGAAAAATATGGAATGTTTTTAATTGTTTTGTGATTTATTGGGCATTTTTGCAATTTGAAATATTAAACATGGCCTTATTAGTATATTGCTGGAATTTGAAGTGTGAGGGTTATACACGTGTACAATATAACTTAATAGTCCTAAAAATGACACTAGATCATGCAAAAAAGGTAAAATAAGGCCTAAGCGGACTTAATAAATGTGTAATAAATATGATAAACCAAAACTATCAGTAAGTAGTCCCTTCTACTTTCTGTTCTGGGACCAGACCATAGAGACCGTGACATATTTTGATTGGTCTAATCATGGTTAACCGATTAACCGTCACTGAATTTTTAACTTGTTCCTTTTTGTTGGGATAATCATTTCTGTAACAGTATTGGTATTGCGTATCAAGTTCAACATTTTTGTCCTGGGACAACTCAAGCTAGCAATTAGCTCTGTGCACAGCCCCGCGGCCATGAATCCCCTGTGTTTGCGCCTCAGTGCTAATGCTAACTTAACTTAAAACTTGGAGGAAATTAAATAAGTGATAAAAATACAATTAAGGACAAGTAGATTGTTTGTATGCACAAAATATGTCAGACTGTGGTGCTAAATTGAATTCTATTTATTTTAGGTTAGCATTAGCATTGAGGCACAAACATCTAACTTAGTAAACACAGACGTATTCTCCGGTCAAGTGTTTACATCACAAGTTAGACTTTAACACGCTGTCTGTGGTTATCCATCTGTTATGTAATCTTAACATTTTAATTAAAATATAGATTATTTTAGCACACCTCCTTGAAAAACGAATAGAGATAAGAACTAAGGCGGCCAAGCGAGTCAAACGGGAGTAACGCCGCGGGGCCGTGCACAGAGCTAATTGGGGGCGTTACAGGCAATTTTTACCATTCACAGTGAAACATGAGTGCTCACAAATTCTTACTACTGACCATATAAGGCTAAGTCAATTAAAACATAATTACCACCATTACCAATATCACCCACACCTCCAATACTGTAAATCAAAATGCTACAGGCAAACTTACTTAACCGATGCGTCATTGAAACAGATGCTCACACATACTTGACATTTATATTCAAAATATTTTCATACTGAAGATGACTGGCATGACATTATGTAGCCTATAAACCCATCAGGGCGGAATGAAGGCCGTTCTTTTTGCATTGCATTATATGTCAAAGTGGCGTGGCATATAGGAGGCTGATTAGTGCCTTGGGTAAACTGTAAAAGTGTACTTAAGCACTTTCTTTCAGCCTATATGCACTTGAACGTGTCATTGACAAGTAAACACAAGCTGAATGTTGGCGCAATCAGGCGCAAATCACTTAAAAAACAACAACTTGGAAGTTCAATCAGCACTTGAGAGATGTAAGGATGTAGAAGAAAAGTAAAGAAAAGTTCACATTATCTTGATTGTATACAAAACAGACTTTGGCCGGCTGCACACTAGAGGATTTTAACCCAACTAGCACTTCTAGTTGGGTCGCAGCTCTATAAACTCAAATCGTAAGGTTCCAACATGTTTGATATTACGATTGTCGCTTGCAATGAACTTTACAGCAGCCAATCAGAGCCAGTGCAGGACCTGGAACTCCCCACCCTCATCTATGAGACATGTTACATTTAATCTTAAGTGGTTTCAATATTTTCGGGTGTAGTTGTTAGTAAATTGTGAATATTTAAAATGTGTTCATTTCTATTGCATTGCTGATGAGGTTCTTTCTCTGCTGGTGACTGTTTGTCGGTGTTTGATTGTTTGTTTGTTTTTAGCTGTGTTTTAATTGTTACAAAGACCAAGGAACCTGCTGTCACTTTGCCTTTGCCCAGAGTCTACAGATGAAAATGAGCTTGTTGCTATGTCTGGTCTGTGCAATATACAGTATTTAATGTGCAATGTCCTTGTATGGTTTAAAAGATTCCATGGCAAACCACCAAATCACACCTTTTATTTAAATACAAGTTGTAGATGTATCATGTGCTGATGTTGGCTCTGAACACTCCAAATGACGACCAATAATTCATTTCAATCCATGTGTGATTCTGTTTACTCAAATCACACATTTTCCAAGGCAAACCCTGTAATACCTCAAGGCAAACTTATGTTCCCCGGCACCATAGACAAGGGCTATTCAATTTCATTTTCCCGAGGGCCAGATTTTTCGGAGGGTCAAGGACTCTGGGCCGGAGGTGCACAACATGCCACTGTAACAACATTTTGGGTCGTAAAAATATCCCCAACACTGCAGATACAATAAAATACAAATGGATTTGATTTTTGCTTTGCCAAATTGCCCATCCAGGACTGAACCAGAATTAAACTAGGACTAGACTAGTACCAACCAGATTATTAGTACATTCTTAATTTATGCAGGCCTTATTTGATTCTATAGACATTGCTGTTTATTATTATTATTATTATTATTATTATTATTATTATTATTATTATTATTATTATTATTATTATTATATTATTAATTATTATTATTATTGTATTAGTTCATTGTTTTTATGTTGCACCAGTTCCTATATTTGCAAACTGTTCAATAACAATGGCATTAAACCTTTTTCTGATTCTGATTCTGGTCTAACGCAGAATTAAACAAGGACTAAACCAAGACCAAACTAGGTCTAAACTAGTGCTAACACAGAATTAAGCCAGTTTTGTTTTTTATTTTGGAAGCTGAGTTGTGGGCTGGATTAAATCGCTTGAATAGCCCTGCCATAGACTGTAGAAGGAGTGGACGTAGAGACACACACTTACTGCCTGGCTCCAGCCAATGGAAGTCAATTGCGGTTCACAGTCGTAGCGGCTAATTTGGTGCAAGGGAGTGTTCCTGGCAACCGTAGAGCCAATCCGAAGTGAGGTTGCAGAAGGTACACGCCCCTTCCGCCTGCGCCGCTGGTTTCCTTGGGGGGGGGGGGGGGCTCTTGACAACGAGCAGTGCGACGTAGAGGCGGCACCTGATTGGTCAGTTATTATTGTTGATATCTTAGTTTACAAAGACAATAATGGAACGAAAAACACCAACGATCACGTAGAGCTTTTTAATACAAACATTTAAAGCCCTGAATGACGAGTATGACAGCAGCAGTTACAGAGAAAGGTGCGCAGATGTTTCTATAGAAAGGGAATGGGAGCCTGAGCTGAAGGATCCGGAACACGGCTGTAGTCACTTCCTGTTTGGAATGCGGGGGCTAACGGGCTAGCTACGTCCATCTCCTATATACAGTCTACGCCCGACACACTGGTTGAGCATAAAGCCTCTATCTGTCGGTCTATCTATGCAGCAGAAAGAGGTGTGGTAAAATATTGTATCTTACCCTGGGACTCATGTGGTGGTGGAGAAGAGGAGGAGCTGGAGAGTCTGAAGAGGCTGATTGTTCCACTGTTGCATAGGACATGTTGCATTTATAATGAATGGTTTCACAGGCAGCGGGATGGGACGGGTTTACAGTACCTGGAGGTAGGAAATCAAATCTTGGTTGAAATTCAAGAAAAATGTAGCTTTTAATAATTACAGCTAATTGAATAAATGAAAGATAGATAAGTTCAATGGATAACATTTTATAAACATTACACACTTAAAAGCCTTAATAAAGCATGAACAAACACTTAATTCATAATGAACAAACAGTTGGTTAAAAACTTGGATTATTATTTACTTAATTAATACCCTCCTAATTCCTGACCGATCAAAAGTAACGTAAGTGATAGAGCTCCCCCTGCTGCTCCCTTGTGAAAATACACAGTAAGAGAACAGACCCAAAAGTTTTTTTATTTTTTTTTAATTGAAATAAAACAGAATAAGCACATCAAATGTTGCCAAATTATTTTGCAACGCTGGTTTTATGCCCGGGAACAGCAGGGGGAGATGATGGATGCTTTGAAAATACATATTTAACCATCACAAGGACTTATAATAAGGTAAACATTGTATTTAGTTCTCCTTTAAGTATTAACTTAGTCTGAATTATTCTTAACAAACTATTTGTTCATGTTTAATTAATGTTACTGAAAGTGTAGTTATCACCGTGTAAAGTGTCACCGTTTCATGCCAAGCTGTAGGACAACCTAATCACTCCACGGACACAAATAAGTGACCAGAAAAGTTACACAGTGCATCTTTAGCAAGTTAACAAAATGTGGAAAGAAGAGGTCATTTGTGGTGATTGAGGCTGTTACAATATCACAACCACTTTAAACTTGAAAATCAAATTGTTGAAGCTCATTCCGTTTGCCTTTAAAAACTACAATGTCATTCGAGATAAATTATTTTATTTTATTTTTTTTCAACATTGACGCTTGAGTGATGCAATCCGACGTCAAAGCAGGAGATCATTTTCCTTGGCCCTTGGCTCTTGTTATCCTGCAAAGACTGAGTAACTTTGCTAGAGGCTGTTATTTGGTGTGATTTTAACAGAATAAAGACTGATGCAATATTGAGTATTTGGTTATATTTAGTGTGCTTTAGTTGATTTGGTATGCTCTGTGCGCCTTCAGTATGCTGTTTCATGTGGTGGTGCTGTGATCGTGCATCTTCTTCGTTAGCAGCTCCAGGTTTTTGGACAAATAGTAGTCATTTACTTGGGTAACTCTACATGACGATATACTTTTACTCCTACTCCTACAGTGTCCTGCAGTGTAACGTTTTGGTTGATTTGAACATGTGTTTTTCTTGCTCTGCTCCTTCAGATATGTTTTTTTTTTTCTTGTTTTGTTATTTGAAAATACCAGACGCATTACTGCATTATGTAAAGTGAACCTTGCTGCCACAGTTTTTCCTCATCGTTAGTTTCCTCGGTTGTATTTGGATTGAGTCCGTTGCATGTTTGAGTTAATCCTGTTTTGTCCTGCAACTGAGGTTTGAGGGCTTAGAAAATTCTTGATTTCACCTACCCCCTGTCTCCGCCCACATCCCTGTGACTAGTGTAATTGTTAGAAAAATGAAGACTCGGAGTGATACATGTCGGGTTAAAAAATTTCACATGGTCACTTTTCATAAATAGAAAGATGTAAATGACAATCTGCTGCTAGTTAAAGTGAAATGTCACTATGAAGAGGCGGGGCTTATCAGTTCTGCAGTTTTGAACAGGATCTGTTTCTATTATTAAAGGGCCTATATCATGCAAAATCGACTTTTCCGAGCTTTTAACTGTCTACAGTGCTATTGGTGCCTTGTATATGTGCCCAAAGTGTTTTTTTGATTGATTCTTACAGTCTTTAGCTAGAGAATAGTCTCTATCCGTCCCCTCGGATGAGCAGATGAACAGGGGCTACTCACTAGGATGAGTCATCCTGGTGAGTGCCGCAGCACACTTCCCTGTTTCAGCCCATCCTTCAGGAAGAACTCTGTACCTGTAACACGGCCCCCTCCCCCACGCCCCCGCGCTTGAGAGGAACCGTGGCTATTAAGGCACAGTTAGCTTCAAACGCTACTTCTTCCGCTGTGTACCGACGCTGACCGCCGCCGCACTGTCTCAAACTAAGCCGTCTGCATTTCCGGGTTTGTGTGCGGGTCCAAGATGTGGGTGATATTTTCTAACTATTATGTTATGGGTGTCGCACAACACATATTATTATCAACTATGCCATTAGGGTTGACTATGAACCGGAAAAATTGCATAATAGAGGATCTTTAAGCCGTTTTAGATAAATACTGCAGTTCTCAATAAAAAACAATTACAATTTTTACAACTTACAACTTGTAGCTCAATACTAAGTACCTGGGAAAAATCATAATATGTCTACTTTAACTCCAAATAATACATCAGATGTTGTGTCCTGTTGAGGTGTGATAAAAAAAATTATAAAATTGATACATTATTTATGTATACAAATTTAGTATTCATTTGGTGATAGAGTATGGATATTTTGGGCTGCTGTATCAACATATCGCAGAGAAAATGTTTGCCGATATATTGGGCCTATATTTACACTTCTAGAGCACTGAGGAAGAGATCACTGCACAAATGTTACTACACTGCTTTCTTATCCAGTTTGTCTTGTCCAGTTGGTGATGAAACAGGGCTGTGGATGAGTCTGTAGTAAGTTCAGATAATATTATTTGGGTAAAATGATCAAAATTGGCCCAAAAATATCGGCAATAGATGGATTTCTGTCGCTAATACAGTTTAATGATTAAAATGTGTGTGTTTCATATTCAGTTTGTCCAACTCGTTGTTTAATAAAGAAATATTGCTGTTGAAATATATTTAGTTCTAAAAAAAATAGTGACGCATCATGTGCAATATATCAAGTATCTCATGGCTAACAATTGGCTAACAATTACTCTTAATCAAAGAGTCGTTTCCCTCAACACCTTTTCACGCTTGGACCACTAATATTTTCTTCCGGCCCAGCTTTGGACAAACAAGACTCATGATGAATAAGAACCACAGGGGGTTTTTCAATGTTATGTAAAATTAAATGGAATACATTTACTCTGACATTTGTGTAAGGTCATCCTTCAACAGTTGCAGTGCCAAGTTTAGGCTAATTGAATTTTGGACACCACTTTTGCCCGCAGCTATCCGTGGATTATTTTAGCGGGAAACCAGGCAAAGAAGAAACACGCTCACGCCCACTGCACCCGGCTTCCACGCGGCCCCCATTGCACAGCGGAACAACGCGGTTAATAAGAACAATTTATTTACTGATGATGTAATTTGGCTTGGAATTCTCAGCGTTTGAGGCTTGTACTGTAGAAAGGCGTTCTCAAGCGAGTTCTAGAAAGTAACACTGTAGAATAAAATAATGTAAAAGGATGATTATATTATAGGTTATAGGTTTGTTCAGGCTTTCCCTTAACAAAGCAGCACCAACATAGATTCAACCAGGACAATTAGGATAATTTAGGACTTAATCTAGGACCAAATCTAGGACATAATTTAGGTTCTAAAATGACTTTACGAGGTCAAAAAAAAGCAACAGGGTTAGGGGTTGACCAAAAAAGCCTCGAAAACACTACTTTCTATGGATGATGGACCAAAATTACACACAATTGATGTTGAAACAATGGATTAAACCAAAACAAACAAAACAATCTCAAACTAGGACCAAAGGTGAAACATAACAGGACTACACAGGGCCAAGTTAGCCATGGTCTACCCCTAATTTAGATCTAGAATGCCCACACCATTGCCTGCAAAGGGGGATCTTCAAGGCCATTTTTAGTGTCGTCAGAATGTGCATCAGGTGAAAAACTAGTGCCCACAATGCACCTTGAAAAGTAGTGTCCAGCGTTGGTCACTACACGGTAGTAGTAGACACAGTAGCTCCAAAAATGTCTCTTCAAACGTAATTGTTTGTTTGAGCTTTTTGTTCATCACAGTTTTATGCGTGCAGGGTTTACAGCGCTCTATAAAAGTACAGTAGGATGAAGGTAAAAACCTAACACTTAATTAAACATCGAAACGTTCCACACTTCCGGGTGCTAACGTCAAAACCAGTTTGACCCACTTTCAGAACACAAGCCCTGTTCTAGTCCAATTTTGATGTGGTGAATGTGAATACACCAAAAATATAACTAAAATCAGAACTGGAGTAGAACTGAAGTGGGACTAAACCAGTCTAGTCTACACCAGGACAAACCAAAATCATTCCAGGATCCGGAAGAGTAAACCACTGAAATCAAAATGTTGGACTAAACCAGAAACTAAATAAACCAGGCCTTAGAACCCTGGCCCACATCATTCACACCATGCAGACATTTCCATTGATTCAGTCTCTCATAACTCGTTGCGAGCCGTGACTGCTATTTACTGTTGACATTTGTGTTGCTGAAGAGGCTAATTTGTTCAACACTTCCAGCCGTGCTTATAGCTTATTAATTTCAAGAGCTTGTCACTTTATGCGTCAATATTTGGCCCAACCTTTCAACCGAAACATTTCCACCTAATTATCTGGACTCCAAAAACAAACAGCATGAATTATGAAGTATTATGACACATTTTTTGTTGTTGTTTTTTTCCAAGCTGACAAATGAGACGTCTGTAATTATTGGTCATTCCAGTTATTGATCAGAGTGAGCTGACAAATTATAAGCTGGGCAAAGTATTGTTCGGCAATTGCTGTGTTTGTCCGCGGTTGGTATTTAACTTTTAATTGGAGCTAATTTGAAATGGAGATGAAATAAACTGAATCACGCACAACTCCAGCTATGTTTTTGATGAGCTTTAGAAAGCAAGGCAAGTTTATTTGTAGAGCACAATTTGTACAAAAGGGCTAAATGTTACAAAAAGCAAGCCAAGCAGAAAATCAAAGTGTTTGGGATTGAGTCCAAAAACGTACTTTATTAAGATACAACAATAGTGCATGTGTAATTGAATAATGTGTTTTCTTTTATCAAATGTGGATAGGCACAAATTAAAGCAAAGTTTCGGTGACGTGGACAAAAATAAAATCAATATATTCTGTTTTTTATTATTCCAAATATGACATTCAGACAATACAGAAATAAGCTAAAATGTGTCTGGAAATGTCACAGTCGAGGTTCAAGTATCGCACATAATGTGTTTTTGCATATATACCGTTTTATATATACGGTTCTTTCCAGTTTTCCCTATGAAACTAAAATATGCACCATAGGGAATCCTTCAGCTACAGTCCTGCGGTCTCATTTGTAAAGCACGCATACGTACAAAAATGTTGCGTACATGACTTTTCACGTTATAAGTTTGTGAGCTATAAAAAGAAAACAAAACCTCAGATTGTCAATTTGAGGGTTTCATAAATGAGACAAAAGGCGATCTAAGTGAGAGACGAGACGCTAGCAAGTTTAGAGACGTTAGCAAGTTAGTGAAGACGTTAGCAAGTTAGTGAAGACGTTAGCAAGTTTGTGAAGAACGTTAGCAAGTTTGGTGAAGACGTTAGCAAGTTTGTGAAGACGTTAACAGTTAGTGAAGACGTTTTGCAAGTTAGTGAAGACGTTAGCGAGTTTGTGAAGATGTTAGCGAGTTTGTGAAGACGTTAGCGAGTTTGTGAAGACGTTAGCGAGTTAGTGAAGACTTAGCAAGTTTGTGAAGACGTTAGCAAGTTAGTGAAGACATTAGCGAGTTTGTGAAGACGTTAGCGAGTTTGTGAAGACGTTAGCAATTTGTTAAGATGTTAGCAAGTTTGTGAAGACGTTAGCAAGTTTGAAGACAAGTTTGTGTTTTGTCCACACACACTTTTTATGTAAATGTAAAGTAAATGAGACCCCGATCGTTTTTTAAATATGTCTTACTATAAACTACATAATCAGGTTCTCATGTTATATTTTTGTGTATTTTTTAAACATAGCATATTGTGGCCATGATAATCGTGACACACAATCGTCCCATGCCTAGATGTCGCCAATAGCCTACTCAAAATCGAAACGTTATTTGTTTTTGAAAGCTTCCTACCATTTTAACTTTTTGCTAGCTAACAATGCAAATCTGTTGTTCTTAGTATGATATGGAAAACTGACAGAAAACCTCTAAATGTCGAAACGTTTTAGTCAAAGAGCCCAAATGATTAAGATAAACCGACAAATCAGCTGGTTTTCGTGCATCTCCGCAGCAGGTGACATCCAGCCGGGCAGCAGCTTTTGACCCGATTTACAAACTTTTTTCCCAACAGTGTTACAGGCAATTTCTACCATAAAATTCTGAGATGTGATGCCTAAGTGTGTAGTGTAGAACGTTATGAACTCAAGCTAGCTATTTTAGAAGTCAGCCTTGCTTGCGTCAGATGACCTTGTATATCCCTGTCTGCCGCGCTGCTCCGTCTGATGTCCAAACTGCCTGTATTTGAGTGTACGTCTTGTGCTTCTGAATGAGCCCCGGTCCTGCTCCTCTCTCTGACGCACAGTGCAGCTAATCAGTGAGACTTCCCCGGTGGACAGCCTAATGCGTTTAAGCAGTCCTGAGGGAGCCACGGCTTACAGACACACGAGATCTGCTACTTTCTCCACTCTATGGACTTAATCTTCCTGCTGGACTTTGGCCCAATATATATGCTTAAAGTCTACAGTCTGTCTGAGAAATTTGGCTTAAAAGCTGGAGTTCACGACTTTTTTTCCTTGTAAAAAGTAGCACTTTGCAGCCGTATCAGACATCTGCGCGCTGTTTGCATCCAATAATATAGTGTTTTTATCCTTCACAAACCCGGCTGTAAGAGCCAAAAGCAGTGCCCTGATTGGCTGAACTTTGCAGTTTGAAAATCCAGATCTACTTTCGTTATATAGCACATTTCATAAACAGAACAGTAATCAACAGTATTTATGAATAAGTGCTGATTTGATCTCACTAGTCTCAAAACAATAAACCAGTGAAATCAAGGCAAATGATAAAATATCAATACATAATTTTATATAAAATTAAACAAATAAGACAAAAGACAAAATTTGGGTACCCAAGCTTTTTTTTGTTTTTATTTTTTCTTAAATTGTATTTACAAATAAAAAAACGGAACAATAATGAGAAACAAGAACAAAAACAGCAAAAGACAGACAATACCAGACATTAGAACAAATAGAGGGACAACAGTAGAAACTTGTGTGTGCGGTGTGTGTGTCTGTGTGTGTGTTTTGCGTGTAACCCGTGTGGGTGTGGTGCGTGGATGTACGTGTGTTTGCGTGCGTGAGTGTATGTGTGTATGCATTCAGAGTAAAAATGTGTTACATCATCATTACCATCATCACATATATTGTCGTACATCAGATATAGTCATCTTTTTAAAATATAGATCATTATGTACCGCTAACCCATTGTCACTGCATCTTTATTTATATATGTATATATATATATAATTATATATATATATATATAAAGATATAGATATAACGTGTATACATGTGTCCGATAATCTCATCAGCTCTGGTAACTGAGCTTTAACGATGTGGATATTAAAGGTAGGCAATATATCAAAAATGTAGATAATATTGTGAATGTTGTTCACTTTCAATTAATTCATCATTAATGAATGCATGCATTAATTAATTTGACAAACATTTGTCTAACTAAACCTCAACCTCGTTACATTTGTTCTTGCTGTTTTTGTGACTCGTATAAAAGCCCACATTTAGGGGAAGAAACATTCATAGGTTCACGCTGCTTGTCTATAAACAATGTTCAACAGTGTCTGTCTCCATGGAGACAAGCAATTGACAAGCACCAGACCAAAATTCACTTCAAAGCTTTCAATGCCGTACTGTCCCAGGTTAAATAAAACTCCATGGAGACAGGCAGGGTGGCGGAACATTCACCTGAAAAATTGCATAATGCACCTTTAAATTGTGATTGTTTGTTTGATATGTGAAGGAGTGCATATTGATATACTTGCCAACAACAATGGCCCAATGAGGCATCCACTCACAGAAAATGCAGTTCAATTAAAACAAATATGTCCATTAAAATATTAGTCAAACTGTCAAAACAAAAGCGCAAACGACAAGATTTTACAGAACACTTTGCCGTTTTATTCCCCCCTGTTTAACAATTTTGATTGGTTGGACATGAACAGCAGATGTGACATATGTGCAGCTAATTCCACAACTGTTACCTAGCAACCAAAGTGCAAACAAGGGGAAAATCCATATACATTACACACCAGTTATGATTTGACAATAATAACACCTGATAAGACCTTTATTTTGTTAAATATTGGTCAGAAAATGATGTCACTTGTGTGTCAATTGTCTCTGCATTTATGATGGAACGTCGCTTATTGATGACATCACAGAGGGATTCGGTTTGAGAACTATTTTCTCATTTTTCTTCACAAACTGCAACTTCCCTGATGTAAAACTATGATTAATATTCACCACAGGTTCTATCCCCCCAAACTAAGTCATCATTAGAAAAACATGAAACCTCGTCAGATGCACTTTAACGGAGACAAAACAGAGACTAAATTCAGGCTAATTTTGACTTTTGAATAAGGACAATCATGAATAAAAGCCATCCTTTTTGAACGTTTTCATTTCAATAGTGCTATATCGATACTTATATATGCCCTACCACCAACTATCCTAGAGATTTCTTCAGCTCTGACCTAAAGAAGTCTTAGAGATTAGAGACAGAATTGGACCCCACCTGGATACCTTTCGTAATTTACTCAAACATTCAAACCGCAATTTCGAGTAAATTTGGATCAATTACACCTTTTCCTCTGTGTAGATTTTCAGACAGTATTTCTACCTCACGTCTCCCTCTCTGTTTGTCTTCCGGACGTTCATCTTCCCTCTTTCGAACGGAGACTCGTGCCGAATACTAACAGCAATACCGCTCCGCCTGAGAAACTGCCCTGAACGACCGCGGCGCTTTTGTTCATTTAATTGCTTCCATTAGACAAACCCAAGCAGTGATATTACGTCCAGCATGATTAACTTCTCTCCAGTAGTTTCCTCCTCGTCGGTTGTTTGTCAGACTATGGACCTGGTCATTACCTTTGGACCTTTTTATGCCTCGTGATGACCGCTCGCTCTGTCTCACTCGGACTCGTGTTGTCTGGTCAATTGGTCAGCGGTGAGGTGGAATAATGGCGCATACTTGTAAACGCTTGGAGCTTGTCGACGCTGCAAAAGGAGTTTGACGTGCAGCCTGGACTTTTGCCTTGTTGAATTCTGTCAACTGGACAAAAGCGTTTTTTAATGTTAATCTGTTTCGACACTCATCCAAGTAGCTTCTTCAGTTCTGACGCAGCTCTGGTAAGGTCAAAGTCTAAAGGAAGGAGTTCATTCGCTGAAAGTAGCACGTGCTAAATCTCCGTAAATGCTCGTCAACGTTCCGAATGCATACGGATCCTGAAGGCGGCTGTTCGTCTTCTGCGTTTTTTCCGTCCATCATTTGGTCCGTCTCCTCATAGCTTGTCGATGCGTGGCAACGGAGCTGTACATGCGCTAATTGCCGGGGGGAAACGGCTGAAAGTATGAATGTCGTGTCGACGCCTACGCTTGGAACGCGCATAACTGTTTGCGTACGAACATGACGCATAAATGGGCCTTAAGAAGTATGTGTTATTCATTAAGACCTCGAGGTGAGAACTATCACTTGAATCATATTCTGCATAGTTGTTCATAGATACGTTCAGCAGCGCCTCATGGTGGGGTCAACTCTACGCTGATTCAATAAGAAATGCTACTTTTCACTCTTTTACGTTTCTGGTGAAATATGTGTACAAATACAGCAGGTGGAGATAGCTTTTAGCCCGTCACTACCACGAGCTTTCTTGGAAACTGATATAAAGTTGAGCCGTTGAACCACTTTATTCTTCCTCATGTCTTCATATCAGTGGGCGATAAAGCCGCTCTTCTACATTAAAATGAAGGGTCGCTTTTCCCACAGAGTTGAAGGACGTTCCCTCGGATGCTGACTGTATCTATGGCCCTAATGTGTCATCTAGCACCTATTAGCATAGTCTGATTAGCCCTATTTTTGTCCTGGTTTTTGTTTAGGCCTGAGGATGGAGTCCCATTCCTGATCTGTACTTCCCTACCCTCAAAGAAGTGGTTACTGGCTTTGTGATCAACTTTAGCCTTCCGGGCTTTTACATTTTTAGATGGAGTAATCCAAAGAAATAGAAAGGTCGATGATGGTCCAAAAAGTGTGAGAACATCATGGGATTTAGTCATTTTCTCAAGTGCAAAGGTGTGGACACCCTTTGTGCAAAAATCATATGTAAAAACACTTCTTAAAAAGCTCTTTTTCCCTTTGACCTTCGACACAGTTTGAGATGTTGTCATTTTAATCCAGTTTTATTTATTTTGATTTCGTCTAGTTTTATTGCTTTAATGTTCCTCTTGTAGCAATACATGTGTAGTTTGGATTGATTGTCTTTCATCAGTGTGACACTTAAACACTTGTGGGCAATTAAAGTGGAAGAAGTGTTCTGTTATGCTGCTCCCACAGCTTGGAAAACTTTTCAAACAGAACTGAAACTTTGTGAGCTGGTTTCCTGGAGGGATTTTCACTCTATTACAAAAAAGAAAAAGAAAAAAACCCAGCAGATTTCTGTGCTTTTAAATGTAGTCATGTTTTGATCTCTAACAAGGTTTTTTTTTTTTTTACTTTTTCTTTTTATGCTTTTGCGTAAATGTTTTTAATGACATGTGCTGCAGGCTCTTTTAGCCCAGGTCACCTTGAAACTAAAATTTTCTCCATTTTTTTTTTATACCTGGTTTAATAAAACATTGGCAGGTGTGCCTTGAAAGTCCAATGTGATTTCATGGATTCACACACAGATTTATTGAATAGTTTATCATTTGTGAGCAAACTTCTGATCCAGCAAAGAATTAAAACAATCATTATTGACAACATTAAAGAACCCGACAGCGGCACTGCTAATATATAATATATATAAGTGTGATTTGGTCAGTTTTAGAAAGTGGATCTTTTCAACCCAAAACAGTTTAAAAACATTTAGTTCTATTGTACTACATTTTCAACAATTCAAATTTTGACTTTCAGTAATAATTGTGATAATATGACACAAATACATTTTAAACCGACGCAGCAGCAGAAACATCAGCCACCTCAGCCTGTCGATCTGCGCTTCTTCACCACTGCCATTGTCTATTACGCCACAAACAAATTTCCGCCCATCACTAACGTTTTTACTTTACCTAAATGAATCCAATCAAGTTCGTGAAAACAAGCACATTTTCTAAAGAACATGGCAACAGTTTAGTGAGTGTAGGAGTGGCGCTGAATCACCTAATACCCCACTACATGCGTTCTGTGTCAACTCCATTCACTGTTTCAGAAAGAAATATCCAAATGGTATCATCCACGAATGTTGAACCTTATCATTATTTTGTTGACTCCACAATCTTAACTGGCTTTAATCCGACAGCACTCTCCACTTTGGGGTTTTGCGTTACAATTTCAGTATTATTAAGTTCATGTCAGTGGGCAAGGTGCAAAGTCACTCAACAAAGCCCTGTGCAGTGCAAGGCAAAACTGGAGCCAGGTTCTTCCACTGAGCCACTACCAATAGGTTTGAAATGGTCTCTTCTTAGATTTCAAGATAAAAACAAAAAAGGGAAAAAAATGTCATTGTGGTGTAGTGTTCAAGACGAATTACAATAACACGGTTTGAGTTTCCATTTTCAATTTGTTCCCAAAATTGAAAAAAAAAACAAATACTGTATTGAAACACAACCTCGAAGCATAATCTCTTTATTTAATTCACCTTTATTTGTTTTGTTCAACCCGGCAAGCTCGCTGTCACCCCGGGGAACGGGGTATGTCCGTGGGCCTTTTTCCCAGTCTGCCGGACTAAACCAAGCAGGTCTAAAACCTGGAGCACATCTCTTCTCAAAACCTGACTTGTAACGACGGCAGGCAACAGCAGAGCCACGGCAGCCAATGATCTCGGAGCGCACACCTCCAGACTGCTGTCATGACCCGCATCCCAGTGCCAGGTCTCTGAGCACTAGTGGATGATTGCATTAAGTGCGAAGAACCAAGCAGAGATGTGTGCTCAGCGCCTCCAAGTCCTGGACCTGGGTTAAGTCTCAGTTTAGTCCGGGCAGACTGGTGAAAAAGCCCATGGACCTATGCTCCAGTCCAGGGTGAAAGTGAGCTAAATTCTGTGATATTGATTTCTTAGTTATCTTGCCAGTTCTGAAATGGAAAGGCCTTAGGTCTCACATATGGCACGATATAGATCCAATGATTAGAAAAATAAGTGTGTGATCCAGAGAAATAATTATGTGTGCTCAGATGTGAGTTCTTTTCATTAGTTTGAGATATTTGAGACAGGTCTGAAATAACTCTGACGCTACAGTATGGACATGTGATCGGTTGCAATTTTTTGTTCTGTCTTTAACAAATAAACATGGATAAAATAAAGAGCGCCTCGGACCAAATAAAACATTGTGTGACATTTAGATACTTCGGTGCAACAAGTATCCTTAAACTGTAGTTGTTGGCCTTGATGCTTCCTCCTAATCAAGCTCTAGTGGTTACATTCGGCCATGACAACGCTTCTAATGCTTTAACTCTAACGCTTTAGCTGTGATTGTAAAAGCACAGATATTAATTTGCCTGGATTCAGACTGTTACACTTCTGCACATCCGTCCTTGTTCAAAGACAACCTTCAGAACGCTTAATCAGGACTAAACTGGGCCAAAACCACAACCAAACCTGGACAAATGTGGACCCTAGCTTATATTCAATGACCTTTTAGAACCTCCTCCACCTTCCCGCTTCTCTCAGTCCAAACCCCCCAGACTCCTGCAAACCGCTATACCTACCTCGGCACAAGACCTCCTGCAAGCGCAATCAAACAAGCTACAGAGTGGATTTAGCCGGATTAGCATTTTTAGCTGATTTATCTGCTTACGATAATTAGCGGGGTAATGTAACTTCAGTGTGCCTGGGAGAGGTGGGGATGTTTTGTTCGGCGTTATCAAAGCAGCGTGCTCTGATCCCTGGCAGCAGGCTCATTATATTCTCATACAAACCCTCTCGTTTTGGCGGCGCGCTACCGTGCAGGAATACAACAAGCCTTTCAAAAAGAGGGAGAGAACAGACAACGGCGCAATATGGTGGATTCAATTTGAGAGGTCGACATGTGAATGAAACTGCATGAGGAGGGGATTCAAACGGGAAAATTGAATTGCCTGCTTGTTTCTGTCACTCTGCTGCTTTCGTTATTGATATTAGTGAGTTTAGTGCCACGCTTGTTTTTCCATGTTGTCCGAGGCGGAGTTTAGTCGCGCCCTTATGGCTGGTGTGATGTTGTATGAAAGGTTTTTTTTTAGCACTCTGAATTGAGTTCTGCGCATTTATCGAACAGGAAAGTCTCCGAAACCCGTTGGGAAAAGGCGGATGGTCATGACGGATATTTGTAGCGTATCGATCAAAGCGCCACGACAACAGGAACAAGCCGATAAGTCTAAATGTTGCTAAATCCAATCAGAGGAAAGCACAGACGTCTTCTCACGGCCTCATATTCTCAAATCTGCTAAAATAGGCCAAAGTACTTTGCCGGAATTGTTCAGGTTCGTTCCTTTTGACTTCCGTCCAAACCACAATACTGCGCCGTGATTGGTCCACCAAACGGCGCGAGCCAGATGGATTCTCAAGAGTTTGCGAACTCACAAATATCGCCAGGTTATGGGATTATACCTGTTGTAACTATGAATGAGAGTTTTACATCAATCAATTGCCAAAATGGAATAATCGGAATATAATATAATATTTCTGTGTACGTTAGAGCTCTTTTGGCCCAGTGCACTATATGGTTGCTAGGTACCAGTTATTTACAATCAGGAAATCAAATTATAAACCTAAAAAAACTGAGACATTTAGCTAAATATAATGATTGTAACTGTTTTTGTAGTCTGACTTGTAATAGACACTTGAAGTTATAGGCAAGTTCACAAAAGAATACATTTTCACTTTTGGAAAAAACCTTAACCGCTAAAAAAAACCAAAATACATTTCTCTTGGATATAAATTCCTTTGTGGCATGATTGTGTAATCATGCATATGCTCAGTCTAATTGCTTTTTTGTTTCCATTGTAACACAAGAGTCTGTTCAAGAAGACAACTGTAATGCTCTGAGGACAAACTGGGAACGACACACTGGCACCGTCAGACTGAGGCAAAATTATCTGGACCAAAAATATTGACTTTGTTTCTTGGAAAAGCTTCTGACAGATACACAGATGACAGATACACATTTTATGCTGCATTCATGCGATCCCTCGATGTTTTTCCCCGAGTTTGAAAAATGCACGTGAACGCTCAAACAAGCCGGCAAAAGAACTCCGGAACATCACGTACTGTACGGAGACGGACCAAAAATATTCTGATTTGTGCCCCTTTATCTTACACATTTGAGCTCTTTGATGAAGTGTTACTACATTTAGAGGTTCATTGTCGGTTGTTCCCAATACTAAATGTTGTATAGCTAGCTGACAGTACAAAACAAATAACATTTAGCTTTTGAAAACAGCTACAAACCTTACTGTTAACAGATTATTATTGACGACCTCAAAATCCTGACTTTCCGAGATAAAAGCACAAGAATTCAAAGTCGGGAAACTCAACTTCTCATAACGGACATCTTATCGCCTGAAGACCACATGAATTAGGACCGATATGTGGCTCGTACAACTTATGTATATATTTATAATCTTGTTTTATTTTGACAGTTCATGGCCAGCCCAGGCTCCTCCACTGCTCCACATGCTAACACAGAACACTAGCGCAAAATGAAGGTTAACTTATTGTAATTTCATTCCTCATTCTGAACCCTCCGTCTTTTCATCATCTTCAACCTTTTCCCCCTTACAGAGCTTAAGGCGAGACTCTACAAGGAAAACTCTTTTTCCCCTCATTTTGCTCTCTCGACATAAGCTTTCCCGTAGACACATAAAGATGTTTGATTATTTTATTTACAACTTGTGTGTGGACATTGTAGTTCAAAAGCCTGTTTTCACCCAAATGCTTTTTTTTCTCCCACAGAGACATAAAGATCAGCCCTTAAATTAGCTCTTTACAATCTTTACAGTCTTGTACTTAACCGGATTTGTTGACATCTAATTCTAATTTATTTTAAGTTTTCACCCCCCAAAAAATGTAGCTTCATGCGACAATTTTCAGTTAAATACAAACTAACTAACACTAAATAAGTTATCCAAAATCTGTATAGTTGAAAAATGTTTTTATATATTTTATACGATAGTCATTTTAAATTGTTTCCTAATGCATTCCCTTTTGATTCATATATGTTGTTTTTTATTATTGCTCAGTGTTTTATGTTGCACATTAATGCCAAGACAAGTTCCTATGTTTGTGAATTTTGTTCACTGACAATGACAATAAACCTTTTCTGATTCTGATTTTGATTTAGATTTGTACATGTTTTTAATGTTAGTAAACTACAAAGTAAGTTTCATATTGATATCTCTAAATTTAAGGTTTTTTCTTAAGGTGTGTAACTATGTAACTTTTCTGGTGGATCGTCTGCAACGTGCTGGCCCGGTCTACCAGGTCTAAAGCAGAAGGAAAGCAGAAGTCTAAACCAGGACTAAACCAGGACTAAACCAGTAAACAATTGATTTGGACTTGGCTGGGGGCCAGATCTTATCATTTGGAGGGCCTGATCTGGCCTCCATGGACAAAAAGCAAGCAACACCACACACAGGGCCATATTACAGGTCAGATCTGTGAAGAGGCAAGCAAGCATTTACCGGTATTTATTATTATTATTATTATTCAAACAATGAAAACTGCTGTTATTGCAATATATATATATATATATATATATATATATATATGTTTAATGCCATGCTGTGGAACATTCTTGGCAAAGCAATTATTTTACCTTTGTAAGTGACTACAAACATTACATAATGCACCTTTTAAAATTAAAAGTATACCAAGACGATCAGTTTTAGCGTTATTTTTCTCATTATTTGCTATGATTGCTCATTATGTGTTTTTACTCCTGGTTTAGTCTTGGTTTGACTACTATATTGAGCTGAACTATTCAAATATCAAACATTGCCTGTATTTTCTCATGTTCTAGACCTACTTCTTCTCAATATTCCCCACCCATTGGCTTTCTCTACCCTTTTCCGTGGCATGTGGTTGCGCACTGTTGAAGCGTCCTATCCTTTATCTTTGCAATAATGCCCTTTTCACCGCGCTCTACCTGACACTCGGATGTGTGCTAGAGAGAAGAAGAAGTATGTGTGTGTTCACGTTAGCCGAGGCACACGTTCTCTACCAAGAGCCATATTCTCCAAAACTCATTTCACCGCGTTGTCGTTGAAATGTCCTGACGCTGCAGAAGTGGCGAGGCTCGAGCGGGGGAGGACACGATGGAGGAGAGCAGGATAATGGCGGCTACTGTACCAATATTAGGTGAGAGCGCTAAAAACGGCATCCCAAATGGGCAACTGGGCGTAAGGTTACATTTTTGACGATTACGAAAGCTGAAGATTGAAAGCTGTTCGGACAATCAGAATGGATTTCGTGGACATAGAACTGCAAATTTAAATCATCTTTGCCCGAAATAAAAATGTAATAGAAATAGGATAATTGATAATTGACTTCAAAACATCATAAGTGATAAGCCCTGCCTCTTTATAGTGACCTTTCTCCATTGCAAGCAGCAAATTGTCATTACAATTTTTTTTTTTTTGACAGATGAAGAATGGGAAAATATATGTACATTCCAATAAAATCACACTGGAGGGAATTCTGTTGGAAACAAATGTATCACAGTATTTTATAACACCATGGCAAAGTGCACATTACTCACAGGGAAGTACTGGTTGTTGGAGAAACTGTGGTTGCCAAGTGACCCATCACCACCATGTACAGTATGTTGGGACTGCTGTTGTTCTTCAATACCGGGCTGAGATCAGAGAAGCACTGCAAAATGCCTTCAACACCGATATTCCATTAGACTTCGGAACGATGTACTGTATATTGGACACAGGATATTGTCGATGGAGATGATTGATGTACTTTTGGCTGGAGAGAAAAAGGCAGTTGAAAAAACGGTCGAGTAGGATGGAGACGACGATCAAGGACTGGACTGAACAACATTTGATGAAAATTGTGATTCGTGCATTGAACTTGAACATGGACACATTTACAGGACACTGGGACAGACGGGACAGGTACAGGAGGGGACATATGTCGGCATGTATTTTCTATGAGATGCTCTATGCCCTTTCTTTCTGTTTGTTGTATATTAAAAAAGAAAAATTATTACACAAAATGTTTTAAATTTACATATACGTTTTTAAAAAATAAATAAAATAGTTTTATATGAAAGTGGGTGGGGATAGGGGGATATGTAATTTTTTGAGCACTCAAGCCTTGAATTCAGGACAAAACAGGATTACTCAAACGTGCATGAATCAAACCAAGTACAACTTTGATGAGGAAACACTGTTGTAACGCGGTTAAAGCTGATTTATAATAATATCTCCCCTTTAAGATTTTTACCAGGTCAATTAGAACATTTTATAAACAGACTTTTATCTAAATTTAGACTCTCAAGCTCTCCAAAGTCATAATTATGTACATTATTATCAATCAATCAATCAAAAGTATATTTGTATAGCACAATTTGTACTAAAAGCAGTTCAAAATGCTTTACAAAAAAAACAGAAAGCTACAATACAATTCAAAATAGCAATATAATCAAATCAAAGTAAGTAATCATTAAAAACATGATTTAAAAAGGAAAAAGTGCAGACAATCATAACTGCCAAATAAGAGCTTGATTCTATAGTTCTAAACATTCTTTTAAGAAACATAAGCAATGAAGTACAGGCTTTTAGATCATCTTCCCAAAACACATTTATTCTTTTGACAGACTCAGTTTTGCTTTTGTTGTGAGAGTGTGTTTTATTTGTTCTGAACACAGTCTGGAATCATCGTGTCTTAAAGGGCGTCTGACAGGTTTTTACCATTTTCTGATTTTGACTTTATTTGGTATATTTATACCTGTTGTACATATAAATTACAGTTTTACACCAATCAAGTAGGTATTTGCAGAGAAAACGCTGAAAAATCTGTAGAAAATGACAGGAAGTGACATCACTAGGGACACTCTTTTGTTTGTGCATAATTTACACAAACAAACAACTTTTTGGACCCTCAAAACATTAATTCAACAACATAAAGTTGCTCTCATATATTTTTATTTGTCAAAATAAAAGTTTTTTCCCAGTGTTTGCTAGGTAATTTCCTCGTGTGATGTCATCAATTACAAACAGGAAGTGAAGTTATTTGCTAAAATTTGTATATAATTTTTTTCGAAATTCTAAACATATTTATCTCAACTGCATTTTAGTTCAATATGTAGTCCGACCTGTCATGGGCACTTTAAATAGAAAATGTCATCTGATTATACTCATTTTTGTTTGGTTCATATTGTAGCACTGAAGAACAAAGATGTTTCTGACTTTCTTCAAAATTCCCAGTGAATTTATTACCTTAGACCACATTCCGATTGGTTCTGCTGATGTTTAATGATAGTTTGAGGTCTGGGCAAACTTGCTAACAGCACGTTTTTACAACAGCTCCAACATTCTCAGCGTTGTTTTTTTTTTTTTTTTTTGTCGCCTGCAAATTGTCCGTTATGCCCTAAACGCTCCCAAGACGTCCCGTCATCTCCAGGTGCTCCGTGCCGCGAACGCTCCCACTAGTGCAAACTGTTTATGCAAATGAGGTAATTAGACTGTGTTTGGTTTCCGCTGAGCTGGGGGGGGGGGGGGACGCGAGACGAGAGACCGCATCATCTGAAGGAAGGAAAAGCCTCCGCGCGCACCAATCAGCAACGCTCTCTTTAAAGGGCAGGAGGCACGCTGAGTGTAGTGTACTTAAAAAGGGAAATACGGGACTTTTTTTCAGCGCGAAGCATCAAATCTTAAATTTTTCATCTCGTTTCTATGGAGATTGTTCCGCAATATGGCAAACTAAGCCAACTCACAGTAGGAGTACACGTTTTTTAAGGTGTTTTTGGGGAATAAAACACCTGTAATGAAGTCAATGGAAGATAGACATGTTTAATGCCATACTGTGGAACATTCTAGGCAGTATATCGCCATGGAGACAAACAGGCGATGTGACCTTCACGGGTACATTTCTTACTGATGGATTTGTTGAGGTGTGTATGCTTGACTCCAAACAAGGCAACATTTGTTAGCAGATATTTTAAAGGTCCAACATTATGATTAACATGTCTTCTTTTTCCTTTAAAATAAATAAATAAATATATTATTATTATTATTATTATTATTATTATTATTATTATTATTATTATTATTATTATTATCATGTTATTGTTATTGTTATTGTTATTATTATTGTTATTATTATTATTATTATTATTATTATTATTATTATTATTATTATTATTATTATTATTTAGGCTTTTATACATAGTTTTTTTATTACATTTTTTATGATACTGTTTGAGTTACTGTGCATTGCCGCTCCAGATCTCAAAATGCTCAGTTTCAGTTTCATCTGTATGTTTTCAAAGTTATAAAATATGAAATGCAAAACTAGCAGTGTTCAAAAGTGGTGAAAGTATTTTAAAATCACATACATTGGACCTTTCTTGAACAGTTGTAGGTCTTAGATCCGACTAGTATCGAGCCTCATCCCGAGCATTGAAATCATGTTTGGACTGTCAGTTTTTGTCATTTCCATTGCGTATCCCATTGCACATATATACAGTGTGCCACATTCACAAATCACACACGAAAAGCTTTAGGTCAGAAAAGTTGATAAAATTTATTCCAATATCAAGACACTGCAGATGAACAGGATCCTTATTTTAGAGGTATCAAAGCCCCACCATGTAACTTTTTTAGCCAAAAAAGAGACTGCATGTTTATTTATTTTATTTCATTTTTATGTTTTTCTTGCAAACAAAATAAATTTAAAAAAATAAATATGTTTTTATATAGAAAAGACAGTGGCTTAATCTTCCTGGAAATGTTTGCCACGTCCCATTTTTGTGTGTGGCATTTTTATTTGTGAAAGAGCAACACAAAAGGACAGACAAATGTGAAGTGTAAATTATACATGATTTCCAGATTTAAAAAATAAATACAAAACTCAAAAGCGCAGTACTCCGCATCTTCTCCCTGAGTGCAGTTTCTGTAAGAGGTTTCCTGATGTTTGCTGAAAGATTGAATGTTGACCTAATGATTAAACAGAGTTATCTTGTGTGTAATCTGATCTCAGGTTAAATGCAGCTGTTCTGTGAAGGCCACAGAAGTTTGTTAAGAGAATGCAAACAGCATCACGAAGTCCAAGGAGCACATCAGAAAGGTCAGGGAGAACGTCGTGGAGAGGTTTAAAGCTGGGTTAGGTTATAAAAAGATTTCCCAAGCTTTGAACATCTCACAGAGCACTGTTCAATCCATCATCCGGAAATGGCAAGAGTATGGCACAACGACAAACCTACCAAGACATGGCCATAGGAAGTCCTGTTTGCAGTTTGTCAGAAGCCACGTGGGGGACAACTGCAAACATGTGGAAGAAGGTGATCTGGCCTTGGGACTGCTCGTCTTCAGCAGGGACAAGGAAGAAGCTCAGAGTTGATGGGAAGATGGATGGAGACAAATACAGGGCAATCTTTGAAGAAAACCTGTTGGCGTCTGTAAAAGACTTGAGACTGGGGCGGAGCTTCACCTTCAGCAGGACAACGACCCTGAACATAAAGCCAGAGCTACAACGGAATGGGTTAAAACAAAACATATTCATGTGTTGGAACGGCCCAGTCAAAGTCCAGACCTAAATCCAATCCAGAATCTGTGGCGAGATCTGAAACTGAGACTGAGCTTGAGCTGTTTTGCAAAGAAGAACGGTCCAAACTTTAGGTGAGCTAATCTGGTAGAAACCCCCAAAAAACTTGCAGCTGCAGAGAAAGGCTGTTCCATAAAGTACTGACTCACACTTTGGAGTTTTTGAAATCTGGAACTCATGTATAATTTTCACTTCACTGGTCTGGAAAATGGATGAAGCCAGTTTTCCATGTCTTGCTACATTTAGTTGACATCATACAAAACAGTTACAGAGGGGCGTTTGGATGTGTCCTCTAATATTGGATTTACTGAAAACGGTCATAAAAATGTATTCACCGGAAGTTTTTAGCATCAACTCAAGTGCTGAGAATGTTCTGCAGTATTCCGGACAGGTCTTTACAATTACAGGTCAGATCTGTGGAGAAGCGAGCCCACTCACTCACAGTTAGAATGTATATTTTGACAAGGTGTTTTTGAGCAATAAAAACACTTCTAATAAAGATAGATTTAATCAGTTTCATCCCCATGGAGACAAACAGGTGGTGTGCCCGCCACCAGAAAAGTGCACCTTTAACGATATTTTGAATGTTCTTTCTGATGGATTTCTGGATGTCTTGATCCTCACCCAGGCGTCTCTAACCTGGACCCCCGGCCAAGTAGCTGCGCAACAGATGTAGGAATTATACCTAAAATGGTGAACAAATCCATTTTGATTATTCCCATGCCTTATATCATTATTAATGTATACATTGGATCTATACTTTTATGCACTAATAATGTATATTGGTTTACATTTTATATGTTAATGAAGCAGATCTAAGCCCGTCCCATTAGACGGTCGAGGATCAGTGCACAGTGGTGCTCAGTGTGGCCTTGGCCCAGTACTCACATGAGGAGGATCTGAAGTGCAGCGTGTCCCAGTGGACTGGACCGCTTTGAAACGTGCAGTGCACATGTGCACTCACACACTTCATGTACACTTCAGTGAAGTGCGAAGTGCGTAATGCCAGTGACGTACGCTAACATTTATGGATGGGCAAGCAGCCCTGGGGTCTTCATCAATGTTTAGTAGATAATGAAAAAGTGAAAAAAAAAAGAGTCACCCGCATGAAGGGTGAATATGTATATTGAAGTGCTGAATTTGTAAATAAACTGACTTCACCGACCAATTCAGTACACAAATTAGCGTTTTGTATTATTAAAATACTGCCTGTATTTCTAACTTAAGTCTAATCATTGGAAACGTGAACAGAGTCTTAGCTTCAAACAAAGACTTGTCTCTAAAAGATCGTTTAAGTCCGTTTGTTGAAGCTTAGCGCTGCTGTTCTTCACTTCTCTGCACATGCTCAGTTAGGCACAAGATTCCCACACAGGTTTATTCAGCGTGGTCTGAGAATAGGTTTGAGGCTGTGTGGTCCTCAGAGCACATATGCAGACCTCTAAAAGAAGCTGCGGTCCGCTCTGGTTCTAAAAGCTCATGTTAGAGAGCGGAGCATGTGCGGGCCTCTGAACACGGCCACAGACTGAGAAGCTGTGGGAGAAGAAGACTCATGCTTCCAGCGCAGTAATGCCCAGCGGCCTGTTGAGGCCACTAAAAGACACCGTGACTTCAGCCAAGCTTCAACAGTAGAAATGAGGGGAAAACGGGCTTATTTGAATATATTTTAGAACAATTTATATAAAGTTGTGACACACGGTAAATTTCAATTTTAGTGGCCAATCACTGATTGTCTTGATTGCCCTGGCCGCGCGTAGTGCATAGTGCGTGGTCCGTAGTCCGTAGTCCGTAGTGCGTAGTTTTGTCACATTTTGGGGACTTTAAACAGGAGAAAATAAAGCTAAAAATTTAATTTCAACAAATTATTCTTGCATCAACCTTTATAAGAACAAGAGAGTAAAGTTTGGTGCTACTTTAAAGGCTGACCTTTATGTCTGAAAACAGCCTTTGCAGTTACAACGTCCCATACAGGTAAATCTATGGGTGATTCGATTAACCGACATCCTAAAACATCCTCAGCCGTAGATTGGACAATGGTGTTCTTAAAGGGGAAAATGTAAACGTTGAGGGAGCAAACGGACAAATAAAACAAGTCAATAATCTTTTGGAGATGTTTCTTGCCGTTCCTTTATCCACCTGCAGAGTCGGGGCTTAATTTGCCTCTCTAGCGCAGTGTTTCGCCGCTTCAAAAACCTTTCTGCCGTGTCACTTCCTCTTTCTCTCTCTCTCTCTCTCTCTCTCTCTCTGTACATACATTCTCAGGCAGTCTCGCTCTCACTGTCTCCTCTTTTCTTAAAACAGATTTCCGTTTTCCCCCTGTCTCTCTCGCTTCCATCACCATTTCCCCTCCAACAAAGTGTGTCCTATGCATTTTGTTTACTTCATCCCCTGCCTCGCTCGCCTATAGTCTTGTAGCTTCTGCGCGGTCTGTGCTCACCGCGCTGGAAAATAAATGAATCGCTTTGACAGTTTAAGACGCTGCGGCTCTGAAAGTATAAAATAGTTGGAATACAATAGCTTAACTGAGGTAAAGTTGCCAAAGATTGTTCTCAAGTTGGAGACCATTTACCTCAGAATAATATTACTTGAAGAGAAAAACAAAGGGAAACTGCGATATCAAAAAACACCACACGTGATTAAGACAAAGCATTATGATTTTACGGTGGAAACTAGTGGGACGAAGACAAAAAACGTGAAAATGTTAAAGATTGAGTTATTTCAAAATGCATTGTACTTTGTCATCCAAATACAACAGTTACTTTAATAAAAATCCATTGATTAACTGAAACTTGCCACATCTTTTCCCCTCGATGATCTCATTTCTCTTGTGCTTGTCAACAACAAAATACATGTAATTACTGGGTTATCTGATTATACTAGTTAGAAGACTTTTGGGATTGCACCCACTTGTCTGGACGTCTCATTTATTATCGGAAGTGGATGTCATTGGAAAGAAAACATTATGACATCATGTCCCCGATAATACGACGGTTGGATCTGCGCTCCGAGATCCAAAGCATAAAGCACTCATGAAGCACAATAGAATGACGAAAGGTTCTTGTACCAAACCCAACGATATTTTTGATAAAGTGTGCAGGAGGTATTCAGGAACAAGAATATTGGAATAGCTCAATTTCGACAAAAACAACTCAGACAGGTATATGCACAGTATACATTAGCCTTATCAGGAGAGACGCTTTGTGCCAGGTGTAGCTCAAGTGCGAATTTCCACCTGTCATCCCTGGGCAGGCTGAGGGGAGGAGCCTATTGTACATGTCTTTAGTGGTAGGGGAAACCGGAGGAAACCTACGCAGACACGAGAAGAACATGCAAACGCCACATTCATATTGTCGACGTACAGCTTTTTTTCAGTTTTTGATTTACTCGCAGTGAGAAGAGAAACCAACACTTTTACTCAAGAGACTGTTAAACTGTACAATATATGACTAAAGCAGAAGAAAATAACGGTGTCTGAAGACTACTCATGTACAATAGGTTATTAACAAGTTACACAAGTCAAGTTCTTGAGGAAATATTGATGTTACTTAACCTGGCCCGCAAGACGGATTCTTGTGATTTTAGAGCGTTCACAAACTCAATAGAATACATCCGGACCCCCGCTTTTGCGTCCGGCCCTTTGCGTCCAGTGGTGCTGAAGACTGGACCAATCACAGCGCAAGCAAGTGGTTCGGGCGGAGTCAAAAGGTGAAACGCACAAACGAACCAAAACAAACGTGGCGGCGCCGACTGATACTTATTTGAACTTTTCGGACGTTTGTTTCTGGGGAAAAAAATCGCTGAATTAAAACAACAACAACAATAACAACAACAACAACAACAACAACAACAACAACCTTTTGGATTTAATTTGAAAATTGACCTATTTGTCCGACTAACTGGAACTATTTTACTGAAGCTGTGCTTTTTTTTACTTTATTTGATTTGATTTCATTATATTGATTTTTATTTACTCTCTATATGTATTTATAGTAAATTCATTAATAAAAAAAATGTAAAAGAAAAAACTTTGCAGGGGGAAGAATTTGGTTTATTTGTAGCTGGTCCTTTTCTCTCAACTGGATTTTTACAAAAGTTTGATTTCTCGACTTTGTAGAAGAATTAAAAGACATTTCAACTTCCATCTGAAGTCATTTCAATATAAGTCGAAATGTCTTCATCTTTAAAACTTTAATCTTTTGAAAAAAAAATTATTCCTCAGCTCGATCCGTTGTTGCGTCGCTCGACCGATCAACTTCAAATACTTGTCCTTTTCTCGATCACTTTTAGAGGTACCTTTCTCCGGATTGTTAAATGTGCTACACACATCCATCTGGTGTCAGCCAGGTTAAGTACTACCCACCTCCACTTGAAACTATAGCAAAAACTTGACACCCGTGACCCTGTCTGCTCCTGATCCAGCGCTCTAATTATCCCCAGCAGTGCGGCGTAGAACCCTCCTTCACTGTTCCACAATGTGCTGCGGCGTGCCATTTCCCCCCCGAGTTTTCAAACTTTGACAGGCAGTTCGCTGTCAGGTTATGAAAGCATCAGGAAGGCTTTTCTCAAACGGAAAGGAAGAAAGGAAGAAAGAGAGGTTGAGGAGCCGGAGAAGAGCTAAGGAGTGCTGACAGATGTTCCACTCACCGTGTGTGCTCTGGAGACGGGCTGGATGTCTCCTCTCTCTCCGCTCGTTCCTTGTTCTCCCTCTGATCCTTCCGAAAAGCTCACGTGAAGTAGAATTGTTGCTGGTGCGTTTGATTTGAAGGCAGTGATGTAGTTGGATTGTGTTGTTGGCTACAGCAGATGGCAGAGGTGGTGTTAAGCACATGGTGGAGTCAAACCGTGAAATGAAGACAATTTACTTTGAACACAGCCCAACTTTAAAAACTCTCATTATGACTTTACTCTAGACCAGGGGTGTCCAAACTTTTTTCACCGAGGGCCGCATTTTGAAACTTATTCGGATCAGAGGGCCACAGACAACACGACAATGAAGTGAATCATTCAAAATGTTGCCTTTGACATTGTTTCGATGGGCCTCCACACCTTTAATAAGACTTGGAACATTAATATTAGGTTGGTATAACATCAAAATGCTTGAATTTTCCCAATTTTACAATAAGAACTACTACTTTTTGTTGTTTGGACCAATTTAGCAGGAAGCTGTAGGGCCGCATTTGGCCCCCGGGCCGTAGTTTGGACATGCCTGCTCTAGACTGACTGACCCTTTATAAAACATGGACAAAGACTTAATTCATTATAAAAAATAGGATTCAGGCTTTGTAACTACTTATTTAATACCCAAACTCCTAACCCCTTAAGTAAGCAGTTACTGAACATAAATCATTCTTCGTAAACTCTTTGTTCATTATTAACTAAGTCTTTGTTCAGGATTTAATGGGGGTGTAGTTATCATATCCTGGCAGTAGGAGGCCTAAGCAGTGCTAGGATTGACCACTTCCATCCCTGTATCTCTCGTTTTCCGAAGATTAATGCAAGCGAATAATATATTAATTATGTGCCAAAGCTTTGTGAGAGTTACCAAGGGCAACCACAAAGACAAAAACACAAAAGGCAGACAGAAGAAGAGCTGTGGTGCATTAGGGGTGTGCCAAAATATCGACATATTGATTTATACCGTGATACTAAAGTTGGTGATACAGTATCGATATCGTGGGCTGCAGTATCGATATATTGCCATGAGCCATTTTTGCTGTAATTTCCTGAATAATTTTGTTTTCTTTTTGATATTTTGTCTGTTTTGATGATTAAAATGGGCGAGTTTGTGCAGGTCGAAAAACGTTGGTAAACTATATTGGGTTCTTTTAAAAAAAAAAAAAAAAAGGTGATATATCGTAGAATATCAGGATCACTATACCGATTATCGCATGTATCGCAAAATTGTGATATTATCGTATCGTGAGCCTTGTATCGCATGGAATCGGGATACTTACTTTGGTCCTCCTCTCACCGTGCAAACATTCTCACTCTTCAATAGCTTTACTGAAACAGGCATGAATGAACGCTTGTGTCTTCTGTTATGGCGACACGGCGGTAGCTCCTCCCTCTTAGCAGTTCATGGTAGCTCCTCCCTCTCAGCAGTTCATAGTCATGCAGCACGTGTTACAGCGGTCACCTGTCTGTTCCGGCGATATGGACTCCAAGATATTAAAGGTGACCACCTGCTCAATCTCATAGCCATGGTCGCATGCTGGTCTGGGGTCAGTCGACGTCTATGCTGTCTTACTTGTGTTAATCTACAGTTCACTTCACAGCAGCACCGTGGATGTTTAAGTTAGAGGTCTTCGTCAACAGGCTGAGTAGACAATTTGACCATTTCTGTACGTACTGCCGTGTTTCAGAATGAACACAATCCTTTATGACCTTAACTTGTTCCCTAAACTGACAGACATAATAATAATTCTATCTGATTAGAAGTGGGTTTACTTTTGCCCGTACAAGCTAAGAAGGATGTTTTCAATTAAAAGCAGAACTAAAGAGTATCAAGAAGAAGTGCGCGTAGCTTTTCTAGCGTAAGACTTTCAAACATTGAAATACATTCTGGTCAAAATTACCAGCCTGTATTTATTGTGTATCTGGCATTTAAGTACTGGGTTTGTAGTAGATTTCTTCCACACTACTGGCAATGTGTATTTCCAAATCTTACCAGCCGCCACATTGTTGTGTTAGCATTTGCGCGCTACACTTTTCATCTCAATCCTTTTGTTTCAGCTAGCTAGCGCCACACTAGCATATCCTTAAATTAGGGACATAATGGGCCCCGGAGCCAATTACTGGACACCTTGACATTGATAGCAGCCGCTGTCCTCATTACTGTTCTTTAGCTGCCAACGCGGCGGCCTGAGCAGCAGAGAACCGAGGATCAGAGTCCAAACTATAGCCACGCACGGCGGACGTTGTGGCGATGACGCATTTCTTCTTACCGTGTGATTTGGTTTGATGTTGTAGAGTTAGGTCTGTAATGTTGCTTTTGGTGTTATGTCTGGTTTGCAAATCCACCAGTAGACACTCAAAAGGCGCTGTACCTGATTTTTACCATCTTAAAAACATTTAAAAAAAATAATAACATACTATAAACTATAACATACAACAGACTATAAACTACTATAAACATACTTACTTCTCCTTTGAAAACAGTGAGGTGTAGAGGTGTAGAAGCAGGAGAAGAGATGGTTTAAAAGAGGAGTTAAGGAGGCCATTTTTCAGGTTCAATCTTCCGGCAGTGTACATCAGCATCAGCCCTGGTCTTTCTGAAGATCAGGTACTCATCAGTGATGAGGGGGAGGCTGCCAGGTAACAATAGGATTTGGCCCACTACAGGGCTGTTAGGGGAACAAAGAAGATTGGTTTCAGGTGAAATTCACTGTGTAAACTAAAACAAAAACAGGACAAGGTATTACTCAGAGTAGGATAAGTATCCGAGTTCTCAGACTCGATTGGATGAGTGTCGAAACGTCTTTTTTTCTAAAACAACTGAATCTTTTTCTACTTCTTACGATTATATGTTGACCGGAATAATCACGATTATCGATTAACCTAATAATCTTGACATACATAGTAGTAGTTACTAAGCCTGAATCATTTTAGATAAACTATTATGACTGTTCAAAGTGTAGTTATGATAATGTGTTCCTGAAACTTAAGGTTACAGGACTTGTTTCACACATTATTTGGTATCAATCTACATGCATTACCAAAGCTGACAAATTCAGAATATAATACTTCTAATATCAATCAATTATCCCGCCAGCAACGCCACACATGCTACAAACCCCACACAGTAAACACACAATGAGATTACCTGTCTTATGGGCCAACACAAGTGCCAGATCCGCCCTACTGCCGCACGGAAACCTCCGGCAATTTATCAGAGTGAAGGACTGACAGCAGTGGCCCTAATAGTAAATCATTGGAAGCATTACCGGACCTCCCCTTCCCTTCGCCAATATGGATTTGTGTGTTGGGAGACTCTGGGCCTCGGTTATAAATCAGTCAATAGCACCGAAGCGTGCACACACAGGCATGGAAGCAGTCCAGGCTCAGGGAGGCTGTGGTCAGGTACAAACACTGCAGAGGGGAGGCTAATGAATGTGACGGTGAGAGGACTGTGACAGGAGATAAGCTCGTCGTGCGGTGGGGTCGCCTGATGGGTCTGCAGCCTGGCCAATCTTCCCTTTCTTTTCTCTTTTGAAGAAGATCATCAGGAGCCGAGTACACCAGGTCTAAGCTGAAGCTAAATTGATGGTAAAGTGCAGTGTGACAAGAAGAAGAATGTATTTCGTTAATACCCGCATTAAAAGGTACTTTGTAATGCTGAATACTCTGACTACTTTCACATTGAGTTCTATTATAGTGTGAAAACATGTCAAAAGATTAAAACAGCTGTTTGTTTGTTTTTTCACCGTTTGTTATGCATTTATTTATGAGATAAGAGAACTTTTATCACAAATTAGAGGAGGGAAAATGACATGCACTCATTATAATTTCAATTTTTCTCATTCATTCAGTGCAGTTCAAAGCCTACATTTCATGATCAGATACCACAATGTATTCCTCTGATTTTAGAAAAGTAACTGTAACTGTCAGAATACCATGAAAAGAAAGCGGAACTTTACTGGAATACAGTTCCTCAAACTTAGCATTCTGAATAAAACACGGTCTTATTTCGTTAGTGCCACGGGGAGCATTTAGTTGCCTTGAGCAGAACCTCCACAAATAGCAGCACTATAATGTTATTTTTTTGTTCCTCAGCAGTTTGGGAATATTTATTTGTAATACTATTCACTATTCACTTATTCCTATACCAACGTCCGGAATAAAGTGAATAGACGAGACAAGACAGAATGTTTGTGCACATGGTCTGAGATAAAATGGGGGGAAAGGCAGGAGACGGAAGGGGGGCCGCAGCAGAAGGCACTGAGACCCCTCCGGACACCAGATGCAGGGTAAAGTCACCACAGCCCACGGCCTCTCACATTCTGTCCCTGCGCAGGGGGCTTAAGTCTGCGCTAGCCGTGACAATAAGGAGCTCTGAATTTCAGATTGCAGTCGGACGTAGGGTTAAGACCAGGCCTACGACCAGCTGGTGCGCTCAGCTCCTGGTTGTCATGGTAGTGTCGTCAAGACGCAAACATCTTTAATCTAACTTAAAGACGAAGGAAAAGGTTCGATACTCAATACCGATTTCGATACCACAATGAATACTCCTTTAATACTAGTTTTATTAGATTTTTTTTAATACTTTTGACAACCTTTATAGCCATGAAGAGAGTAAAATGATAATGATAATCTAAAAAAGCATGTGAAATAGTGCAAAATGCAGTCATAAAAAGTTTGAGGAATATTACCTTAAAGAGAAAGTCATTTATTGTGACATGCTTTTATTTTTTATTTTTTTTTATTAGATTTGCAAGTCTAGTTGACACTCTTTAGGTTACTTTGCCATTAGTGTTTGCTGAGCATCTTTTTAACATCTCTATTTTTGTGATTGGTGCTGTGATCAACTAACGGAATTCTTGGTGATTTGTACGTCCGTTAATTGACTAAACGGAGGTTCAAAACGATTTCATATCTCGATGATCGTACCAAACGGCATTTAAAAGACCCAATCACAATACCGCACCCAGAGAAATACTAGTAAACAGTGTCTTCATATGTAAAGCTGCCTCACTCCATCCCCTTTCTGCTGTCGTCCACACAAATTCTAAATAATGAGTCGACTGGGACGCCATCGACGATCGATCGACGATAAATCGGCGAAACGACGAAGGGCCCTAGTTTGAATGTGATTAGGCAAGACTAACCAGCACAGACAAACCAATCGGAGTGAGCGAAAGGGATGAGCGAACCTGTTCTTTTCCATCTCGAGACAGAGGAGACAGCTGGTGGATTCAGTCGAAGCAAGTCGAAGAAAAGCTTCAGAGTCGTCGCCGTCTCGTTTATTTCTGCGGCCGGATGGACAGACGGTCTCAAAACCCCGCTCCTCTGATTG
Source organism: Chaenogobius annularis (assembly GCA_015082035.1). NCBI lineage: Eukaryota > Metazoa > Chordata > Actinopteri > Gobiiformes > Gobiidae > Chaenogobius > Chaenogobius annularis. The sequence continues at coordinate 403,065 of BJKM01000448.1, read as the reverse complement.
AAAAGAGGAAAGATGGGTTCATATGTTTAACCTCTTGAGGGATCAGTCGGTACCATGAACGAAAGGTCGATTAAGCCAAGAGACTCCATGTAATCCACTGCCTGTCTCAGCATGCTTCCAGATACAAATCCCAGTCTGATATGGATTTACTTAAACAGATATATTTTATTATAGTTTTCCAGCTGCTGTTGTGGCCGATATATATGTCAATTTGATTTCAATATTTGAAGTTCTACAGCAAAACCCGTAAATATCGCACTAGTCTGTAATATTGGCCGGTATCGATAGCCGCACCGATACATATTCCATAATTAAATGAGGATTGAACTGAAATAGAAAGATTTGCAAAATTCTGCCAGGCTAAAATGAAGAGATTACGAGCTGAGGTGTGGTGGGAAATCGATAGAAATACTGAAGATGTACGGAAACAAAATATCTAGGACAAAACGCTTTAGATATCCATAATTCTTTCCCATACATTTTATGCAATATTTAATTGTCTGCATTTGAAACTGAAGGCGAGACACTATAGGTGAAAAAGAATTTAGAGATATTTGATAGCATAGCAATTTGTTACAAGTTTTTCCTAATGCAATGTTTTTATGTATAACAAAGGCATGTTATCTGTACGAATATATATATATATATTTTTTTTATGACAAATGGCTGGAGCCAAGTTTAAATGTATTTCTTCTTTTTTTATTTTGCCATTTTGATGACATATTAAATCCCCCAGAATGGACAGGAGATTTGTGTAATAATAGAATAATCTTCAAATGTTTAGTTTTTGGAGAAAAAAAGAAAGAAAAAAAAGAAAATTAAATTAAAAAAAAAACAGGCTTATTATTAGATATCAACAAATCCTCCTGTCTAAAAACCAGCCTTTTTCTATCAATCTCATCGAACTGGATTATGTAAACATTCATGAAAGAAACAGAATACTTCGATCGCAATTATTCCAAACGTCGCCTAAAGCTGGGGACACACTACATGACTGTCCCACTTGTGAGCTGTGGTCCACACTTAACAACTGTCTGACGTGAGAGAGTCCCACCACACCACTCTGACTAACTGAAGACACGTTTACACTACAGTATACAACCATTCAGCTGTTGTAGTTTATGACAATTGCAATTTATTCATGCTTTATTAGACAGTTTTGTTGGTTAAAATCACGACCAAAACAGTTCAAAGCTGTGGCTCTAGCAGTGACGCTAACTGACACTGGATGTACTAAAATGGACATTAAAAGTGGTGACAGAAGTGAAGAAGTCGGACGTGCTTCTCTGGATTTTATCAGAAGAAAACGGTGTCATTTGGATCATTTATATGAGGCAGACGTGAGAGAGGAGAAGAGGAGACAGTTCCGTTCTGGTTGTTAAGTGTAAACGAAGTGTGTGTTCCCTGTTATTAATCTTCCGTTTCAGGCAGGGATATTTGTCTTTTGTACCGTAGCGTGTCTAACATTGGGCTCACCAGTGACGACTGAGAGTGACTAAGCGCCGACTGAAAAGCAGAAGAAAATCAGGCTAAATGTCTCGGAAGTGCGTCCTGAGTTTGAGCAGATGTGAGGTGTTTTCCCGTTCCTACAATGACATGTGTGGGACCTTTACTCATGTCATGTTTGATGACCGGAGCCTCTGACCCACAAAGCTCTGGAGACCAACATGTCAAAGCCCCTCTGGTCTTAACCTCTGCTATTACATATTAATTGAGTACAGTCCTTTACCAGTTTTCTCTTGAGTAATGATAATAATCGACTAAACTAACTGTGTTTAAATCGTCTGCTCACAGCGCACTAAAATGACATCATATTTCATTCCAAGTGCCTGTAATAATACGCCTCATGACAGCTATTACAGCGAGAGTCGTGAAGCCTGTCCACCTGCCGTCTGAGGCCATATTTACGTGCTCTGATTTAACGAAGGACATGAGGAGGATTTTGTTGTTTTTACTTGAGTAATGTTTTAAAAAAGCATTGTTTTAAAAAGCATCCTGTTTACGTCTACTATAGGGCACACTGTTATTTGCTCTATTTACAATTGAATCCTCAAACTTTTTGTAGGTCCGTGGGTGCGTTCACATTTGCACAATCACTACGTGAAAATTGGGACGAAACTAGGGACGTCACGATATCAAATTTGAGTGAGAATCACGATTTAATGATTATTCACGATTATCAAGACTGTGACTGAACAGTGAAATCTTTCATTTCCGTGGTCTAACACAAACATTTCCTCAAGCTTGTGAAACTGAACTTTGTGAAGGACAAAATAAAGTTAAACGTGACAAAAACAGACAGATAAATTAAAGTTCTTTATATTTAGGTCTATTTTTGGGATGCATATTTACCAAAAACAACTTAATTTTGCTGCTAAAATTGTCACGGGTATTATTTCTTGGTCCTCACGATTATATTGTGATCTTAATAATCACGATTACCAATTAACCTAATAATCTTGACCTCCCTAGACTAAACTAGGATTAAATCTAGAACTAAATCAAGGCTGGAAACTGACTAGAACGGGACCAAAACAAATCTATATTCAAACCAGGATCAAACCAGGACGTGTGAGAACGATATGTATTATTTTATATAGGTCTGGTCACGGCTACTCTCTGCAAATCAGATGGGCGTGATTGACTGGTGGATTAGCCAATCAGTGACACACACGGTCCATCCATATCAAAACTAACATGGCTGCTTACGAGGAAAAAAGGATTGTAGGTTTCTGCGGATGAGCGAAGCACCTCGATGTGAGGTGAGAGAAGTTTGATTTAGTTCTAAAAGGAGTGACTCATTTGTTTCACATGATCATGGACATAAACTCATTTGATTGCACAGTTCTGTTTAGTTTGACTTGAGGGGCGACGGAAGAAGTGGTGACCAGACTCAAGTGATTATAGTGCTTTGAGTATGATTTATGTTGACATGGTTTGTGAACATTAAAAAAAAATCTGTTTTAATCTGGTTTAATCTTTAGTACCCCTGGAATTTGTAAAGCTTTCACTTATAACAACAGCAGTAGAGTATATTGGTTGGTCGACATATATTGGACTGATATTTGCACTTTTTTAGAGTATTACCATCGGAAGATCTTAAATCTTCAGCTGAAGTCGATATTTAGTTTAGGCAAACCTCATGCCCAAAGAATATGCATCAAACTTTATCTGAACACTTCCACGTGAAGAGGGAACTGCCAACATGTGGCGACACTGCTTTCTTATCCAGTAAAAGAAGAACAGGCTCGTAGATTAGTTTGTAGTCAATTCAAATTCTATCATTTCAATTGAAAATACTCAATATAGGCTCAAAAATATCGACAGAGGTCATTGGCGAACGATGTCTCTAGATTCTAAACAATCGGTATTGGCAATAAAAAAAAACCAAAAAAACCATCCTTTGTGTCCAAACAGTTTCACCTTCAAGTAGAAATGGCATCAAATACTTGTACCAATACCAAAACAATGCCGTAATTCGGTTCTGTGTTATTTTACAGGAAACCACAGAATGAAATGCTTGGCTTCTTCACGTACTCCTGACTAAACCTGTAGCTCAAGATCTGGAAATGCCTGGGTCGCTCACTTACATGATCCGTAGAAGGTTAAATAGACCGGACACAGACAAACATGGGTCACCTGCCGAGGACAAATCTCCCTCCAATACAAACTAGCAACGGACCAATATAATACTGTGTTTACACTGTCAGCACATCGCCCATCAGCCTTAAATCTCCAACAAAAGCCTGCATTTAGTTTGGCTGACCACGTGACTAAATCATATCATTCAGTGAAAATGATCAGCGCTGCATATCGGGCCTCAACCGCTTAGGGGCTCTTTGTCGATCTCTAATACAAACATACACCTATACTTAAATAAGCTCTGATTATAAAGCAATTACGTGTTCCTTTAACGAATGGCCATGGGGTTGAAGCTGCTCACTGGCTGCTCCGCGATCCAGAGCTAATGCCTGGACTTTGTGCCGACTCAGACTCAGACACAAGCTCCAGGAGGCGACAGATGTCCAGGACAGCCACATGTCTCTTACTCGGCCCGCCACCTTAGTGCTCAGTGTTACAAGAGCGAGACGGACGACGTAAGTTACTCCGACAGTTTGAATCCCATTATCAATGATAAAATGGATTTAAATATATCTTATAGCGCGGTACTTTAGCTCTATAATTAAATGCACTAATTATAATTTGTAAAGACCCTTTACAACACCTTGTAGTCATTATTCAAGGACACAGTGAGAGCATGCACTGGTCTGAGGGGTACAAACGCTGGGCTTCTCTATAACCACTGAGCCTGTTGCATGACAAGGAATTTTTTTTTTGGTTTTTTTTTAAAGAAAATGTCTAAAGAGGTGTTCTGCAGGGGTTTGCACTAGTGGTGGGAAAAATAATTACTTTTTATATTCATCGTCAATTCAACTAAAACTATTCTGAATCGATGCAAACCTGCCAATGAGTGATTTTTAGTTTGATTGAAGGAAAGCCCCGCCTCGTCTCACTCAGACCAGCAGCACCAGCAGCAGCAGCAGCACCAGCAGCAGCAGCAGCAGCAGCAGCAGCACTGTAGGCTGCCCTGTCCTCAGAGCGGCCCAGTGTCACACCCACGGCCATGTCTGTCTGAACAGGATTTGTCGGAGGCTTTATTTTGTTCACATTTCGCTTTTCTGGAAAAGGGATTCATATGCGACACCACGAGTCTCAGTGCTCTTTTAGCTTATCGCGTAAACTTTTATTTTGTGTCCGATGGAGACAGCTTCGTGTAACGCACTTGAAAAGCAGCTTTAGTACAAAACGTGCTGATAACTCCACGCTGTGTCCCCGCTGAGTGTAGAAGCCTGTGGGCTGTAGTATCTTTCCGAAAAGTCTGCAGCTAAATGGACCATAACATGGGGTTCTGCACATTTCATATGAGAAATGTAAAACATTAAGATGCACAGATGGCTCATGAGCCTCTTTATTGTAATCGCATCATGAGACACCTATAGGTCCCCACCCCTAGTTAGCTGGACCTATGGTAAATATAGGTTACATTTACATTTATTTATTTATTCTTTTTTCAAGTAATTGCAATACATGTACGGGGATGTGGGCGGGGCTAGGGTGTAGGTGAATTCAAGCCTCAGTTAAACAGGCATGCAGGAATCAATTTTGTACATTTTGTATTATATGTCCATATTTTCAAGCTTGCCGTGCTTTCTTTAATGAATAGAATTGTTTTGTTCATGAGTTAGCATATGTCATTCTCGTAAACGTAGTCCTCTCCTTCTGTGCCTCACAAAAACACTTGGTTTTCCCAGATTTGTGATTCCAGATAGTGTTCCGAGCATTTCTGCCATTGAATCACATTTGTTAGAATTGCGTGCATTATTAAGCAAGGTTTGTTTATCTCCCCTTTGTAATTCCCTATGCAGCCAGTAGATGGAGGGCTAACTCAATTCTTGACGTGGGAAATGCTTGACTGATACGAAATCTTGTGTAATTATTTTAAGTTCCAAAGGCAGACCATGTTTAAAGGTCTATAACAATGCAAATGTTGGGTTTGAGTTCCAAAGAAAGGACACTTGGTTCTGAGATGATTGGAAGTGAGAATTTTGATGTACCGTTTCCAGCCAGCTTACGTGCAACTTGAGCCTTCAGGCCAGGACAGGCAATAGCATCTGATTTTGGATCTCAGGTTCCCGCTCCACTCCTCTACAGTACAAAGATGTGATTTAAAAGCTATGAGTCTTTTATAGGAGTCTGGTACAGATAGTGTTGTTGCGTCGGACCCCAAGGCCGTTTCTCTGCCGTTTTATGATCCTGTCAGGAAGCCAACAGTTAGCTTATGTAGTAAATAAACGGCGACAGTGCTTCAAAAGTACGAGATGAGATGGAGGGCATAACTAACTTTCAGAAGGGAGTCATTCTTGTGTGAAATGTTGTCAGGTGTTAGATTGGGTTGTGTTCAAAAGATGAGCAGATTGAATCCAAAAAATCAATACATGGATTTTGTCTGCGGTGTTGAAAAGCTGGGATGTGGACTTGCAAGTCATGATTTGGACTCGAGTCAGACTGGAGTCACTATTTTGATGACTTGAGACTTGGCTTGATAAAATTAACCAAAACTTGGGACTTGGCTTCGACTTGAGACGACTTTCCTGCGATCTTGCAGCTCCTCGAGCTTGCAGAATAGTGTTCTTTTTTTGGAACAAACTGGAACATGTTCCTCCCACTTTAATTTGTTTGCAGACTGTTTTTAAATTTGGAGGATGTACAAAAAAAGATTTCAATGCAAAAAATGATCCATTAACTTTAACGTTTAACTAGCAAATATGAGCATTGCTTTTGGCAATTGCTGGTAATGATGACTGGAAATTATTTGAAGATCAATGTAGAGGCTTTGGATTCTTGAACTTGGAATTCTGGCTTTGAGATTCTGGTTTTCTCTTGACTGGGACTTGCTTGGACTTGCTCTTTGGAACTTGGACTTGGCTTTCTTTGACTTGGACTTGGCTTGACTTGCTTTGACTGTGGGATTGCTTTGACTTGGACTTGGCTTTACTTTGACCTTGGGACTTTTGGACTTGGGGGCTTGTTGACTTGGGTAGACTTGGGCTTTCTTGTTGACTTGGGTCTTGACTCTGGACGTGACTTTCGGTTGACTTGAAGACTTAGCTCTTTTGACTGCGACTTTACTTGAGACTTGCAAAAACACAACTTGGTCCCTATTGATTCTTGTGCAAAAATTTGATGCTAAATACTAAAATATTAGGCTAATTGGCCCAATAATTGTTAAAAAATGTAAGTGTTCAAGCTCAAGCTGCGTGGAAAACATGATCAAATTCTTTATAGATATACAGTAGAGCTAGACACTGTATTGATCCTGAAGGGAAAATTTGTTAATGTAGGTAGAGTGCAGCAAACTTTCCCGCGTGCAGAAACATTTCCGCCTCCGCTTCCCAGTGACCTTTGTGAGTGCAGCTCAACAGAAGGGTTCGTCAGGTAGGTTCAGTAGAGCGTGTGTCAGGGCAGTTAGAGGGGAGTAACAACCCTCTGGACAAGAATCTTTAATACAAAACTCAAATGCGATATTTGCTCTGACATGTCTTGGTATCTGACTAAAAACCTGTGCAAACAGCCATCTAAACTTTTGGTAGAGGGTATTTATTTATCTATTACCGTGTAAAAATGCAATAATAATTATAAAAGTAGAATGGAACAATTTGTAATGACATGTAATTCAATTTTATACAGGGTTAGATTCCAAAAGACGGCTAAAGGTGCTGAATTAGATTTTTACCATCTCAAAAACGTGAAAAAACATTTATTTAACTTTTTTTTCTCCCATCACTCTCAATCTATTGATCTTGTGTGTTTTAAATTAAACATTTTTGTATTTATTTTTGTATCGCCGTTGACAAGAAATGGTGGTAACACTTTACTTTTCAGATTTCCGTTTAGACATGTCTTTCTAAAAAAATCCTTGCGTTGACTCTTGCCCTCCCTCTGAAACCTCACAACATTCTATTCAAACACAACATTTTACGGAACGACAAACTGCCCTCTTCTCACCTCCGCACACAAATCCAAACAAATCCACTATCTACACCCTCTCAAGACATTATGCATTTTTTTTTTTTATCCCCCGTTTATTGACTATATGGACAGTGGCCATAGCGTAGGTGTTGTTTTGATCACTCAGCAGCGGCCGTGTCAGAGCTGGTTAGTCTCTGGTGAGTCGGTGAAATATCGCCTGACGGAGGAGAGGTGACAGAGCCGTGCGTGTCAGCTTATGCGCAGGCTGTTTGCTTTTCCTCCGAGAACACGTGGCACCAATGATCCGGCTACTTCCACCGCGTTATTGTCACTCAAAAGCCATTACGGTGTATATTGTCCTGGGACAATGTACGGTATAGTGACGGGGGAGTAAAGGGGGTGAGTGATGTTATAGGAGAGGCGTATAATGGAAAACAATTTGACGAGAGACTTGGGGAAAGGATTGTAAAAGGTATGTTTTTTTCCCTCAAGCTAAAATGCTTAAGGTGCGTTTAACCCAGTTTAGTCGCGACGTAGAATGGCTTCACTCAGATTGTGTAAAATAGGTTTGTCAATGCTAAATGGACATAATCATGAAGTACAGTCGCACAATGTTGGAAAAATGAAGCTTATTGTGATTTCTCTGACAAGTACTGCGATTAGATTTGTGAGAAATGTGTAAAAAGAAGGATTCTGTTCTGAAATGCGGTTCTACCCTCGGTATATGCCGCTAACAAGCCGAAGGGAGGCAATTTGAATTAGGCCAAGTGCTGGTAGCATTGGCGTTTCATCGGAAACATTAAAATCATCGTAATGAATCTGGTGAATGTGTAAGGACTTTAAAAACACAGTGGAGCATTTCAGAATTACGACGGTACTGAAATAATAATGTTCGTTTGGTGCCAACTGTTGGTGCCTTGGCTTTAAATGTCTGCGTCAATGAGGCAGTAAATACACAGTTCGGTTGTAACAGTGTGCACGAGTCACAAACCAATGGAACAAACAGCTCTCATGTTTTAACATAAACCTAAGCAGAGCACATGTGTGGCATCTCACAACAGAAGAGCTGAAGAAGCGTGTCCAGAGCACTTCTATTCACCTGACACAAGTCACTAGTGCGGGATTTGCGTGTCGTGCTTAGTAATATCCACATGTGTTCTCATAAAGTTGAAGCTGAAAGTATAATATGATCCAAACTCTTGTGAACATGATTAAAAGCTTGAAAATGATTCGTTTTTTGTACAATATTGGTCTTTAATTTACATTTAAAACATACAGACACCAAAATAGACCGTTCGGGTGATGGTATCTAAAAGCAGTTATTGTCGTGTTTCGTCAGTGGGTTGTTGCTACCGCGACGCTGTGGGTTCGATGACAGGCCCCGACCATACGCCAAATGTCTCTACCCTCTCTCGTTGAAAGTACATGGATGAAAGATAATTTGGCATAACACAGCCCCTTTAGGTTGATTTTGAGCAGGTCTGGTGCGTTGACTTGCTGTGACAGTTCGACTTCGCACTGTTTCCACCACATTCAGCTCATTTTCTCTTCATAAGCCCACACCAGAGACAAAAATACTCATGCATGGTTGATCCGCTCAAGGCCCTCCCGTCATCAGCTCGTTCCAAGCTCTTCATGTTGGAGTTCTGCATACAAACGACAGAATTAACACAATACATCACTACTGTAAAACAAAGGCAGCAGTTGGCGTGCGTTTGAGGCTGATCATTTTGGATTATAGATTACGAAACGCAGAAGGATCATCATCTGTACTCCTTGTTCCATTGTGCAGTCTGAGTAGTAAGAACTTGAAACCGCAATATCTCAGAACTACCCAGAATGCACACAGAACCCTATCATTCTGCTATGTAAGCAGCTTTTATCACCCAAACATAACACATTTGAATTATACCTGAATTATACGGCCGATCTCTGGAATTCACAAAAAGATGTTTAGTAATTCCTAATTCGTGTGGCTGTGAGACTTGGCTAAAGCTAGATTAAACAAGAAACTACTTCTCGTTTATTGTCAGCTTTTCCTGAATTTATTTCAGCTCTCTGCGCCTCTACGCCACGATTTTCCATCTTTTTTTGTAATGCCTTGGCTTTGGCTAATGTTATATGCATTATGCTGTGTAAATCTATTATTTTCAATCTTAACTTGAGTGTGTCGATAAACAGGAAACAACAGATGCTAACCTGCTTTGCTAGCTTTGTTTCGCTCAGTATGTCGATTCAACAAGTAAAGTTGCCGTCACTAGAAATACGGCGGTTTATCACAAGATCAAGTCAGTTTTTAGTGAGAAAACATTATTTTCTGTGTGTATCTGCTTGTTGCCGTTTCATTTTCGCCTGAGTGTGCGTTCTCTCTTACCCAATCATCTCACTCAAAAGCATTCCGGGAGCCAAAGTGAAGCTAAACGTCTCTCGGCCAACTTTGGACCGCGTACGACAGTGGAGAGACACTTCCAGACCGTACTAATCCCTACCAAAAAAGTGAACCAGTTGAAACGTGGCTTAACAGAACGAAATAAAACAAAGCTAATTAGATTTCGCAAAATGAGTCATGCATAACACAATTTTTTTCCATGATCATCTTAACATCACATAGCTTTACTAGCTATTTCTGACATGTCTAGTGTTAGCATGTCTATGCCTCCACACCGCATGTCGCAAATTGAATATCTCTGTCGACACAACTGGCTTAAAAAGACGAGATGTTTTCTATTAGTGCTACCCCGCTGTAACCCTCTAGAGTCTTTTTCCCCTCTCTTGTTTTCTTCAGTCTGTTTCTGTCGCAGTGTGTGGGAGGATAACTTTTGTGTGTGTGTGTGTGTGTGTTTTTTTTCCCACAGTCTAGCGTAGCATTTAGCTCACAGCGCGGCTAAATGAGTGACTCTCCCAATTAATGGTGCTAATGTGCGAGTCGGCTGGCAGAGGAGTTGTGTGTGGAAAAGTGTCATGGCAGTAGTTTGCGCACGGGAGACGTTTTGGGGCACAGGCTGCAAATGAATACGTCTGGAGCGGAAATATTCATCGTAAACTGTAATATTGCAGTTTAAAATGGTTACAGTGGTTACAAGCTAATCCCAAAAATGTCGTGGATGTACTTTGCTAACCCTTTTCAGGAAATGGTTTTGCTGCAGAAGCGCATTTGTACAAACGGCAAAAAACACAGACTAAAAGTGCAAAAAGGCTAACTCTGTGTCTAAATGCAGCAGGTTATCGAGTTGGTTTTTCATACCTGACAGTTTGGGCCGCGCAGACTTATTCAGGGTCACGTGATGCTGCGGGGACGTGACTAGACTAGCAACAATAACCGAAATAGTGTGACATCGTATCGTCAAAGGTCTCTATATAATAATATCGTGGATCCTTTGCTTAAATGCATTGTTTTGTTGCTAATGAAACCGGAAACTACATAGACCATGATCCATTGCTCCATTTCAGTGCAGACAGCATGAGGAAATAACTGTGTATCTTTTTATATTTATAAGCAGTGCACAGTCTTTTAATGAAAAATGATGTATAACTTGATTCATGAAATATATACTATATAAGCCTTTGTTTTTACTTTATTTATTTTTTTACAAACATAAAACAACAAAGCAGGACCAGAGAGCAGATGAGTGAAGAATAAAATGTGTTTGAATTTTTTTTTTTTATATGTTCATTTTTGAAAATAATTGAATACTGTCAGCATAAAGCTTTTGTCACTTTACTCACAGTGTGAAGAGGAACCAACACTTTTAAGAGTTGTTTCAATACTTACGTCAATGAAACATGTTGTGAAATTCTTTTATTATTATTATTATTTATTATTATTATTATTATTATTATTATTATTATTATTATTATTATTATTATTATTATTATTATTATTATTATTATTATATTTTAGTATTACATTAGCAATTCCTAATGCTGTATATAAAGATGTTTTCAAATGCACAGTCTTACTTCAGCTTTCTTCTGGTCAAATTGCATGCGTACATCATTTGTCTTTCTTTTTTTGGCTTTATATAAAGCAGAGCAGTGTGAAAGAAGGAACGAGACAGGCGAGGACTTTGCCAGCACACAGCACTTTGATGGTCATTCTCTATTCAAATTATTACAGAAGATGAAAAGAGATGGAGAGAGTCCCCATGCTTCGTTTTGCCTTCTTCATCAGGTGCACAGTGCTTGTTATTTATATGTGTAGTTAAGTTAGATCAAAAGTGAATGCATCACATAATATGAGCATGTGCCGGCCTGGAAAGACAGCTACAGAAAATTAATTACATGGGAACAGGTGTGCACATGTCCACATAATTAAAACTCTGCATAGAAGAAAGACAAATATTACTGTTATCCGACATGCATTTTAGGTTTAGAAGAGAGAAAACCAGATAGACACAAGAGTCAGAGCATCCTGATAACTGGCACCAGCTCATGCATTATTATTATATTATTGAGTATTCATATGCACTTTTAAGGCCACCTAAAGCACTTTACTAGGCAGTGCTCTAGCGGCTTCACGTGGCACCTGGTTGTTCCCAGTGGTCTCCCATCCAAGTACTAATCAGGCCCAGGCAGCTTAGCTTCTGGAATGCTGACGTAAGATCGGTGTGGCATTGGATCCAGTCGTTCTCAAATGATTACGATGTTCTGCATTCTGTAATATTAAACACAATCCATTTCGTGCAAAATAACCGGCTGTATTGATATTTTCCCAAAATAAAATAAAAGAGGTAAAAATAAAGCCTGTTTTTGACAGGAACACAGACAATTTTGTTTCAAAGATAGGTAGAGGGGGAAGCGCTTTGGGCATTTGATACAGGAAAAGAGGTCTTATACTTTTCTCTCCACAATTATATATATATAAAAAATATATATATTTCTCGACTTGTCTACCGATATTGTGACTCTTCGGCCAATCGCTTCAAGTATTCCCCATGACGTTCCGCCTTTTTCAAACACCTACTTCAGCAAAAATCCAGTTTTATAACAAAGGGCTTCACCATTTTTGTGGATTTTATCTTTTAAAATGATGATCAGGTCTAGCTGCACATTGCCAAGAAGCATTAAGGAACTAGTACGGATTGTATAACCCCAGAGCGAGTGTTTGCCGTCCACCCCTAACGCTAACAACAACTAGGCATGCTAACAGCGTGCTTAGCGGAAATAAAACGCCAGGAAATAAAACGCTTTATAATTAGAGCAGACAGCACCACAGTGACTTATTTTCACTTTTACATATATTTACTGAGGCAAAACAGATTTACTTTATACATGAAAATAGAGCCCCTTTAATATTTGAAAGATGATGAATCCTGAAACTGCTAACTAGAGCAAGGAAATTCCAAACTATACATGCGTTAGCAGCCTTTATTTACATGGAAAGACTATATTAGATATTTTTTGTTTGCAGAAATAATTCATAGTTGACAATTGCAGCATTAACGGTTTTGCTAATCGTACAATTCAACATGATTTTGAGCCCTATTATTCAACACAATTTGGGAAGCATTTTTGTCAACCGAGCGACAGAAATCCGAATAAAGCATTGTTACCCTTGACTATGTATAGAATTACACTCTGCCGCTGCTGTTCTCCTTTGTTTTAATTGGATATCCGGTAATGTGAGGAAGCAGATTTGTCATGGAAATAAACACTGCAGAGTAAGAATAAAACTCCTGGCTCGGGAGGAGCACAGCTGTTGCTGTGGAGCTAATTATGAGTCCACTTTAGAATGCAAAATGACAGCTGATTTGAGAAACGCTTTGTTGAGACGAGGAGAGGAGCCAGGTAGAGCTGTGATGGATGCTGAGTGAGGATGCGAAATGTGGGCGAGGGTTTGGAGTGGCACCGGTGCAAGTGAACCGCCTTGGCATTCGTCAGATCGGGCTCTTTTGGAGTCGCCCTGATCAGACATGGTCCAAATCCTAATGAAGCAGTTGAAATGTTTTACGTTCTTTTTGTTTGAGTTCCAATATTGCAATGCAATTTTGTTGCTAATTCTGACATGTTTATTAATAGCCACTGCCATAAATAAAATTATTTTTATTTATGGACAAAAAAAATAAAATAAATAAAATAAATAAAATAAATAAAATAAATAAAATAAATAAAATAAAAATGTGTAGGACTTTTTTGCTCTCTCAACATACTGGCTTTCATGTAGAAACAACAAATATGTCTGTCTGCTCCCAAAGATGTTTTATTATTTGATTAAATCCGCCCACATCCACAGATTTTTCTTAGACATTGTAACTGCAAAAGGTCATTCTCTCAAAATGCTTTTTTCTCCCACAGAGAAATAAAGATCAGCCCTTAAAGTAGCACCTACGCACACCAAACTTTAAAGTCTTGGACTTCATAAGATTTTGACAGATTGTACTAAAGGATTTGTTTATATCTTGTTCCTAAGCCTGATTTATTAAAGTTTTAAGTCTAAAAAATGAGGCAAAATTTGAATTGGTAGTTGCTGGGCATGGGAAACATAAAAAGTAGACTGTTACCCTATTATTTTCAGTTAAATCAATCATTCTGGGGTCAGTTCTTTCTCCAAATCTCATCTTGGTAAATAATTCGGACTGCATCAGGTAAATCAGCGATACATGTGGACTGATGTAAAGACTTTAAAATGAACTAGATCTGTTTTTCACATTTTGAAACGCTGCCTTCAATACTATTAATGCTTATTACAATCTGTAACGTACATATCAATAGCGAATTTGCAGAATTTGCAGAATTTGACAACTTTAATCTAACATTACACGGTGAAAAAAAAAAAATCGTGCTGCCCGGTGGTTGTGATGTTAAATTTAAGTGAAACTGTATGGCTCAGATTATTTGCTGAAAGTCCTTCCTGCTCTTCTCCTGGTCTATCCTGTCTAACAAAGCCTACAGACCAAACATTCTTAAAAAAAAAATCACAAACAACAAGCAACATTGACTTGTCTTAGTATTTTGTTATGCACAATAATGGCAGGTCCTGTTGTTTGATTTGTATTTGTCATTAAAACCATCTTATCTCACGCTCACATCTTTTCGATTCCAGGCTGCATTTCCGCTCGTGCTTCCTCTGCATATGCAAACCCACATGGCCAGTCTCGCCTTGGCTCCCTGCCCCGAGCCTGCTACTCTTTTGGCTGCCAGTTAAAAGCAGCGAGGCCCAATATGTTGTGCATTTATTTAGACTACTGTGACTGGCTTCAAAGTGGAATTAGTGTTTTGATGCATAGACCGCGGCGGGTGCCAGGAAAGTTTTGTCCTTCTTTCTGTCAGCACTTTGCTACAAGGCTTTTTCAGGCCTTGGAGACTTTAAAGAGAAAGAATTATTCACGATGGCCCAACAGTTTGACAAACGAAGTCAACTGTTGGTTCTACTGATGACAATTCAAGTCCATGTCATTCGTATAAATCAAATTGGAAATATAGGCTGTAGTGTCACTTTTAAACCAGTAGGGGCAGTACCTTTTTAAATACACAAAAGTATCTAAGATTTAATTCCGCTTACATTCCTTTTTAATGCTTGGATTAGAGGGTATGAAATCTGTCAAATCTGTCCTCAATCGGCTAATAATAAAAACAATTAAAAATAAACCAAACAGAAGTACGAATCGAAGATTGTTTAAATAGAAAATCTGAGTTAAAAAATAAAGTATAATTAAAAACTCACACATCAGGCTCCCTGACAAGGCTCAGCAGTGAAGGGAAATTTAATGTGACTTCACGGTGACGTTCCTTTACAGAGTTGAAAAAAAGTGTCCAAATCTTTGACTTGTTCCTTGAAGTATATTTTACATCCTTAAAGGCGCTGTGCTCGAGTTTTGTCCATGTGGGTGGGCAAACGTTGCCTTGCCCGAGTTCTTATTTTTGTAAAATTAGATCTGAGGGTCAAAATAAGACCGATGTGTGCTGTCTGCATCGACTTATACACCGTTTTTATCCTCCGCAAACCGGGAAGTGTGGCGTTAGGGTGCTAATGTTTGTTAGCTTTACCGCGGCAGAAAGTTGTGATGCACTATAAACTTGGTGAATAATTAGAATGTTTAAAATAAACTAGTTCTGTTTTCACAATTTTTTGGTTTCCATTCTTTGAAGTGTCATTAATAAGCATGAGTTATTTGTTTATAAGCACGTGTAAGGCATTTATCACTTGGTTATTGAAAACTGTTTAATAAGAAGCTTATTAATGCTCTTACAAATATTTTGCACATGGGAATCACAAGGTCCCTCACGATTCGATACGCGATACTGTAATATCACAATGTTGCGATACATGCGATAATCGATATATTGCTCATGATGTTCTACAATATATATCACTATTTTTCAAAGAACCCAATTCATTTTAACAACGTTTTCTTTGTTAAACCACGATCTGCACAAAGTCAAAATGACACCCATTTTGATCATCGAAACGGTCAAAATGTCAAACGTTTTGCGTGAACAAGTTTCCTTTCTTTAAACAAGCACCAACATTGTAGGGCGGTCACAAAATAATGCAGGTAATTACACCAAAATATGACTCATTGCGATATATCGATACAGCATTCCATATTATCGATACTGTATCACCAAATTTAGTATCACGATATTTCGGCACACCACTAGTTTACATGCTTGTTAACATTTTTACACAGACAACTTGTGCTTATTAATGCCTTATAAATGGTTTACAAAGGAACCGTATTTTAAAGTGTTAAAGTGTTTTTTCAGTCACAGGTCCTATAGTAAAGAGCGTTTTCTTGAACTCTAAAACATACATATTTTGAAAAACCAGGTACAGGCCCTTTTAATAGCTCATGAAACATTTAAAAATCCCTAAAATGTTCAATATTCATACGCCGTCTATTCAAATTCTTGCGTATTGTAAAAGGAAAACTCCATTTCCTCGGGCGGTGCACTTTGATGTGGTTAAATGGCTTGTCGATGATGCGCTCTGACATTGATGGGCTCTACGGCGATGTTTGCCAGCCTTGTTTTGATTACGAGGGCCCACTCCTGGCAGGAAGCGGCACTTGTTTTATGCAGACAAGTGAGCTCAGCGTAAGAGCGTTCCCTTAGGTTTGATCAGACAAATGGGCCTGAAGGGGCTCCGACAACAACTACTAAATATCAGAGAGTTGTGGTGGTGCAAATTGTGAAAGAGAGGCTGTTCAATCAGGAGTTTATGGAAGTGTTTTTAGAGGCTGAGCAGAAAGACATTGTGGAATAAATGACGATACGAGGGACTATTTGAATTTACTGTCAGGAGCTCAACATGTCTCCCCATAAAAGGAAAAATCATTGATTTGTATAGACTTTTTAAAGACTTATAGACTCTAGATTAATGCGAGACATTGCAGGTGAATAGAGGGAAAAAAACCTTACATTTAGAGATATCAATTTGAAACCTTTAGTTTGTTAATATGTACTTCAATATTTTCATCATGTATGTTTAAAGAAAAAAAAAAAAGGCATTTTATGTGTAAAAATGTCCAAAAATGCTAATTGTTGGGAAATTTCAATAAAATAAATTGATAGGTTTTATAGTAGATAAAAAAAAAATAAGAGGGTATTTTGAGTATTGGAGCAAACTAGATTTTAAAGGAAATTTTTAATTTTGCTGTTTTGGAGTGAAAACTTTAAATAAACTAGGCCTGAAAGTAGATAAACAAATCCTTCTGTACGAGCCTTTAAAATATTGTCCAGTCCAAGATTAAGAAGTATTTTTTTTTGTCTGAAAGAAAACTAAATTGCAATTTTCTTCCTGCACTAGAAATATCTGCTTTATGAGCTTCATTTGGGATTTGCATTAGAGGGTTAAACATTTACACAGGAAGCAGTTTTCTATTGAGAAATATTCTGATACAAGACAGGTTTCATTTCTCATTTACCTTTTTTTTTTTTTTTTTCATAGACAGAGTTGATTATCCACTCCTTCGACTCTATTTGTAACAATTTTGTTTCAATCTAATATAGTTAATTTTTTTTATTTTTTGTTTCTGGACACCGTAGATGTTTGTTGTAACTGGCATGCAGTGGTCACTATCGTACATTTAATCCATTCATTGCAATACAAAATAATGAATATTTAAAATGTGAAGATGTAGATGCAAATAGTGTTAATGTTTTTATTGAAGATATGCCGCGATGTTTGACAATGCACAATATCTAATTTTTCTCTTTATTTGTTAAAATGCACATAAAGTGCTGACAAAAATTGAAATAAATGAAAAAGTGTTATGTTGTAAGCTTTTAATTTCTGCATTTTTGTGATTAATTTGACAGATTATTTCACATTTGTCTGATGACTAAACATCAACTAATACATTTAAAGATATGTTTTAACACATTTCTGTTGGGTTAACGTAATATAGGTCCGTATAATCGTTGTACTTGCCTATTACTGAATGATATCCAAGAATTTTGTGATGAACTGGTGAAGTTTTTACAATTTTCTCAACACATTTGTCCGAAAAACATAGCTCTACAGATTCGACAAACCGTCTTCTCTTTGTGTCTTTTTCTCCTCACGATCAGAGCCCGGTTGCCTGACAGAGCGAGGAGTGTCCTGTGCCGCTGGGGGCCTCTCCTCGCAGGGCCAGGGCAGGCGGAGGACTAACCTCGGCGCACAGCGATGACATCACGGAGGAGGCGGGTCCGGTGGGCGACGACATAGCCTGGCAGCGACCTAGCACTCTGGTGGTGCCGTACCCCGAGCTGGCCCCGGTGGTGTTCTTCTGCCTCAAACAGACCACCTGCCCCGCAACTGGTGCATCCGCATGGTGTCCAGCCATATCCTTTACAAAACTGCAGTTGCCCTTTCACTCAACTCGTGTCATAGTACAGGCAGGAAAAGTATTGGGAATTTGAATGGGCTTAATTAGCGACTCGACGTAAACATGTCGACGGCAAACGACCAAATATTCCTGTGTCCGTGGGTCCAATTGTGTATAAAATGTGACATCTACAACAAAAACATGGATACTTTTTTTAAATTCATTTTAACAAAAAATGCACAAACAAAAAACAGAGCAGGACCAGGGAGAACATTAGATAAGTGAGAAACATTTGAAAATAAGAGGGTCTGTGCTGGAGAAACGGTGGTTCCGGGAGGCAGATCATTACCTGTGTTTTGGGACTGTCCTGTTTCACCAGAAATATTGGACACAAATTAACAAGGCATACAAACTATTTTTGACACCGCTATCCCAGTCAATTTTGGAACAATGTATTTACGCCTCAAAACTCCTGCCATGGACATAATGGATGGATTATATGGAGCATACTATTGGCCGCCGGAAGATGGCAATCACAAAAAAGGATGACGTACACAGGGACTGGACGACATCATAACTGACTAACGCACCATGGAAAAAATTACCGCGGACTCATCCGAAAATGGTCATATTCAACAAACAATGACAAAGTGGGCTTTTTGGCGTAATATGCGTTAACCCCTCTTTCCCATGGATGCTACCTTATTACTGCTAATTTTTTATTTTTTACTTTTTCTGATTTCTCTATGGTCTGCCATTTTGTTATTATGTAAATTATTATTATATTATTATATTATTATTATTATTATATTATTATTATTATATTATTATTATTATTATTATTATTATTATTATTATTATTATTGCATATTTCCTTTACATAGGTCAGTTTGTTTTATGTACTTTTTATGTATGTTTAAAAAAATAAATAGGAAAAAAATAATATAAATAAGGGGGTCTCATCCAGCGTAAAGAAGGGTTAAAGCATATTGAGTCAAAAATTTAAAAAAATCCCTCTTTGTCCATTGTCTGTCAAATGTGTCTATTTCAAATTGAGTCCAGAAGTGATTTTTTTCCATGGTGTGTATGATGTTAGGACTCAATTTGTGTTCATACATTTTCTTGTGATGGCCTTTTTCCAAGGGGGGGAGGGGGGGGTAACCTAAATGAACGTTTTTAGAGATCACTGGCAAGGACCACAACCCCAGCTACGATGCAAAGTGTTGAAACATGAACAACACGAGTGTACAGAAATGGATGCCGTTTTGGGGCTTCTGGCGATGAGGGTTGTAGGCTCCCGGGCCTCGATACTCCGATCCAGGAGTTAAATTAGAACAATTCAAATAATTAGAGGGTGGGAGGGAGGGGCACGAAGTCACGAACACAGGTGTGTGTGACCTGGATGCTGAAATAGTTTAGCTGCAGGGAGGGGCGTGAAAGGGGTGTGGTCCTGCTCCCGAACTTAAGATAACAGACTTATCTTCATTAAACACTTCTGGACATGTGGACTGTGAACTGAAGCTTTATTTTAACACTTAAAGAAATATAATTGGGATTTCCCCCCAAACAAATTATTCAAGCCCTACTGAGAATCAAAAGAGTAAAATATATATATATTTTCTTTTTTTTCCAAAATACAAATTAAATAGACAATTTATGATGAAACATAGTTTTCATCAACATTTAGTAAATAAAAACAATACTATTGGGACTGTTGTTAAATATGTTAAGTGTTGATGAAAACGATGTCCCATCAAAGACAAACTGTAATGTAGGCCAAAAAAAAAGCAAAATATTTTAGTTTTTTCATTCTGGTTGTTATGATTGCACTGACAAACTTGGGCTCGCATCTCCACAAACCTGACTCGTACTTAGCCTCCACTTGCTTGTTTCCATGGAAATGTTGTTCCTTTAGCTATAATATTCCACATTACGGCACAAAGCGTGTTTATCTCCATGGACAATGTTCCGAAGAATGGTTTTAACTTTCTACTTCCATGGAATCATGCAGGCGACGTGCCACCTCCAGAAAGTTACACACTGTTGCTTTAACTGGTGTAGATGTATTTTCGTCTTAGCTAACTAAAATGATTGACGGTTTATCAACATGAATAAGGCAAAAACTCACAAGTATCATTCTGGTAGCGCGTCTGCCCCCTGCTGGTCTTCATGATGTCTTTCCTTTAAACTTATCTATCTTGCGTTTGACAAAAACCATCCATTCTCACTGTACGCGGGCTCGTCTTTACGCAGATCTGACTTGTAAGCTTTGGCCAGTAGCGTCACACAGTTTTCAACACAATAACACCTCCACAGAGCAGCGATCCAACAGAAAGGTTCCGCGACGCACCTTGTCGTCAGCGGGTTTTACTATCACGCTACACCGTGCGGTATGAACATTACAACCGAGTCCGGCCATAACCACGTACTACAAATCCTAAATAACTCCAGTATCTGCAACTGTACAACTATTAGATATTTCTCACCCGCCCGCGAGCCGTTTTGCCCATCGACTATTCTCTTTGTGAATACAGACTGCACTCATTACTGATCCCCACTGCCTCGTCCTGCTCATTTAGCATCCAAGCTGACAGCACCACTTGTACTCGCGTGTCATTTGTGCACTCTTGTCAAAATGTAGGGCAAATACAGCGCACATGAGTATATGAAGTGGTTGAGTCAATCGGCCGCGCTTATGAATACTTTTAAAAAGGTCGAGAAAAAGTTGTCGCCGCATCGAAAACACAGCTGGATTCGTGTTTTGCTTCATTCATGTTTGAGGAATCCTGCGTTATCAGGCGGTCTACTTTTACATTTACCACATTTACGGAGCTGGTCGACGGCGTCCACCTTTTGTGATGTCATTCGGCAAGGCGCTTTTATTTGTAGGGCACAATTCGTACACGATGGCAATTCAAAGTGGAAGATTCAACAGGAAAAAAGTGCATTAAAATCACAAAGACATGGCAGAAATCACAAAACCTTCATTTAAAGAAATTAAAAGGTGCAATTTTCAGATTTTCAAATAGTTTAAGACATAAAAGAGACGCGTGCAAAGAAAATCATGTCAGTCATATGCTTGGATTTGAACATTGCCAGAGTAGAGGCCAAAACTGAAGCGGTAGTTTGAAAGTTAAAGCGATTTCTGGCCTCAATTGAACTGGATTACTCGACAATTCATATGGAATACATCTGTTGTTGTTCTTGTTCTTCTTCATGTTCTTCTTCTTGTTCTTCTTCTTGTTCATGTTCTTTTTGCTCTTCTTCTTGCTCTTGTTCTTCATGTTCTTCTTATTCTTCTTGCTCCTCTTCTTGTTGTTCTTCTTGTTGTTCTTCTTGTTGTTCTTGTTGTTCTTGCTCATCTTCTTGCTCATCTTCATGTCCTTCTTCAAGTTCTTCTTCATGTCCTTCTTCATGTTCTTCTTGTTGTTGTTGTAGTTTTTGAATATTTCAGCTGATATTTGCACAGAAAGTGAAATATCTTCTGGTAAACCAAGAAGTGGAACACTTTTAACAACATTAGCTGTACTTTCAAAGTTCAAGATGTTGAAATGATCCAAATGATTCCAGAGAAGGTGTCTGGAGTTTAGAAATGCAGAGGAGCACCTCCTGAGCACTTAATGACATCACAATTCGTCTGAAACCCCAAAGGAAGGTCAGCGGTTCGATTCCTGCTCGGACCAAGTTCCCTCGTGTCGTTGGGCAAGACGCTTTTAATCCACATTACTAGTTTACATGTTGACAAGCCTGTAAATGGTAAATTGTCAGGATTTATACAGCACTTTTCCACTTTCAAGCCACTCTAAGCTCTTCAGTGTCTTGCCCGAGGACACAACGACAGTATTCACCTGAGGGAGCCGAAATCGACCAACAACCTGTCAGACCTTTGATCGGAAGAACCACTGCCGACCATTATACTATAAGTGTAAGGCAGGGCTGTTCAACCTAAGGCCCGGGGGCCAAATCAGGCCCGTCAAGCAATTTAAGCCGGCTCAGGACCCATCTTCCAAATGTTGAAAAAAACCTTGTTTACTGGTTTTAATTCTTCTCCCGGCACAAAGACCGCGGCTCTCCGGCAAATCTGGCCCTCAGGAAAACAAAGTTGAATAGCCCTGGTGTAAGGCATGTGCTATTGTTATTATTATAGTTTCCATTTTTCTTTCTTTCCTTTTTTTTTGATTAATGAAAAAAACAAGCAACAATTATATCTCCATAATAGATTAAAAAAAATCAATAACAAAAATCAATAACAAAAAAAGCAAAAGTACGGACAGGGCGAGACCAGAGGAAAAAAAAAATATATATATATATTTATATATATATGTGTGTGTATATTATTTGAGATTTCTGTTTTAAAAAGAATAGTGCATCCAGATAAAAATAAAAAGCAAGGTTAAGGCTAAGTATAATTTTTTGGGGGGTCTTTTATTGCAAAAATACAATACTCGGTTTTGTGATGGAGATTTGTGCCATTTTGTGGAACATTCCTGACAAAACTGCCTCCTTAAAGAATGATGAATCCAATAGAAAATACAATATAAGTGTGGAAAATCCAGCGTAGAAACTGTATTTAAGACAGAATATTTATATTTCTGTTCACAGTCCACCATTTATGAATACGTCCAAGACAATTAACATTTTAGACTGGAATCTGAACTGCTAAACTAAAGAGACGAATCCCATGTTTGTTGAGGTCTTATTTTATACAGAATAAGACCCCCTGATTTACCCTTTCCTGCTGCACAAAAGTCAATGTGATTTAAGCAACATTCATTATTCCAAGCGCCATGGCCCTGCCCAAAGGATCACTTTAGAAATATCCATCCCTTTTCTCGCTCTCTTTCAATCTTTCATATTCAATCCAACTTGTTTCATCACTTCCTCCCCACAGGCGCTCGGCAGGACTCGGCAAAGTAAGTCCGAAGCTTTCTCTATATTACGGCTGTGGAGATGTTTCGCTGGTAAAATGAACCGTAATTGACCCGTGTTGAAGGCACTGTACCTGATGTTGGACCATAGAAACGACTGTCGGGGGGAGTCCAGTTGTTTCCATGTGGTTCTAGCCTGATCTGTTGTCCCTGGCAGCTGCATCGATACGTTTCATCAAGCAAAATGTCTTGGCTCAGGCTCATTTTCGTGTGTATTCTTTGAAGTCTTTGTTGACTAGGTTTAAGCTTGATTTTAGTTGGATTCTGACTTGACAGGTCGCATATCTCAAGTTCTTTTACTGACGACCTTTGTTTATGTTCTATTTATTTATTTATTCATAAATAAATGAACAATGGACTAGAAGAATGAGGACTCCGACTTGGACTTGAACAATTAGGACTTAGACTTGAACAATGGGGACTCAAACTTGGACTTGAACAATGAGGACTTGGATTTGAACAATAAGGACACAGACTTGGACTTCAGCAATGAGCACTCAGACTTGGACTTGAACAATAAGGACACAGACTTGGACTTGAACAACAAGGACACAGACTTGGACTTGAACAATGAGTACTCAGACTTGGACTTGAACAATGAGGACTCAGACTTGGACTTGAACAATAAGGACACAGACTTGGACTTGAACAATAAGGACACAGACTTGGACTTGTACAATGAAGACTTGGACTTGAACAATGGGGACATACTTGGACTTGAACAATGGGGACATACTTGGACTTGAACAATGAGCACTCAGACTTGGACTTGAACAATAAGGACACAGACTTGGATTTGAACAATAAGGACACAGACTTGGACTTGAACAATAAGGACACAGACTTGGACTTGAACAATAAGGACACAGACTTGGACTTGAACAATGGGGACTCAGACTTGGATTCTACTTGGAGACATAATATTTACATAGCAGTGTTTCGTCTCAGTGTTTTTGAATCCCGCCTTTGGGCCCTTTAGCGGTTTGTGGGGCCCGGCACGCGCCCACAGCCTGCTCACAGCTTGAACCGGCCCTGTGTGTGCTGTGATATCGTGTGCTTGGGTTTGTGGGCACGCGCAGGCTGCTGTTTGCACAAGGCTCGCCGTTACAGCCGGGGGATGGGAGATGATCCTCTCACATATAGAATTAGCCACTGGACACATTTCTCTAAGCCTCCTGCACATTTGTGGCTTTGGCGCGGGTTTTGTATGGAGAACGGCCCGGTCACTGGAACGTCCGAGGAATTGCAAAGAGATAGTGCTAAAAGTTTGCTACAACTGTAGTTTATGTGCAGTTTATGCTGTTCCTGTTATAGTTATTGTTATCGCAATATTGGTTGACGTAATATATATATTGTAACAAAAATATATATTTAAAATTAATATTCATATTAAAAAATGAATCTTAATTTGACAGAAATTAAAAAGGGGTTTGAATGTACAAAAAAGTTATATTTTAGTCAGAATTAAATTTTTCGGTTCTAAAAATGTTGCCTTGTTTTTATTTAGGTATTCATTTAATTTATTATTTACATATATTCTTTAATTTTTTTATATTATGTTATTATTTAGGTTTATTTGATAGGGACAAGTGTGTTGCTACAGTACAACATTTTAGCAGGGGCTAATTCTCAATAGCTGTCCCTAGTTGGGCTTTTGCATAAAAAAAACAACAATTTAATACAAAAGACACATCATACAAAAAAAAAAAACCAGGTCAAAGGTGGTTACACATCTGACCTCCGTATAAAAAAGTATTTGCGTTCTCAAGCTAATTTGGCCCACGAGTGCTCAGATTTTCAGAATAACACATTTGTTTTCACCCGTTCTGCTCAATATTTGAAGTCAATCATGAATCTATTCGCGGGAGAACATTTTTACGTGCAAAAAGCCATTTCGTTTGGCCCTGAACTTGCTAATGCGCATTCAATTTTGGCCGCTGTGGACAGAAAGTGCAGAAGCTGGTTTATTGAGCGTTAGTCCAAGTCGCGGTATCGAAATTCTCCTTCTTCCTCCGGTGGTTCAAAGGCCTCGGCACGCAGGGCTGACCCAACAGCCCGCAATAGTATCTTTGATGTTTGTAGAAAGGAGATTTCACCTGGATTTACGCAGCCGACGCCCCCCCCCCCTCTCTCTCTCTCTTCTCTCTCTCTCTCTCTCTTCCCCGTCTTCCTCACTCCTTCGCTCCCGGTCCAAATCTTATTTCACATCGGCTGCGCCTCATTGGCTCACTCCCGACACCCACGGCGCGCCTGCCTCTGAGCGCGTTAGAACACCTGTGCGAGAGTAGGAGAGGATGAGGAGGA
Source organism: Chaenogobius annularis (assembly GCA_015082035.1). Lineage (NCBI taxonomy): Eukaryota > Metazoa > Chordata > Actinopteri > Gobiiformes > Gobiidae > Chaenogobius > Chaenogobius annularis. Next base: position 377,552 of record BJKM01000448.1, on the reverse strand, counting down.
GAAAGACTGTCAGAGAAAGGAGAGCGAAGGAGGGAGAGAGGGGGACAGAAGGGAAGGGAGCGTGATCGAGGCAGGGGAAAAGGAAAAGAGAAAAGCGTAAAAGGAGAGGGACTTTGTTTGGTGCGGGAGAAACAGTGGAAAACACACAACCTTGAGTGTCTTTGCCGGTGTCACTTCAACAATTCAACATTTTCGGTTTCATTTAAGGAGAGGGTTTGAAGCCTGCACTTTTAATGGTTTAAGAAAAAAAAAAAAAACATCACAACTGAACCTGTGTTTGGAGGAGACAAAACATTTTTCATTTTGGGGGGGGGGGGTTCACATTGAAATAACAGCATTGTCCAATCCGCATCTAAATATTTTTGTCTTTTTTTTTTTTTTTTTTTTTCCTTCATTTCCTTACTTGCATCTATAGTTTTATATGGGGAAATTAGAACTTTAGGGTTCCAAAGGTCGTTTTGTAGTAACGGGCGATACCGCAGTTTTGGTATCGACACAACGCCAAGTACGTTGCGATACCGATACTGGGTTTCGGCAGTTCAATAAACATATGTATACAAAGGGTTTCAAATAGTCTCTAAAGAACAAACAGGTAAAGCCAAAGGCAAATTAAGATTAAATAAAGTAAATAAAGTAGCACCAAACTTTTTAACACATTTTTATCTAATTCTAAGACGGATTTCTATTTAATTTGTAAAGTTTTAACGAGGCAAATTTCAATTGTTATGCCAATTTTCAGTAACAGAGTGTACTCAAACACTAAATAAGATATCCATCTGTATTATTATTATTTTTATTTATTTATTTTTACACAAAATGAAGCAAGAACTCTAAACCTGGCGGTGCATTTTTTAACAATGCCTTATTTTATATTAAAACTTTTACATAATTCATTTTTTCTTATGTATTGGGGTAAACAGTAAACTGCAGAAAACTGATACATCTAAATTCATGGTTATTTCTGATGCAAAATACTGATTTTTTTTTTGTTTTTTCATGATTTAATGTTTTATCCTTCCAATTGTTAACCTAAAATTTCACTATATCCTTTTTTTTTCGTCTCTTGAAACACAACTTTGTACTTCTCCTTGCATAATGTCATTTCCCTGTACTCTGGCAACGTCTTTGCACATGGTGGAACTCCTGCCCACCGTTACCCAGTCAGGACGTACAGCATGTTTTTCTGCGCTCGTGTAGGTTGATCTCCCTTTTGTTTCTCCGACAGCCTTGGAGGACATACTGTATATGCTTCTCCTTTTTGTGTGGGACCGGAGCTGCAGAGACTTAGGCGCGTTTGAAGTCCACACCAGCGCAGTTTGTTGTTTGTAAGTGCGTATCGATTGTCGACAGCGCGGGTGTGGACGGGGAAAAGAGGATACCGAAGGAAGACGTCCAGCGGGAGCAGTCAACGTGGTTTTGTAAGACGCGGATTTATTTAGAAAGTACTTATTTTGGAGTTCAATATTTTGGTTGTTAGCTATATCTCTTGACACTTGGTCTTTGCTTCTGTCTTTGGTGTATACTTAAAATCATGTACGTGAATGGAAAGCAACTAAAGTTAGTATGGATAGATAAAGATATAGTTTTAGACAATAGTTTAACAATTGATGTCTTGGTTGAGGTTCAAGTCTACCAAAAAACATAACTAGATCCTATTATTAACCCCAAAAGGACAGAAATGTCACTTTATATTCTACACTAGACATTTTTTTTTAATGTCTTTTTTGATATTTTTAATTGTGGAAAATATCTCAATATTCAAATTTTGCATATCTCAAAAAACAGAAAAGTAGATATGATCCATTTCTTGATATATTTCACACCTTGAATTAATTACATTCATGTTTCAATAATTTCTGGCGACCATATAAATCAAATAATGTTCATAAATGTACCTGGAAAAAAACTAAATCAAAAAATGTGTTACCCTAATTATGGCTATTATATATATTTTGTTGAATTACATCTATTAATTCTAGCCTACAGACAGCCACAAAAACAAAACAAAAATGTGATTTAAAAAATGAATTAAAAAGTTGAAAAAATGCTGGCATATAAATATTAAAAAAAAAGCTTACTGTCGAAAACATTTGAACGTCTCATCCAGAGAAATCCCACCCTGACACAGGGAGAACATGCAAACTCTAGGACACGACCATCAAATAAATAACTACAATACTTTTCTGACCCTTCGCTGTTGCATGCCACGTGTTTTCATCCACATCAGGACCATTTCTTCAGCCAGGCAGCTTGGGAAATATGCCTAATCCTTCTTGGACATCTTCCTCCACACACACGCACGCACACACACACACACACACACACGCACACACACACGGCCCCGTCCTCCTCCATGGAAATCAAGCGCGCGTCTCTCTCTGGAATGGGTTTTCTGTCACGGAGGCTCCACCGGCGTGCAGCGTGGAGCGGCCTTTATTGCACCGAGGAACAGGGAATAAAGCCATTCATCCACATGTGAGGAACGCCACAGGATCATCACAGAGTCTGCTGCTACACTTCACCGGCTTCAGTGTCGGGAGTGAAAACACCCCTGACGATATGGTGTCAAGTCTTTCAAAGCATATTCTGTTTATTAAAAAAGGGGCAATATGGGATTTGGGAGTTTTTAAATTCACTTATTCGACGTATGAATATCTCGATAATGTTAATCCAGGCCCTGTGGTGTACAGCTGCCCCTAGATCAGTAGATTGTAGTTATAAATCTCACAGGAGACAGAAGTTAAGATGGATACTAAAACTCGGCTAGCTTAGGTTATTGTCATACACACCCGTTTTCCTCAAGAAATTCATGCCCTTTGTCGGATTATTTCCTGGTTTAGGTACGACATATGATGCTATATCCACCGCTTTACCTTCTCTATATACGTATATATATATTTCTAAAGAAACCTCCAGAAATGACCTTTTTCAATAAATGACAGCCTTCACTGGAACTGTGTGGCCACTTATTTCTACTCAAGCGATTTTCCTTTAAGCTTTATATTGAATTATTGATTAACTGCGAGTAACAAAATGTTACACAGGCGCTGGTATGACAATAAAACAGGATGCAAAGTCTTTTTTAAAATAAGAAACACATTTTGTAGTCTCCAGAAATGCAAACATGTGTGAGGAGGTTCTTTAGGGGCCTCACCGCGGCAGTCACTGGGTGGTTCCCAAAGCCTATAGGTACTTTGCCTTGCGTCCAAATTCAGTTCCTCCGAAGTCAGTTCCTTCCAGTCCAAGGCAAGTGTCCCGCCTCAGCCCAGAAAAGGCGCCTAATGGAACAGGGTCCAGAGGGAGCGAGTAGCAGCGCCACAGTCACACCGATAAAAAAACAAAATGAGTACACACGGAGGTGGTCACATTTATTCTGGGGGTGGGTCTTAAAAAAAAAAGTATAGTTTGTATGTTTAGTACGTTTTAAACTGAAGTTGTATCAAAAGCAATACAGATGATCATGGTGCATTATGGGTAAATACAGCAGTACGCTAACGTATGAGCCACGCGCTAACCAGGCGGCGGGCGCGGACAGTGGAACGTGACGTGGACGCCTGACCACGCCCAGGTCAGACCAAGGGGCTCCTGGGCCACTGCCTCTGGGGCCCCATCAGCTCAAATTGAACTCACCCGTCTCCCCCACACCATGTCTGCTCTCCCCCCCCGCTCTCCCCCCACTACCCGCTGCATTTGACTTGTGAAAAGCCATCATCAGCAGGAATGGAGACTGAAAAGTGCAACACAAACTGGCCCCCCCTCTAGATTACTGGTACTATTAGTAGCTACTGTATCACTGGTCTTCTGAACCAGGAGGCGTGACTTCTGAAGGATCCCTCATTATCATACGGGAGGAGGGGCCTGGACACACCCTCAAAAGGACATAAGAACAGTGGTGATCTACAAAGGTTTGAATTCATCTAAAGTTATTATTGTTTTGACATATTTTAAAATACTTTTCTGGTGGGTGGTAGTCTAAATACTCTTCATCTTCATCCCCGTAATGAATCCATGTGATCTACCGCCACAGTCCCCTCAATTCACTTGATTTGAATAGTTTTAGAGTTGAACAGAAATATATGCATTGTTTTTTGCAACTTTTGGAGGAAAAAATTCTAATAATCTAGTGGCAATTTTGCAATAATAATGATATTTTAATAACAGGATTGGGTTCAGTGGTCACAGATCCGGGTGCAGTAACGTTTGTGAGCGGAGTGAAATGTTAGTAGAGCTTTAAACTCCATGGTTAGCAGGTTTTATACAAGATTCGAAAATGATAATACTTCAATAATTCCAGTCTGTGATTTGCTAATTTTACCCTTTCAAATTGTAATTTCAAGTGCGATTATTCTTCCATTCTGGAGGACATTTCCAAACATTATTATTTCATTGACATACTTGCTCTTCACACCATCTCCTCTGTCTGTAATTAACATTCCCCTGCTCCCCTCCTTTACTCCTGTCACGCACCTGTCAGTTCCTCACCCCCGTCGTGCGTATTGTCCTCCGCCGTGCCCTCTTACCTCTCCTACCATCCTTCTCTCGGCATTATCTGCTCCCTGATTGGCTCGCCGTGTGCTGCCGCCGTGCCCTGCCTTTTGTGGCCCGTGCTCCGGCGTTCTGGCTTGACAGCTTGTTATCTCCATGGTGACGGATGGCTGAGGCGGCGCTCCTAACTACTGCCCAGGACGGAGCGCGCACCTGGGACACATCACCTCCGATTGCCTCTCCTTCCTCTGCTTTCTGTTGTTTTGGGGCGTTTTTGCCACTTCTGGGTCTTTGCAGTTGGAGCAAAGTTTGGATTGAGGCTCGTCTTCTTGGTTAGCCCGCTGCGCCAAACAAGCTAACAGGCTAAAGTTGCTATTATGCTAATGTGGCTATTATCCTAAACTAGCATTTTAGCGGTACCTGGTTTTTACAGTTTAAAAACACTGAAAAACAGAAGTTGTTCATTGTAAACCATCATCTAAATGTATTGGTTTATTTAGGTTAACTTTTTTTTGGACTACTTTGGCTTGAATATAAATTAGTTATATTAGCTTGATTAAAAAAATAGTTCTTACGGTTTTATTGTGATCTGAATAATCACGCTTATCGATTGACAAAATAATCTTGGCATGTCTTAATTTCTTTTTACAGTATATCTGTACTGGGGCAAAACAAACCAAGTTACAATCTTTTTTCCTCTATTTAAAAAAATATTTTGAAGCTATATTTTCTTATTTTAAAGTGGCCGTGCTGAAGCTTTGTCCGTCTAGTTGCGCAGATATATTGTTTATGCAAAATGATCATGTAAAAGCAGAGTTTAGGGTCAAAATGTAACCTCTAAGTTCTGTCGGCGTTAGTTTGCTGCTAGTATGTTCGAAGTTGTTATCTTTTACACCACTTTATCCAGTAACAATGCAGCTAAACTACCCTGTGTTTTTGACCTTATTCAAACTGCGTTAATCCTTAAGCACATTCTTGTAAGTACAATTTGGTTTTTGTTTTTAATTAAGATTTTTTAGTTTTTTTCAGATATTCAATGAACAATGAAAAACAGAAATGAATGGACAAAAAACAAAACAAAGCCAGAGAGAGAACAACAGACATAAATCAGAAGACAATCCAACAAAACAAAACTGAAGCACATGTAAACCTATAAAACGGTCCCAATTTGCAATCTCCTTGTGGACCATCTCCCAGGAGCATGATACTGGTCCTTTTAACATTTTGAACTAACGTAGCATAGCATTTTGTGTCCCAATGCTAACCCAATGTCTACTGTTTACTCCTTGCCTGTTCGCCCGCCCATTAGAACAAAATCAAAAAGATAAGTGCAGTCCACGCTGAGTGTTGTTTGTGTGATGTTTGGAGGACGATTGCGTTGAGTTGATTGATGCAGAGCTCTGGGCATTTCCAAACAATATTACCATCCCATATCCTCCCCCTACGGCTGCAATATATATCACAGCATTAGTCAAACGCTATCCATAGCACGAGAAATTAACATTTTATTATTGTCAATTTGTTGTTTTCATCAAGGTAGTGCATATTAATGAACACATCTGATGGTAACTACGGACTCATTTCCATCCAATGTCCTCCCATTCACACTCACAAACACATTAATTCACACGCCAGCGTTCATAAGCACTGGAGGCAAGGTGGATGGAGCGTCTTGACCAAGGATGCACTGCCCGGAGTGTAAATCGAAACTTTTGTTTAGGTTTAATGGTCCTGCCACCCTGTTTTGCAGAAACTATGATTGATTTGGACTAAGATCAAGAGTTTCACCATGAAATCCAATTATAGTATGGATTTGGCTTGATCTTCGTAATGGTATGGGAACCCGACTTTTTTCTAGAGAGTGATTAAGAGTAAATCCACCCGATGCACACTGTCTGCATTATATATTGTAAATCATTTTATCCATGGCAAATTTGTAAAAGCCTGAAACGTTGCTAAAATATGCTTTGGGATTAGAGCGTTTTGTCTGGGCGATGACTTAACCATCTGAAAGAAGCTGTACTAAAGTCGTCCATGTATCCAAAAGTACGTGCATGTGAATACTGGTGATGAAGAGTTTGCGAAAGCCAGGAACGAGTTTAAATACCGACTTCACAATTTGAAAATTGTACCTCTGCTTTAAATGTGACTTTAAATTGCATCCTTGTGGCTTTAATTGACCTCTTTAAACGTGCATTTGAACATTTTGGCACTAGTATTTCAATATTTTTTTTAAACTTGAAATAATGTCTTTATTTGAAACACATACTTCAGTTTGGAATGATGTCATTTGGCGTTGGAGTGTCAGCAGTGGGAAAAATAGATGAAATAAATGAACTAAAAAGAAGCCCTTAGGCAACGTGACTGCTATGTTACTGAAGTCATGCTTTCGTTGAGAACACAGTTTGACTGCAGAACGAGTCCGGTGATGTTTTACTTATAAGACTGTGTAAGAGAAGTCCTTATTTTTATACCCTGTGACGCAACGCAACAATTGAAACTGAGTGACTGGTGAGGCTCAGAGATGACAACCTTGCAAACAATATGATTAATGACGTTAAATACAACTCCTGGTGTTTTTTTTATGAAGGAACAACAGCAAAACATGGTACATTTTTGCATTTTTCTTGAATATAATCCTTTTCGTTTAGTCCTGGTTTCAGCTTTATTCACTTCTACCAAGTTTTGAACGCACATCTTTGGTACATCACCTCCAACCTGGCTGCAAACTCTCCTTTTCTCTATTTCATTTCTTCCCTATCGCCTGACTCATACATTCTTGCAGTCGGAACAAAGTTTCGATTTATTTTCCCTCCTTGGCGAGCGGCGTGACTTGATGGATGCGCGGTGGATGTGCGTTCCTGCGGCTTTGACAGATGTTTTATTAAGCAACGTCACCAAAGTCTTTTTCTTTAATTCAATCTGACAAGAGCGTCTTTTATGTTCTGCTTGTTCTCCTTGTCTGTTTTGTGTCATTGTCGGTTCCCTTCCGCCACGCTAATGCCGCCTTCGTCTTGTGCAATAATGGGAGGGCCTTCTTCTACTTTTAATGAGCTGAGTGACAATCGTGTTGTTCTTATGCTCAGAGGAATGACATTTTCTATCAAAGGTGTAAAACAATAGGCTGACAATCATTTAAAGGTGAACAATGTAACTTTTCTGGAGTTTGATCTATGAAATTGTCAATATTTTGCTTTCTGGGTGAACGTCTCAATCAAATCTGTTACGGTCAATAGAACTACCAAGCGTATATATGTTATATTTTTACATTTTTGTGATGTGACGGTGATATCGAGGGCTATAGCGTTCTATTTCACGCACCATGTCTCTTCTTGAATGGAATTTGAGAGTGAGATATTGGATATATTATTATAATTTTATTTTTTATTATTATAATTTAATTTTTTACTATTATTATTATTTTTTATTATTTTTGTTTTATATTGATAATGATCCCATCGGTAATGTCTTGGTTGAGATTCAAGTATGGCACAAAACGTAAATGGACCATACAATTAACCACAAAAGAGCAGAAATATCCCTTAGTAGCCTTGTTTAGACGATTCTGTGGATGTTTATGTCTCTTTTAAAAGTTATTTTGAATAGTTTTGATTAGATACGATATACCGCATATTCTAACTTTGTATATCTCCAGAGCAACAATGGGCCCGGTGCAAAACTGGCATCGTAACCATTTCCTCCTCAATTCTCTCGCTGTGTGTTTTTTACTAAATCATTCTAAAATCCATAAACACTGTGAATCAGGTTCACTTACCGTAAGCTAGCATTGAGTTAGCCTGTGCGCGGTTGTGCCCAGAGCCAACTGCGATACTGTCCATTTTTTGATATACGTCCCACCTCCTAGATGTACAGTAGCCTACCACAAATATTGGGTAGTAAATAAATAATGCATGTAATTGTAACGAGGTTGGAGTGCCCAGAAACAAATATTTACTTTCGTTTGTATATTCTGGACTAGGGATGTCACAATGTCAAATTTGAATATTAAGACTACTGTGAGAAAAAAACATCACGATTTAACCATTATTATTACTGTGTGAAATCTCCACTAACACATTACTATTTCTCAAGTTTGTGACCAGCTTTATGAAATTGAACTGTATGAATGACAAAATAATGAATGAAATAATGCCAAAAACCGCCAGATAAAAAAGTACTTTTAACTATAGATAGAATTAAAACCACTTTATGTTGCTTCTAAAATTATCACAATTACTATTTTTTAGTTCATATGATTATATTGTAACATAAATAATCAAGAATAATAGATTAACCTAAAAATCCTTTTTATTTAAGTTTATGTATTAAACTTTATCGAACCGGGTAAGAACCCATTGAGATCGAGACCTCTTTTGACATCCCTATTCCGGACAGACGAAGATCACAAACATGTGCAATTACTTCCTGTGCTAATGTTTCTAAAAGATGTACTACGCTTATGTAATGGCATTGAAAAGTACTTTGTCCAATCGCTGTCCCGTGCTGTTGTATCGTCCCATCTCTACACCCACCATATGGCATTTTCTAGTGCAACAACGTGCAAGTTCCCCTTTTTAATTAGCCACGACTTGATGTTGCGTTTGTGAACTCGTGTCCTTTTCCCAGGGGCCCACCTTTTCTTTTACAGTGCGGCTACAAACATTAGCGAGACGAACCACCTTAACGGATGCGCAAAACTTATTAGAACGCTAACGCCCACTCCCCATTCTCTAACGCACCGATGCCAATTTGAACGCTTATCCTTTCTCCTCCCTTTTTCTCTACTTCTTCCTCGATCCCCCGTTCTATTTTCCAGTCCCCGAGGTCTAGTCCAAACTCCATTAGCTTTCTGCGTGTGTGGGGGGGGGGGGATAGAGAGGCTTGCACGCACACGAAGGAGCTCAAAATGACTTTAATGACTACAGCAGCAGTGGCAGCTAACATTTCTGCATATAGCCTACTCTGCACGACCCCCTCGCGAGTACCACTCCGCAGAGCTCCTACAGGACGCGGGTTGTGCGCAGCATGGGTTTGCTAGCTTCGCAGGAGGGCGCTAGATTAAAGATAAAACCATAAACAATTGGTCGGAACAATCGGCAATAGAAATCAAGAATACTCACCGCGCCACTGCAGTAACCTACATACTGTACGCTAAAAGAGAAGAGAAGCCGGCGATATGAAATTCCGATCAGAGTATAGCTGGTTATTTTGTATGTAAATATAATGCGGGTAAGAAGGGCACAGTGGAACGCTTCATCACAGGGAAATTATGCAGGGGCAATAATAAGAGGGGGAAATTCACAAAGGAGATTGGTTGAGTTCAGAAGACTTTGTTTGAAAATGCTGAATATTTATTGCAATATTAACTTCAGTTCATCTTAAAGTGGACATAATATTAATTCTTGTGACTTTAATTGGGTTTGAAAGATGCTTTTGGTCACCTTGGATAAGTATTTCACATTTTCTATCTGTAGCACTCTTTTAACACACTTTAAAGCCTACACTTCTGTTTCCGTTCAGGTACTTTGGACTGTCCACTGCAATCATCAGTGAGAATAAACAATCGGAAAAATAAACTTGAAGCCAAGGCAAGGGCAAGGCAAGTTTATTTGTAGAGCACAATCCGTACACAAGGCAATTCAAAGTGCTTCACACAACAGGATAAAAATTTATTAAAATCACAAAGGCATGACAGAAATCACAAAACAGTTCAAGACATAAAAGAGAAGAGTGCGAAGAAAATCCTTTCAGTCAAATGCACAGCCAAACAAAACTGTTTTAGCTTAGATTTGAACAATGCCAGGAAGGAAGACTGTTCCAGATTTTAGCTGCTTGAAACTGAAACGCAGATTCCCCATGTTTAGTCCTGACTCTGGCACCAGCAGGAGGCCGGTCCATGTTTAGTCCTGACTCTGGCACCAGCAGGAGGCCGGTCCATGTTTAGTCCTGACTCTGGCACCAGCAGGAGGCCCGTCCGTGTTTAGTCCTGACTCTGGCACCAGCAGGAGGCCAGTCTATGTTTAGTCCTGACTCTGGCACCAGCAGGAGGCCCGTCCGTGTTTAGTCCTGACTCTGGGCACCAGCAGGAGGCCGGTCCATGTTTAGTCCTGACTCTGGGCACCAGCAGGAGGCCGGCCCATGTTTAGTCCTGACTCTGGCACCAGCAGGAGGCCGGTCCCGGAGGACCTCAGAGTCTGAGATGGTTCATATGGTACTAACATGTCCGAGATGTACTTTGGTGCCATTAGACTGCATTAGACTGCTCCATTAGCATAGACTGCTATGCTAATAGAGCTACTATTTGCATGTTGTGAACAAAATTTTACCGCTTAACTTTCTATTTCCATGGAATCATGCAGATGACCTGCCACCTCCAGAAAGTTACATAATGTGGCTTTAATATTTTTACTTATTTACTTTAGTATTTCATTTCAAATGATGTTACAAAGGTTAAATTAGGTTTGTAACAACCTTTACTAGCAGCTTTTGGTATTGAAGAGTAAAGGCGTGGCTATTGTCAACATAACTAATAGACATCTCAGTAAATTGCAAGAATTTACATTTTAGGTGAACAACCTTATACAAAGGGTACAGACTTAATTAAAAAAGAAGAAAAAAAACATAAATGACTAAGTGTTCCTTTTAGATTACTTTTGGTGTACAAAGATTAACCGTTTCACCCTCATCTTCCCTCTCTCGTCCGCCATCATTCAGCGGGTTATATTATACCACCCATCATCAACATGACTGCTTTTTTTTTACTACACTATAAATTCTACCAAGGACTCAAACCTTTTAAAAATCCCAATCCTTTTCTTGCCTTTACATTTATTCATGAAATCTTCCTAAGTCTTTTACATGTTTATAGCCTTACACGCCTTCTTAACTGTAAGCCTTAAAGAAGTCACGTGACCGTGCACAACCTTGAACACTTCCTCCCAAGCCGTTATTAAAAACGTTTTGAATAGTAAATATATTAGTCTTTATTTACAACTTGCTGCTTGAGTGTGAGCATTATTCGCTCTATCCCCACGTGTAATGTCGCTGCCTCTTATGCGTTGATTCTTTGTGGCGAATGATTACTATGGATCTTCATTAAATCCTCTTTGTCAAGCCTGTGTGCATATTGTACCAGCACACTTCGAACCTACTGTATATATGTATACTGTGGCTGCCAGATTATGAATTCCAATGTTGCTGGAATGCACTTGTAATAGGGCTGTGCTTTGGAGTTCAATGGGACATTCAAGGAGGAGATTTACTGCTCAATAGGCTAATATTATCCCTCTACAGCAGTGGCACCGTTTATGCCACAAGCTTTATATTATGGCTTTGATTTAGACTAGAGGTAGTATTTGTCTGAACTCATTAAAGGCAGGGCAGTGTGCTCTTGGATAACAAATACAGTAAATGCCAATGATGTGACCGTTGGGGCGTGAAGAGAAAATTGTCCGAAATTTAACATTTAAACAACTCTGGTATTGTAAATCACGTTTTCAACCTTTTGCTTTCAACAATCGGAGGCAGTGGATAATGCTCTCAGGCACTAGAATACACTGAGAATGTCCTGACTTTAAGGATGTACAGAGCAGAGTTGGGGGTAACTCGTTAGCTGGTGACGCGTTAAGAGTACTTCAATTACTTTTTTAGAGTAACGAGGAATGTAACGCGGTAGTTTTGTGCACCCATGTAATCTAGTACTCCTCAAGTTACTTTTTCAAATCAGTAACGCGTTATTTTTGGTTAGGTCTCATCACCGCAATCACCAGAGCTCGTCGTGGTGTGAGCATGTGCACTGTGCCACTAGTGAGTCTTGTCCTCACGCCAAAGAGAAATAAACTTTCAGATACACATTTTTAAAAACTCCTTCTTCTTTGTTATAACCACTATTTTGTATCTGAGGAGTAAATGTAGGGGAACAGCGACGTGGTGAGTGTGAGTTAAATAAACTACAGGCCTAAAACAAGTGCGTTCTGTTGTTGTGCGTCGCTGCTCTTGCTAATTCGCTAATGTTGTTTTAGTGATGTTTGTCATTGCTTGAGGACAGTTCTACACGTGTTTATCGTGTGGCATTGTATGGTGGGAATCTGTCAACATAAAAGAGAAATAAAGCTCAGTCAAACACATTTACTATGCTTGTTTAGTTGATATTTTAATGATTACGCTACTGTGTTCAGCAACGCAAAGGGATTGTCAACAAACGATATAGGTTATACATGTATATCGATTATTGGTGACGAAAGACTCGAACGCGTTACTTGCATAACACAGTAGCGGAGTAACTTAACGCGTTAGTTTTCCAGGGCAGTAACAAGGTGATGTAATGTAGCAAGTGTGTTTGTGTCATGGACATGTTACTGTGTCACCCTGAATCTTTCATAGTGTGGCATTAAACATATATACCCCAATAGAGATGATCAGGCAAGTTACAGGTCAGATCTGTGTAGGGATAAGCCTGTTATCAGAAAGAATGCATGTATACACAGGTGTCATTTTAGAAGTGGAACACATAATTACATGTTGTTTTGTATGCCCCAGGACTGGAACGTAGCAGCAGCTGAATCTGTTGTTTTCTAGTTGTGTGGTTTTTTTCTATGTCTGTTAAGATATGACGCAATTACCTTGACATGTTTCGACATAGTTGGTGCTGTTCCTTGCGTGGTCAACCAAACATTCATCAGGTTGACCGCACCCCCTGCTGTCCACTGGTTGTTGTTGAAGAAAGTTGGAAAGCTCCTTCGTCTAGATTCATTGTCCAAGTGCCTAGTTTCCTCTAGTGCGTCTTTGATCCAGTTTGTTTTTTACTGGCCTCTTGGTTGATGATCCGTGTATTGTCCCAGTCCATAATGTGGTTATTGCTTTTGCACCAGTCTGGTATTGCTGATTTTAAGTTGTCCTGGTGCGCTTTCTGCCGTCCGGTTCTGGTTAATCCTCCTGCTGTTTCCTTTTCACATTCCTTTTTGTTTAAATTTTTTCTCTGATTTTTGTTTTGTTACATGATTTGCACAATTTCATAATTACGTTGCATTTGTGTTCTATTTTAAGTTTCGGCTCTACTAGGAGTTGTCTTAGTTTTCTGTATGGTTTGACGGCTGCTTTTATTTTGTGTTTTTTCATGATCATATTTTCTTTTGTAAGATTAATGAATTTGTACATGGTCCCTTACAAATAAAGAATAAAAAGAGTCAAGACCAAAAGCAAAGCAATAACATTTCCAGGGAAACAAGAAGGTGACGGACCCTCCACTACGAAAGGTTTCAGAGCCCAACGTTTTATCGCAGCTTGTCTCCATAGGGGTTTTATTGCTTTGTCTAAAATGTTCCACAGTATGGCATTAAACGTCTGTGGTTTTATGCCTAAGACAAAAATAATGGAGATGGAAAAACACATTGCACAAATAACAGCCCTAGCCTCCTGCCTAAAATCAATAATATCTTTATTTATATTGCACCTAACACTTCATAAACATCTCAAAGCGCTATATAATTGGGATTTTAGAAAATGCTATACCTTCTTTTAAGAATTGCTTTTGTAACTTGTTTACCAGGTTCAATGCTTTCCATTATTTTGCTCTCCCCTGTCCATCATCCACCAAAGTGCTGCGCAGATTTGCACGTCAGTAACTGTAGTAAGCTTAACTAATCTTCTGCTGACCGCGTTAAAAAACCTCCCAACTTTTCCTGACGGCTGCGCTTGATTGACGTACGGCTACAAAGCAATGAGGTGATGATTACAGACTTCTGCTCGGGTACGTTGAGCAGATTGGCCTGACACTGTGAAGCGATCCATCAGAGCTGTGGAGAACCGCTGGGGAAGGAGGAGGAAGAGGAGGCATATGTTTTGTGGCTGGTATCAAACTATGACTCCGGTGTCAGCGTCTTTAGTGTTGTCCTTTTGAACGCCTACTCTTTCGCTGGAAGTTTTTTTATCAAGTGCAACTTTTATCTAAAGTTACATCGTTTTATATTTTTGAACGTCTCTGCACTGGCTTCCTGTTCATTTCAGAACTAAGTTTAAATCTGCTTTTAAAGCTTTGAATAGGCAGTGCATTGTAGATCTCATTTATCGGCCCCAAACTGCAGAACACACTGGCCCCTCACGTCAGGATGACCCCCACAGTGGAAGTTTCGTCTTATGACCTACATTTATTCTCTGTCTTTTAGCACATCAAGAGTTGCGTGATTTTAAGTTTTCAAGTTTGAGTTTTCAACTATTTGTTGTTTTTCAAAATAATGTAATGCTTTCTATTTACTGTTTTATTTGCAGTTGTTGTCTGTTATGTTTATAAATAAATCAATAAATATATATATTATGCAATTATTATAAGCATTGAATGGTGAGTTAAAATGACTCAAATTCATATTTGGCTCAAAAGGATACATTTTCTTGAGTTAAATCATTAAAACATTCCCTACTCATTACTGACTCTTACTAGTCATATCTGTAGAGAGGTGAGCTTTTTTGTAAAAATGTATTTTGCAATTTAATAACTGTAACACAGATACGTTCAGATGGTGGAGCATTCCTGGCAAAGCAATAACATCTCCATGGAGACAAGAAGGTGGCGAGTACCCTATCAGAAAAGTTACATATTGTACCTTTTATAAGTCAGCAATTTCAGTGAAAATACAGTACATTGGTCCAAAATAACTGCATTCTCCATATATTTGGATTACTTTTTGGGGTTTTTTAACACTGAGAACCTCCCCTGTACTGTATGATCAAAGAGGAAGTTGAAATGGCCCAAAGAGTATTGGCGTTTCCGTGTCTCTCACTCACTGGGGACCGCTTTATGAATATCGGGCATTCTGATTGATGGTCAGTATGTCTGAGCAGGAGCCTTTAGCCTTCTAGCCGCGTGCCCTTTGAGGTCCAGCCCGCGTTAATGAATACTTATGAGCACATTAGCAGACCAAGAGCACGCATTAGAATATCAAGGAGAGCAGAGGATCACAGCCCCTCGGCGTGGGACGTCACTTTGAGCCTTGTCCAATTTCCAAAGCAACGACGAAATGAGTCAAGACCTGTAATGTAGTCCCAAAAAGGTACACAGGTAAAAGTTTTTCAAAATTATCTTGAAGTAGAAGTACAAAGCAAACAAAAACAACATGCCCTTGTGGTCGTTGTGTCCTTGAGTTTCCGAGATGTGAAGTTGGGGTTCCGACTTGTCTCAGAAAGTCTAATGTCACCAATGATAAACATATTTTCAATCGCTTTGGCACTAATTAATGTTCTAAATTTTTTAAAGCTTTGAATGGACTTCACAAGTATACATCCAAATTTACACCCCCCCAGTCAGAACGATTCTAACAGTGAAGTATTTTAAAGAAGAACTAAGTATTGAACGTCTTTGTAAGTCCTAGTGATTGTTAAATATGTCTTTTGGGGGCATTTGAAGTGTCCGTCGTCACCCACTGCTGTCTCTGGGCGGAAAACCAGCCTTGTAACGTTTGCCGACATCGACCCGAAGAAAACTCTCCTGAGAAACCCTCGCTCTTTTTTTATATTTGGCAATGGTAAATGTTTTTGTAAGTCTTATTTTAAGAAAGAAAGAAAAACAAAAGCTTTCGCGTCCGTTCTTTGCCTGCAGGTGGTGCTGAATTAAGTCTTTAGACCCACTTTTTTCTATGGCTTTTAATTCTGCATGAATTGTGTGCTCCTCTGTAATCTTTTAATAATGTGATTTTAGTTATTTAATATTTTTTATCTATTTTATAGTCTGTTCAATTTTACTTCATGAATTTAATTTGATCTAATGTATTGCTTTTATGTGTTTTTATTGTTTTTGTCTTCCTAGTTCCATTTGTTTGAAATGACCGTATATCTTTTTTATTTTATTCCGCTGACTTTTAAAGCGAAATTTTTCATATTGATATGATGTGGAGCGCTCTTGTTTATACGTGCACTTTTTGCAGTACCTTAAACACAATCATCAACGATTGAAACGCATATTGCAATCGTAGATCCAGAGACCAGTCCAAGTCTGAAACAGGTCTGATAGCCGAAGCTAGCTTAATATAGAAAATAAGCTGTTTTTGTTCCATTTATTTATTTATTGACCTTTATTCATCCAGGAAAGTCCCACCAAGATTTAGTATCTCTTTTTTAGGGGAGTCTTAGCCCCAGAAGGGAGGAGCCTATTGTACATGTTTTTAGTGGTGGAGGAACATGAAAACTCCACACATCATAAATTATTTGTGTAATGTTTTCTACATACTTGAATATATCTCACTCTCAAACCAAATTGATATTTTAACCAATAAGTTTTGTTCGCAAAGTTAGATTGTTCAAATATTCTGACATTTTTGAGACTTAAGTGGATAGTTTGGCGAAGTCTGCCAAAGATGTGTAATGTTCTCGGAAAGTTTCAGAAAATGTGCCAGATAAAATGCAAGATGGAAACGTGAAAATCAGCCCAGAAATGTACACCAACATCACACTGGCTATCCATACTTCAAGCTATGTCTGATTTCTATTGTGTTTAGGGATTTCTATTGTGACAGTAAGACCTTTCATACCTGTTCGAGTCATGTGTAAAGCCAGAAAACTGAAATGATGAGACATTTTCCAAACAACATGACCACCCAAGCCCTTGTCTGGTTGACTGAAATACTCAAACGAAACAAATTCAGAAACTGTGCTGAAAAAATGGTTACAAGCCACAAACACCAGACCAAAACGCAAGCTCATTGTACTGACATTTACAGTGTGTTGTGTGGAGCGCATTGTTCAAAATGACTATATCTTTTTTTTTTTTTCTTTTTATGTCAAACCATGCGGACGGCACATGTAACTATCCGCGAGTGCACAATAGAAAAAGGCCATTCGCGCCGGCTCATTTACTGGGATAAAAAGGCATGCTCTTATAGGCCAAGATGGCACTCACCTGCGGAGGATCAAAGTGTCTGCGAGCGGCCCAACAGATGGAGAGATTTCAGTTCTGCGGAGCGCGGCATAATTTCCCCGGCTCAAGTCAAATATGAGAACGAAAAAATGACACGCAATTCTCGCACAGTGTTAACAACATAAGGGAAAATAGGTTTGAGATTGTATTTGTGGCTGAGGATGGCAATTTTAAAGTTTGTATTTTATGCCGTTGGTTGCATTTGCATTGGTTTTATAACATGGAATAGGAAATGTGTTATTTTGTGGGACATTTGTTTGGTAAAAATACTTTCTTTAACTCTAATACTTTTCTTTCTTTCCTTAAAGGGGACATGTTTTGCAAAATCAACTTGAATGACTGTTTCCTCATCATGAGTTTAAGTTAA
Source organism: Chaenogobius annularis (assembly GCA_015082035.1). Taxonomy (NCBI): domain Eukaryota; kingdom Metazoa; phylum Chordata; class Actinopteri; order Gobiiformes; family Gobiidae; genus Chaenogobius; species Chaenogobius annularis. The sequence continues at coordinate 359,796 of BJKM01000448.1, read as the reverse complement.
ATTTGGATTGATTCCGACATGTTTGAGTAATGCTGTATTATAGGCTCAAGTGCCCAGAAAATTCTTGTTTTCACCTACCCCCTTATCCCCGTCCTGTACTTGGCTGTGATTATTTGGAGCATTTCGACTCTGAGTGATACATATAGAGTTCTTAAAATGTCACATAGCCACTTAAAAAAACTAAAATAAGGCAATCTGCTGCTTGTTAGGGTGAAATGTCACTATGAAGAGGCGGAGGTTATCAGTTCCGCAGTTTTGAACAAGAAATCAATGGACCTGTTTCTATGATACGCCGTTTTAGATCAATATTGTGGTTTACCGTGAAAAAAAAAAGAAGTAAAATGATCATCTTGGTAAGTTATAATTCAATGCTAAGTACCTGAAAGAAAATCACATAATGTCTCCTTTAAAAACTCCCTAAGAGATCTAAGAGTTGTAAACATAATAATATGCAAACGATATATTTTACAAAAGCAAAACATTGTAAAATAAACTCTGTGACTGAATTGTGTGGGATCTGAGTTTTAAAATGAGGTATGGCATTACTGGGTTCTAAGTTGGTAAAAATGTGTTCTCAAAACGGCTCATTGAGTATCGGCTCAGTATCGGGAGATGGGGGAACAATACCAGATCCATTTCATTTCCCAGTTTCGGCACATCCATACGTTTTATTGATACAACACTCGACACGCAATGACGCTGCGCAAATAATCAAATGAAACGTAATCAGGGCAAAACACGTTGAAATGGCTAATTGTCACCGTGAAGCTAACCGCTACATGTTACATCAGTCAAAATGTCAGTGCCAGTGTTGTGAACGTTTATAGACTTTCTGAATTTAATTTGTATTAACTTTTTATAATGGAATATCATTTTTCAACACAACATAATATTCCATACCTGCTCAAATGAGTATCTCGTTCCGATACTAGTTTTAGTACTAATATGTGGGTATCGTTTCTTTTGACAAACCTACTTCCTGGTTTCAATGCTAATTTAGAGGGGAAAAAACACAGCATTAACATTTTAGATCAATCTAATTAAGGTAACTGAAATTTGCGGTGTGTTAACATGATTACAAGCTCCAGAACATGCAATTAGCGCAATAATAAAGCCCATTCACCTTCCATTAGTGACTCTGAGGCACACTGGAATCATTCACACCAGAGAGCAAAAACATTCAGTTGTAGAAAAAGGGAAAAAGTGTAGAATAATATAGTGCATTTTCAGATGGGAGCACATTTTGTTGACCGTGTGAGTGATCTAGGTTCAGTTAATTAGCACTGATCGGTTTTATGTAGCCGAATTTCAATATTTAGCTGTAGGGCTGCCTTAATTCTGCACTCATTTTGTCCTCAGGAACTCGGGGGGGATTTCTATGTTGAAAAATGCAAATGAACGCTCATACAAGTTGGGAAATGAATTTGGGAACTTGAATCTAATTCAGACCCAATTCTCCTGGATAATGATATGCGTAGGTACGTTACTGGAGCGTAATCTCTGATTGGTTGCCGCACCATGCCGATCGCCTAAAGTTTAGCTTGTTCCAATTGCCCGAAACATGGCAGATTCGTGCTGCTCGGACACTCAAAACATGCCGCAAAAACGTTGGATGCCCTGGACACGCAGCCACATAGACTTTGAATGTAAACTGGACGCTTTGCCGCTGCAGTGTGAACGCGCCTTAAAACTGGAACCAAATTATGCACAAAAGATCAGACAATACAATTCAATTCATTCCCGATGTAACGTTAGCTAGCTAAAGTAAAAATGGTAGGACTTGTCAATGTTTAATGTTAGCGTTTGGGCAGGCTAACAACAAATCTCCCTGGTTAACGCTATTAAACTCTGTTCGCGAGCGGACTCTTGAGAATTTTCTATTGGTGACATCAAAATCCTAAAAAGCACCTGAATCCCGAACCTTGACCCTTCATCTTGCAAACAAGTGCCCCCGAGGACCACATGAACACATCATTTATCATATTTTTTCCTCCAACATAGTGGTAGGGGAAAAAAAATCCTGAAAACAATGAATCTAATTTTTAAAGTTGATTTTTCTCATTAAAAACAACTCAAAATAGTTTCCAATATGAATTTCATGAACATAAACAATAGAGACACATTTTTTTACTGACGTAGGATTGGCTGTGGACCTCTCGATTCTTAAGTACCAAGCTGACCATTGATGATTAGTTTCACAACGTTATTATGGTGCATTTTTTCATCTAAAATATTGTCGTTCTTCGAAGGAATTATCGTCTATTCAGATTTTGAGTAGCTTGTAGCTTGAGTACTGTCACTTGAGAACTCGGCCATTGTTCTTGACATTTCACACATTTCACTCCATTCGTATTCAATTATTTATCGAATGTATATTTTACCGTACTAATTGGTCCGGCAGAGGAGATCTTTTACATATCAATACATGGACTTTGCATTTGAAGCCGGCATTACTTCCAGCAAATACACTGCACCGAAGCGTAACACAACTGCAGTCTGAATGGGCCAAATGAGACATGCAATTATAAACAGATAATGCTATGTGTGACAGAGGAAGTGTGCGAAATATTAATGATGAAAGTGAAAAAAAACTAGCAAGGGAAAGAGGAGGAGAAAAAAGACAAAAAATGGACGACCAACTTTCTGGTTGCACGTTCAGAGAGAGGAGGAATGCAAAAATGAATAGAATTATGGAAAGTCTCAGGAGTACTGCGCTCCTTCATCTGTGACAGCAGTGGGACACGGCAGAGCGGTGGGGTCCGTAATGTTTCCCCTAGGCAGAAGTGATCCATACCGCCCCATTTGAGGTGTCCGAAGGGGGCCATGAGAGGTGCTAGCAAAGCGCTTTAACGCAAGATGATTGGACAAGAGAGAACGAAAGATAACGCAGAACTCAGGTGAAAACGAAATGGGGAAAAAAAACAGATATAAACTAAAAAAAGAATCAGTCCTCACCAGTTATGATCACTTTTATTTGTTGAGCCGATAGACTTAGCAAAACAAAGCTAGCGCACGTTAGCATCGGCTTTTTCCCGTTTAAGTTACGGCGCTCCTGCAGTAGTTCACGTAAAGACCCAAAATATTTTATTTTCAGTGCTTCTACCTTAAGAACGTGGTGTAGAGGCGCAGAGAAGCTTTAGCCACGTTTCAAAGGGGCACAAACATGGAGTTACTAAACGTCTTTTTGTGCATCGCCAAGATCTTCCTTATGTAGATGAAGAGGAGATTTTAGTTGTTAAGCAGAGCCCTGTGAGCAGGACCTTTGCCATGGAAACGCGGTCCGCCATTAACAGTAGCGGCCCGAGATTCTTAGAAGTGAACCGGTCTGAGGGACCAGGGCTGTTGGAAAAGCGGCTTAGGAGTCCCAGCCACTACACAGACCATGATCCTTTGTTCTTTTTCTGCCCAACCATCAGGAATTAAATACAGTTATTGATCTTTTAACCAGAGGGGACCAGATCCCTTGGTGACAGTGCTGTAGGGGTAGAGCGGTTATCTTATAACAACACAGCTGTGACCGGTGGTGGAAGAAGCACCAATTATATAAATAATTTGGTTACTTAGGTAAAAGTGCAGCTACAGGAGCAAAAACATTATAACATTTGAAGTATTGAAGGACATCTTTAAAAATTTACTTTTAAAGTGAAATATTTCACGCAGATTTAGAGAACTTCAGTTATGAGCAGACACAACATTTTCTCAAGTATGGTACTTTTTACTTTCCAGAACTGGCTATGACCAATGACTTTTGTTGTATCCCTTTTGAAATAATTCATTCGTGATTGAAGTGAAACTGGAACGTATTTATTAAGTAATTTGAAGTTGTATATTATATGATTAAATATGGGTAAAAAGTGGTAAATCCTTAGATTCTGTAAGTTTATGTCGATCACTGCCCCTTTCCAATTATGACAATGAATTTAAGGTTTTTAAATATAAATGAACAATTCCTATAGATTTTATTACTGGCCACATCAAAATCCTGTCTTCCCGAGATAAAATGAAAGTCGGAACGTGGACTTCTTATTTCAGAGTTCCTGACCACATGAACGTAGCATAAAAACAGCCCAAATCACCAACCTGATCTTAAATGACTGAAGGACCTCTGAGTTTGCTGAACCTAGGTCAAATTTGGGGGGGGGGGGCGCTGTTACGGATTTCACATACATGAACAATTTGAAACACATCCGTAGTTATTACAATTTACCTGAAGTCCCTGTGGGTAAAACTAATCCCATCTGAATAGGGATTTAGATAGTCACAGAGCAGAGGAACAGCAGCTACCTCCCTGGTGATCGCTCTCTTCCAAAACCACAGGGGCGGTAGAAGAGGAAAGAAGACGCACATAGTTAGCGTCGCAGGCAGGATGAACTTTTGCCCAGTGGCTGTCAGTTTGCGCGGAGGACAAGCACAGAGGATGGGCGGCGTGCGCGTGGCTGTGCGTACAAGTGCGTATTATTGCGTTTGTGTGTGTGTGCTGGTTGGTTTCTCTGACAGCGAGGAGGAACACTGAGTCTCTAATTACTTTGGTGAGAGCAGGCATCTCCAGTGTTGGTGACAAAAGAGCAGGAGGAGAAGGAGAGCCAAAGGTACAGAGTATTGAGAAGAAGACAGTCGGGCCTGCTAATGGGGATTTATCATTACGGAGATCAAGGGACTGACAATGTAGAATCAGGATTTGAAGAGGTGGAGGGCAGGCTTTTTGCGTACTTGTGTGTACTTGCTGTAGGAACTGTGACATTTTTGAGCCACATTGCAATGATATGAGCTTCTTCATTTTGGAATTGTGGCTGGAGTTTGATTGTTAAAAGGCGTTTAAACATGCTCTTGCACCTTTTGCTTTAGCATCTCATGTTTAAGAACTACTACTACCATTTTACTTTCTACCAGTGAGTCAGTCTTTCGTCAAGATTTGTTAGCACGCCATCTATTGGCAGCATAAGGAAAACAGGTTTTGAAAATGTAAGCACGTGATTGTAATGAACACGATTTGAGGCAGAAATGCTCAAAACAAGAATGTATGGACTTAAAAACATCACAAGGGACAATTTGGGAAATTTGATCTGGGACATTTGAAACCAAGTGTTTTTGTGAGGCTCAGAGCCAAAATAACTGATTTTTATAAAACAACAGTGAATGATGCTAGATGCTACTCCAGGTATGTTTTTGGTTGCGGGAACAATGTTAGAACATGGTTAAAAGCTCTGTAAAGTCAATGTATTGGTGTTGATTTGGTTTCCATGCTTTCTACGTCTGGCTAGGTTTTCTCTGTAGAATCAGTATGTGCCCCCTGCACTCTGCACATTTTTAGTGTTTCCTATAAAAAGAAAAAAAAAAGGATCTAAAGGACATTTACCTTATTCCGCCCCTCACACTGCAACTGACTGACGTACACTTTCATTGTGATCACTTTTCTGGTTAATTCCATTCATTTCAATGGAAAACTAGAGAAAAGGTTCATCGCTAATATATGGTATAATGTAGGTTGATTTGTGGCTATAAAATGGCTTTGTAGTCTTTGTATAACAGAACCTCACTGACAAATCACACAACCATAAAAAGTTCCCCTGGTAATGTCGGCAACCGTGGCAACTTCTTGAATAAGGGGGTATGTAATAATATAACAATGTTGCTGCACTTTCAAATTAAATTATAAAAACCATTGACTTTGAGTGGGATTCTTGAACCAACCCCAATAGCATATTTCTGATGCACTGAAAACATATCAGCTGATTAACATGATCATAGAATCCTCAAAAATATGAATCAAGGTTTGTACACCTCTTCAATGAAAAACATTCAGGCACTTTTCAAGCACTTTTAAGGTATAGTTTCTGATATTCCCAAAATACTAATGTACTATGTTTCTCTCCAATATGCACTTTGAAAATATGATGATATGATATGATAAGCATCACAGGAAATGGACTTGGTGAAAGTGGCTATAATTTGGGGTAAAATGTTAATACAATACAGTTTCTCGCACACCCCCCAGACAAAACACTTTTTATTATTGAAGGGCAAATTTGTGACATAGGTAAACTTCAGGGTGCAATGAAACTCCAAAGGGATGTTTGTTTAATAGGCGTGTGTTTAATAGGGGGGCTAGGGGTCCCACCCCAGGAAATTTCTGATTAATCAGACTCAATTTCCTGAGTCAGATTCAACCCCTTCCGGGAGCCCTGAATAATATTTGGCCTGGGGGCCTTTGTCACCACTCAGGTTCAACTACTGATTAGGCAAATAGTCCCGCAAAGGCAAAAAGCTTCTGTCATCAACACAGTGGCGTGATGCAAAGACATCAGACAAACGTGTCTGGCGTTAGTCACGCTGTCTTCATGTTGCCGCTGAGATGTGCGTGTGGCGAGGGAGGGGTTGAAAGATTATTGTACACATTCAACTCAGAAAGTGATATTCAAGCTAATTGAACCCTCAAAAATAGACCAAACTGTTGTAAATAATGCTTCGTGTGTGCACCTAGCTCCTTGGTGTGCACACAGACTGAGAGGAGCAGGGCCCGACTGACAAAGGGAGAGAGACAATGAAGCGATGCAGAGATGACAGAACTTTTCAAATGAAAATGCTATTGTGACATGAGAGCGCGACGTTACGCCACCCATTGTTTTCTTTATTTCGATATTCTCCTATCACATTTTACCACAAGTGTCATTTTACCCTGTGTATCTCGTGTGCGTGCGTCTATCACCTGCTTCAAGCTCCCGGGCCAGAGTCAGCTCCCACTTTACAGGAGCAGCATCCTGTGTGGTGAGGAAAAGCGCAGTCCCCACTCCTGCAATTGATTCTAGGCTACTTGAGCCCCTCCCCTTTGAATTACCACTGCAGAACACATGACAATTGAAGACTGGTAGTGCTCTTAACTGTCAAATAGGATACAAGGTTACATTTCAAGAATTTTCAAGCACTTTTCCCTAAATTCTTTGCAAGCACCTCTGTGAACCCTGATGAATACAGCACCCCCTAGTCATAAATGCAGTAATTGTATTTTTCGTCCCTGAAATCAATCTTCTCTGTCATCTAGCTGACACTGTACAGCCTTTTCACCATGGATCTATTAAATTATATGGATAGGGTAGTGCTATCTTAAATTGTCGTGAGTTGGACTAGTGGCCAGTCTATTGGAACTGCAGCGAAAAAATCCTCTATTGTCCCGAAAGCATTTTTCCTTCGAGCGCAATGTAAAGACTTAAAGCTTTCACAAAGATTGGATTTTGTGACCATTGTTTGCCTATTTTCAGATTATGAACTTTTTTTTCATAAAAGCAGCTTTTTAATCTTTAGTTTTGGCTCGTTCTGCTCCGCTCTAACAACTCTCTGACCTCGCGAGCGCTCGTGTGGGAGAAGAACACTACTGAGCATGTTCGGGGGACTGTGAACTACCAGCTGTAGCTAGCCGCTAAAAGCTGAATTGGCGACACCTATGAGCGCCGCCATTGGCTCAAAACGGTCGCCAACTTTGATGGCACAGTTTTTGCTCTCCACCATCTTTTTGCTGACTCCTCTGCTGAACCCTATTCATCTTGATTGGACGAGCAGGCCCGCTGAGAGTCTGGTTAGTAGGTCTATCAGCGAGAGTATCTAAAGAAGTAAGTTTGTGGAAAATGGAGATGAGAGAGAGCAGAACACCACAGGAGACTTATCTGTCACTGTCTATATCATCGACCAACTCATTTATAAACACGTACTGCACTGTCAGATGGAGGCACGTGGACATGGATCATACTTGGGGCTGTTAGTCTCACAGTAAGAAGCACCTGGCTTTGACTCTACGTCTAGGAGTTTTTTTCTGGTGTTTTTATTCCGTGCTCCAAAAACCTGCAGTAAATTACTTTTGCAACTAATATTGCATTTGTTTTCAGTATATATATGCTGTTTTATATGAAATAGGTTTTGTAATGTGTAGTTACCACATAGCCTCCTGCAAGCTTTTGAATGTATGATATTGCAATTTTTCGGAAAAATCTTTGTGAAAAATGAATAGAAAATTTACTTCTGATACTGTTGAGCTCCAAATCCTGAAATTGAATAAAAAATGTACATTGTAATTGAATGAGTTTGCTATCATTAGGATATGGATGAATTAATATGTTTCATTTGATTGTTTATATTCTGCAAAATGGTTGAAACCAAAAAACATCACAAGGGGCTTTCCAGACCGACTCCACCCCTCCTTCTCTTTACCTTTCAACTTAAAAAAATATGATAAACTGCCTACGAACAGTTGTATGATTCTTCTGCTTTAAAACAATAATATCACAGTTATTTATTGCGGTTGCTGAACACATGACTGAGGGCAGTATCTCAAAGAAATTGGTCTCACTGATGTCTCCCACCTATTGTCATTCCAATTGTTTTTCCTAAAACAGACAAATATCTTTGCTGAATATTATATTTTCACTTTACTGGATTCAAACTGAAACAAACCTCTGTGATTATAGCAGCCATCCTTGTTCTTGTTCACAGCATGAAACAAAATTACCATCGTTCTTAACTTAACTATGTCTATAAAATGTTAATATGAGGTCAAATAACTGAGCAGAATATAGCTTTTGGGTCTTTTTTTGCCCATAAAATCAAACCTGCTAACCTTGTTTTCGACATGCATGTGATTCTTGTCTTCTCTCAAATAAACCATTCTCAAAAAAACTGAAATTATATATTATAATTTGAATAGTTGTGGAACCTTAGAAGCCAACATTTATTTGGTGGTGTACTTCAGAGAAAGAGGATAATACTAACGCTACTCATACTAGCCAATGCTAACAGTTCTGCTCACAACAGATGCGTACACATACGGCAACCGCTGCTATCTCAAATGAGGCATGTGAGACTTTGATGGTTCAGAAGCTGCTTTTGCGCAGGCTAATGCTCTCTTGGAGTTCTTAGCAAAGGAGCTGACGCCGCGAGTTTGTTTGGGGCGGAAAGTTTGTTGATTGTCATGTAACTGAATCAGCGAGCGCTAAGCTAACAGAGGGCATGATGCTAGCAGAGAGCAGGGCAGACGGCTGGGCGCGTAAACATGGGCTTTTGTAGAAGAAAGAAGGACTTACGAAGGAGTTACAAATACGCTAAGCCTCTTGAGTCAAAGTGTCAACCCGACCGTTCACCCACGAATGGAACATCAGCAATATTTTCTTGTTTGTTGTGCCAAAAGAGAGAAATACAAAATGAACTTTGAAAAAATACGAAAAATAAAGTTTGGCATTTGGAAATATTCAAACCCTAGATACTTATACTACAATGATGATTAAAAAACACTCTTTTTTTTTAATACAATGGAATGCAATTATTAATAATAGTTACTAATTTATTTTGTAATAGGATGTGGTCTTCTATCGTTGTTCTGATATTGTCCTTTATCTTGTATACCTCATGATACTGATAATATCAGCAACAATGAAATGAATGAAAATAAATTAATTTCTACACGGCAATATTTTTTAAGACACACATTTGTACTCATTTATTAACCTTCATTTAACCAGGTGAAAACCCAATGGGATCGAGACCTCTTTTTCAAGGGTGACCAAAGGGAAAAATATGACTACACACAAATCATAAATTCATTGCATCATTGCACTACAAATCCCATCAATTTATTACAAAAGGGACCATATTTATTATTTCAGATAAGTGAAATGCCCAAAAAAACAGGGAATTATTCAGCTGTATGAAATAATCAAGTCTCCTTCTCCAAACAAACAACAAACTGTAACGTTGCCACAGCTTTTGTGAGAATATGCAAGATGTTATTCATTGCTATAAATTTATACAGCAACTCGCAATAGCAATAGCAGTATAATAAGTGTCACCTTCAGTAATTTGATATATTATCCTTTAAATGCAACTGTTCATTATAAATCCGAAGCACTGTTGCTATCATTTCAGCATCAACGGCATAACTTAAATTCAAATCTCTTCAAATATGGTTTTCAATGATGATTCCTATTACAGAGTTGTTATCGTGCCAGATACAGCCTCAGATTTACAGTAGAGGGCATTGCATTTATGTAAGCTCAGAGCAAGCCACATCTAATGCATTTGCTCATGTCGTTTCAGAGATACTGTAGATTGGAAAACGTCTTCCTCGGCACTGCGTATCTCTTATCTAGATGATTTACTTGCGATTATTGATAACCCCTCTCTGCCCCACTACATTAGGCACTAGTTTGTCATTGAGCTTGGACCGGAAGCAACACAACATCATTTTTTAGATTGTGTAGATTCCACTGCACTGCTGTCTCAGTCTACACAATCAGGAGTTTATTTAAACTTTTTTTAAATTTTTTTTTATAGAAGTAATAGAGGATAGATTAAATCCAAACAAATACTAATCTAGACAGTGAATGAACAAATGGCAGTACAATTTTTATTTTGTAAATAAATAATAATACACCATTATCACGGTCTGGCTTTACAGAATTAATAGAGAAGGCTGTTTGGATTCCAAAACTATGTATCTAGGCCTCAAAACCGCTGTCATGGATAAAATAAATGGATACCTTTGGAGCATACTTCTGGCTGCAGGGAAAAAGGCAATAACAAAGAAATGGATGGATCAAAAACTTTAGCCTTTTTAAATCCAGGCTCAAAATGTATTTATTCAGACTGGCTTTTAACTCGCAGTAATGCAGCAACACTTTATTTTGTACAGGTTGTTTTTACATAATTTCATGCTTGATTTTTATTGTGAAGCACATTGGTCACCTTGAGTGTTTTAAAGGGCTCTATAAAGGTTCATCGATTGAATGATTGATTGATTGAAGACACAAAATGAACCTACGGTCAAGGACTTGACCTACCTAGAAATTGACATTAGAAAAAGTTTTAAAAATGGTGCCACTCATGCTCGAGTGGATAGCACATATGCCTACCGTGTGGGGCAAGCAGCAGCATTGAGAGTTTGAATCTGCCTCTCGACAATCTGCCGCATGTCATTTCCCAGTCTCTTTCCCATTTCTCACTACATAGTCCTGATAAATAAAGCCTACATGTCTTTTTTTTTTTTTTTAATGACATCCGGACTTAATTTGAAAATAGACACATTTAACAAACTTTGGACTAAGTGGGACGTTTATGCTTAACAATGTGTGTTCCGTAACTTTCTTTTGTTGCCTTTGCTTCTTTTGCTCTGGCTGTCTTTCCCTCTCTGTTGTGTTCTGTGTTTTTGTTTTGTTTTAATTATTTAAAAACTGAAAAATATATAATATCTTATAATAATACTACTACTACTACTACTACTACTACTACTACTACTACTACTACTACTACTACTACTACTACTACTACTACTACTACTACTAATAATAATAATAATAATGATAAATAATAATGACGGGCAATATTTACAAAAATAAAAAGAGAAACAAGACATGATATGAACAGAAAGGAAATACAAATAACTGAATCAAGATTGAATTGCACTAATAAAACAACTGGGCCTAAAGGAATTAGAGAACTCATCATAAATGGCAAGAGCACTAATAACAGTGCAACTATGACTGATGGATTTAATTCCTATTTTGTGCAATCAGTAGAAGAATTAACAACATATTTTAAAGAAACTGTATGCAAGAATGAACCATTTCTAATACCTCCTGCTGATTCCTTTTGTATAGAAGAGGTAAAGAAGAGTCATACAGATGATTCAAAAACTGTCAAATTCTAAATCAAATGACATCTATAATATGAATTGTTATTTTCTTAAACGTTACAGTAGTGCACTAGCTAAACCTTTGACACACCTTGTCAATTTGTCCATAAGAAATTGTAAATTTCCCTGGAAAAAAGCAGTGATTGTGCCAATATTTAAATCAGGATGTCCAGATTTGATGTGCAACTATCGGCCAATAGCTATTTTACCCATACTATCTAAAGTTATTGAGAAAGTCATAGCAACACAACTGAATGATCACTTGGAGGCCAAACAGCTCCTCCACCCACAGCAGTTTGGTTTTAGATCAGAGTATTCAAGTGAAATAGCACACTGCTGCTTCATTGAGAACGTAACGATGGCCCTGGATAGGGGTGAGGTGGTAGGAGTGGTATTTCTTGACCTTAAAAAAGCCTTTGAAACGGTCAATCACCACTTACTTTGATGCAAAATGTCATCTTTTAACATCTCCCCTGAGGCAGTGGGTTGGTTTGCCTCATTTCTTCAGGGTAGAGAACAGTGTGTTAAGGTGGCTGGGAACAAATCTTCATTCCTAAACATCAGCATGGGCCTACAACTTTTTGGCTACAGGCTTTGTTTTGTAACTATGAACGACTGCATTGTCCCTGTCAAATAAATAAATAAAATGTAAAATAATAGGAGTAATAGGACTAGGAATAATAGGAATATTTGTATTAATTGAAATAATGCCAACACAAGCAATATTCACAACTAAAAAAGCAAGACAATGTAGACATGGTCATGCATACAGATAATGGTATCGAGAAGGAAAACTGTTCGGAATGGTTGTAACTATGGTTCTATGAGAAAATAGATTTTTCTACTCAGGTGAAAAGATTGTAAGGCATGTACGAATTTATTTTAATGACACATGAAGCCAAAAATGGTTTTAGAGTATTTAAAAGTTCTGCAAAAAAAAAACATCAGGCGGAACCCTTTTCTCCGTTCACCAAATTTATGGAGGGGCACGTAATTATTGGAACTCAACATCTCCAATTCGGATCGAAACACTAATATCGTCCCATCCCTGTTTTACTCACAACGGTCAGGAGCTTGAAGTGGATGCGCTGGGGGGGATGGAGAGCCAAGATGAGTACGAGGTGTGTGATTGACCCTTCGCTTCGCAAGATCGTTTCATGATCACAGCAGTGTTGATTATCTTGTCCATTGCATTCCATAGACCTCTCCAATCTCCGGGACAACCAGTTATATTCATGTCCTCTGCCTGGCCTCTACTTGGGTCACCTTGCCGTTTTATGATTTACCAATAGTGACTGAACGACTTGCGATGCTTCTCTGGAACGCTCCCTGACAGCCCCCTTCTGTACTGCCAGCCTGGTGCAGTTTGGCATGCGAGAGGAGCGACGCAGCCATGGGTGGAAGAGTAAGGGAGAGATGGTGCCCTTTCTGGCTGTTTTCCCAGCTAACTGAGAGAGAGCAGGGTTCAGAGCCAAGCCGCTGTGTAAATGATGTTATCACATCGTATTGTTTGACTGGCACATCCTTCACAAGCGATCCTTCAAACTAGGGCTGCATAATATACTACAAACGTATCCAATATACTAGATAAACCTCAATATCATCAAGGTCGTGCATCTGACAGAAATGTGCTGTATTCACTATGAAGGCAGATTTTATTAATGATTTTTCTTTTTAAGTCTTGATTAGCCTTGATGAGAATAATCTTATCGACACCCAAATAATTGTTGACTACTTTTTTTTATCGTTATCTGGCATTCTCTAAAGAACAAAAAGAGATGCATTTATTAAGTCAAAATGTGGAAGAATTCATAATTCTCTTATCTAGAGGAAGCATATCTGTACCTTTACCCAATCAGTAGCAGAAGCTTAAAACCTATAATGTACTACAAGAATAGCAACAGAAAATGTAATTCTGTAAATAGTTTTTTTAAAAGAGTAATTATGTTTTGGCACTCATCCATGTAGCTCCTTCTGATAGAGAACTATTGAGACACTGCCTTATATCTGTCTGAAGAACGAGCTAACTACACTGCGTTGATAACAATAAGAAGTATACATTGTTAGTTAAGCCTCCTAACTGTAAAAAATTGTTTGTGTTAGTTTCAGTGTAGTTAGCTCCTTCTCCAGACAGAAGAAGCTACTTGTATGAGTGGTGAAAGGTCTTCACTCTTAAAGGCGCTGTACCTGATTAAAACATTTCTTTTGCATGTAATACAGTCAAATCTGTTTTTCCCCAGTACAGATACAGTAAAAGCATCTATTCAGGTGAAAATGAGACCACAGCGCTTTGTGTTTTATTGAGTGTTTTATTCTCCGAGAAGCAGGGGAAGTACACCGTTAGCATGCTAATGTTTGTTAGCTTTACCCAGGACGACAAACTCGCTCTGGGCCCAGAGACTTGTGAAAAGTGCTTACGAACTCATTGCGGCGAATATTTAGGATGTTGGGACCATTAGGATTTACCTGGCTGAGGGATTATGCACATATTGTACAAGAGAAATAATCGTGTGGTTAGTCGACTGCTAAAATAATTGTTAGTTACCACCTTTAAATGCTCTGGAACATTTACAAAATTGTATATTGCAACTCATTTTGGGGCGCAGAAGTGGCCCAACTTGTATATGTTTGTGGTTCAATCGCTGCCACATTTTTTGGTCCTTGGGCAAGACACTTAGACCGGCTTATAGTAGCTGCAAAAAAGCAAAAAAGCCCTTGCTACTTTCCAACCAGCTTTTGTGTTTTTACTGACATGTTTTGGCCATTTAATATAACACATGTATGTATGTATAAGCTGATTATACATCAAAGATGATTTTGAAGTATTATACTGTACATGCCCCATCTGGCGAGGCATTTTATTGAATTAAGTTGCCATACGGTACATGGCTCCTAAACATATTACCAATACCCAAAGATGTTATAATGCCCCTGCAGGTATGACCTTGTTACGCGTGCAAGGCTTAATTATATCATATCATGGATCTATAGAGGTCACTTGATCAAGTTATACACAATATATCATTTTTCTGTCATGCTAAAATAATCTAGATTTATAGTTTATAGGTGTAGGACAGTAAGAGGTCATTACACAAGGGCAGGGTTCTCCAATTATATTTTCCAGGGGGCCAGATTTTTCTAAGGGCCCAGGTCCGGGGGCCGGACAACAAAATCACACCACAATTTATTTTTTAGCTCTATAACAACTCACAGTGGCACAATTCAACAACAGAACTCAAAACAGGACTTTACTTTCAGAGAGGTAAAAACATCAGAACAATATGGCAGGACAAAAGCACTAAAACCCAGTGTTTGCCAGAAAACTGACTCGATTAGTGCAGACCTGGGACAAGACCAGGTTTAAACCAAGACTAAATCAACCATATCTACCAGAAAAACATGGATAAACTATAAAGAAGGTCTAAAGCAGGACTAGAACAGGACTAAAACAGGACTAAAGCAGGACTAGAACGGGACTAAAACAGGACTGAAGCAGGTCCAAAGCAGGACTAAAACAGGACTAAAACGGGTCCAAAGCAGGTCCAAAGCAGGACTATAACAGGTGTAAAGCAGGTCTAAAACAGGACTAAAGCAGGACTATTTTAAAAGAAATGTCATTAGAACATACGGTTCAAATGATATTAAAAAAAGTAGCTGCCAAAAAAAAATCTCACTTTGTGCATGAGAACAAACGCAGCTGTCACTAGGCAACATGCAAAGTATCATGCATGTTTTTGGAGTTCTCTGACCTGCAGCAGTCTATTGAAAATAGCCCAGACTGAGCATTGAAATATATGCAAAGTAATGAAAAAGTTCCTGAAAGCCCTAAACTGGTGACAGCAGATCTGCACCTGAGAAATCATGTGTTTTTATCTTCCCTTCGCCTCCATAGTCACGTTAAGCTGTAAAATGATGTGTGTTTGATTACAATCCAACACATATTCACAGAGAAATTAGCTTATGAATTTAGACGCGCCTAAAGCAAAAGTGCACATGAAACCCGCACAGCGGTCTGACGTACCGTGCACTCACGCAGACCTTTCAATCCAACAACGAAACCCGGAAAACACGCTGTCCTCCGGTGCCACGGCGCGTAATGTTCCTCGTTAACGAGCAGACTTCCAAACATGCAGAGCACAAGGTCCTTACGCATGTTACATTGACACCAAATCATCATTGAAGCTGTTATTTACTGCGTCTGCAGCGTCACACGTTTGTGCTCTGGCAGAGCAGTGTGTCAGAGGATGGCGCCGGCAGCGGCACAAAAAAAATGAAATAATATATTTTTAATTATGGGAAACTGGGCCACGGGCCGGACCAAATTGCTTTGGGGTCCGGATCCGGCCCGCGGCCCGCCTTTTGGAGATCCCTGCACTAGGGGAACCGTGAAGGAAAAGGCTAATAAAAACATGACATGATGTATATAGAAAAGAGTCAGTTTTACCACTGCGGCTTCATTTGCAGTATTTAAACCGTCTTTTCCGCTAGAGCTGAGTAGTAGTATTTTCTAATAATGTATTACATTTAATATATTTAGATGACACAAAATTTACTGTTTTGAGCTTTTAACCATGTTGTTCCCTCGTTAACAACCTACCTGGAGTTTTATTTAGCTTAATTCCCATTTGTTTCATGAATCCTGTTTATGAGGTAATCTTCTCTGAACCTGACAAAAAAAAAAAAAAAAACTAGGTCCCAAATTTCCCAAAAAAAAAAAAAAAAACTAGGTCCCAAATTTCCCAGATTTGTGACATGTAATGTAGAGCCCAGTGCTTTTCTACATTGTTTTTAAATCCATGAATCATCTGAGGATTTCTGCCTCGAATCATGTTCACTGCGTGCTAACGTTAGCATGTCGGGGTCAAGCTAGCTTTTGTATATATCTCCATGGAACTTCACTCTGTTGCCAGTAGATTGAGTGCTAACATCAAATCCTGATGAGGGAACACCTTAGTGGTTGAAAGTAATGTGTGGTTTTCAATACATGCACTGTTTAAACACCCTCTACCAGAAAAGTTACATAGTGCACCTTTAAATACATCCAAACTAGTTAATCTGAATCAGAATGTGAACGAAAGCCATTACAGTCCTCCATATTACTTACTTGCTGTGTTCCTGGAGCCAGGAGGCAAATGTGAGCAGGAAGGTAAAGGCAGTTTGACGTCACATCACTCACGGCGATGCAGCTCGGTCAATACGCCTAAATGAGTGCAGTGTTTCTGAATAGGCCTCATTTGTTACTGCACCGAGGGAGGGACTATTTACAAAGCCATCGATGTGACAAAATGCAGGATTTGTGTGCTTCGGGGAACCTAAATCCACTTCGAGTTTAGAGTGAACAAGGGCCATAAGTATAATCTTGAAATGGATTAAGTAAGTGCATTCAAGTTGAAATGATTGATGGAAAGAGTGAAGTTATTTCTAGTTTCTATAACTCTTGTCATCTTTAAGTCAATATGTTGGGTTCACGTGACAACACAATATTGTGAAGTGCTCAACCTATAGTAAGAGGGCATGTCAGAATTCTGCGGTACAATTCATTTTTTAAAGGACATGCCAAGTTGAAAACATTGTTCGCTCATCAAAAACATGCCTGGAGTTGTGTTTAGCTTCATTCACACTAATTTAATGGAAATGTGTCTTTTAACTGTCAAAAAAGAGTGTTTGCAGTGGTCCAAACCCATTACTCATTTACTTTACACAGCATTTTAATGACCCACTGCCATGTGCTGAGAGGCTTTTCACAACATTGAGTTCACCGTCATGGTAAAGCTAACCAACATTAGCATGCTAACAGCGCACGTCCTGCTTCGCGGAGAATAAAGCGCTCTATAATTAGATGCAGACGGCACATCAGTCTCACTTATATCTGTACCGCGGCAAGACAGATTTTAAAATGGGTGCAGCCCCTTTAATATCTCTGTAATTACTGGGCCTATCCTCATGAAACAAAAACTGGTACAAAGTTCAACTTCTTCTCTCTCAAAATGTGGTAGACGTTTTCAAGCAAACATAAATGAACATGTTCAGAAAGGATTTTAGCCACAAGATGCGTTGCTAAAAATGGTACGCCACGCCAAGATGTCTTTAAAAAAACAAACTCTCTAATAGAATATATATTAGCCAGAATGTACCTATTCAATAAACACTGCAGAGATCTGTCACTTTTAATTAAAAAGCACATTTGCTTTTCCTTTTATCTTGTTATATTTAACATCCAGGCCTCATGCCATGTTAGTCGTGAGCAGTTCCCAGCATGGACTTGCATGTGTATGACGTATAATAGTGTGTATACCTTAGCTTAACTCTCCAACCTGTGGAGATGAGAGCCCATGGGGAGAGCATCTGTCACGAGGCATTATTATCAATAGAAGCACTGACCTTGCTACCGCTCCTATTCTATTCAGTGTTTTAGCAAAAAAAAAAAAAGCATTATTTGTGTGATTTAAATTGTAGGAGAGAAATAAAGAGATGAATGATTGAGGTGTTATTAAACAGCTTATCGAATATATGCGCCTTTTTCATGAGTGTGTGAATAAGCTTCTGAATGTTCAAGAAATGTGACTGCATGGAAAAGACCGCCGCAGCAGGTGGTCTGTAGAAATATTACGTGAAAGACGACGGGAGAAATGGGGACTCAAAGCAACAACTAACCTCGAGTTTCAGCACGTGTTAGCGAGCCATGACACTAAAGGCTCTGACGCGTCGTTACCGTCACTTCATTTATGCGTCCAACCGTATTCCAATGTCTGGGCTGTGTTCTGGTAAATAATCGCCAGCTCAAAGTTAGTTAGAGAATGGACCAAAACGGAAGAAAATGTGTAACTAGAAAAACAAACATGGAGGCAGTTTTGGAATCACATTTGTTAGAAAAGAGCCAAGAAATAGAGTTTAATTAGTTTTGCAGCTTGTTCTAGTCACTTTTTCCAAATTGGAACTTCCACTATTAGGCTGTGTTGACTACTGCCCCTAGTGGTCAACACATCTCATCACATCAATACAGCTCAGTTGCTATGCATCCATAAGCTGGGAGCAGACAAATTGCAAACGGAACATTCATTCATTTTCTACCGATTGTTCCTGTTAGGAGCCGCGGATGACTGGAGCATAGTGACTTTGGGCTTTAGGCGGGGTACACCATGGGCAGGGGCCAGCTCGTCGCAGGGTTAACACAGAGACATAGACACACAGACAAACATTCACTCTCACATTCGGTCTCTAAGGGCAATTGACCTAACACATGCATGTGTTTGAACGGTGGGAGAAAGCCGGAGAACCCAGAGAGAACCACCATGCACCCAAAAACGGACCAATTGATGGACAAAACAACACAGAGGACAGACAGTATGCGTCTCAAACGTAGAGTATAAATTAGCTTTAAATGTGTTGTGTTTTGTAAAACTTAATCGCAAAGGCTTGGTTAGAAGCGCTTCCCACAAGTAAACTGAATGTTTAATCTAACGTCCACAAAATGTTAAGAACATGCATTATTTATTCCTTGGTTTTGCAGCTTCTGTTAAAAGTGATGCTATTAAAATAAAAGCCAACGCAAAGTGAACGAATCACCAGACTGCATCTATAGTTTTAAAAGAACTGCATTTTATCAAATTGAACAGTTTCAAAAAAAGTCTACTGCTTTGTAATCGTATCATGCATTGTATCATTCTAAAAACGTATTGCTACACTGTTATCCAACGTTTGTCTTTACTGTATATCGTTTTATCCATCCATCCATCTATCGATCTATCCATCATGATTATCTGCTTTCTTGCCCCAATTGCAAACGACCATAATGTCTTCAGAGTACGTTTCCGCCAATATGACACAATGACATTTTTTGACCACGCCGACACTTCACAAACTGAATTGCTCTCAAGGGACAAATAGTCGGTCCACTCTCCAACCCTGCGAAGTAAGTACTGAAAGGAATGGATTCAACGACGGCGGCGAATAGAGCGCTCAAACACCAATCCAGAGTCCAGAACTGCTCCCATTGAAAAACAAATGGCACGATAAAAGGAGGGAAACACATTCTTTTGTCCTTTCATCAGGTTTGTGTCATACTCGTGTGTACTTCAATGGACTATTTGAGCGCTTTGACGTTTTTTTGAAGGTATTATTCTGTGTTTCAAAGGAGTCCCGCTGTTTACCGTAAAATGACAGTGCAGAGGGGTCCCTTATTTTCCAAAGAAGATCAAAAAGAGTATGGGGCGGCACAGTGAAGAAGCGGTTGTCCCTGCCGCCTCGTAGAAAGATGGTCCAAACGGATTGATATAACAATAAACTAAATATATATTTTTTAAACACCAAGGTCCTACATCCGACAAAAATCTGTTATTTATATTATTTATATTATTATATTTGAAATGAAAATGTTGAAAATGTTTTTGTGATTTTTTTTTTTTCTTATGAAGCATTATTTAGCCTTTTCTTAGAGTTTGTCTTATACATTAAGCCTTGAACTGAAATGATTATGTCAAAGAGTTTATTCAAATATCGCAATCTCTAGCTTGAACTCCTGACCACGAACTATTAAAAAAAAAAAGAATCATAATAAACAAAAGA
The DNA here is from genome assembly GCA_015082035.1 of Chaenogobius annularis. Taxonomy (NCBI): domain Eukaryota; kingdom Metazoa; phylum Chordata; class Actinopteri; order Gobiiformes; family Gobiidae; genus Chaenogobius; species Chaenogobius annularis. Next base: position 339,560 of record BJKM01000448.1, on the reverse strand, counting down.
TACATAAATGTTCACACACAAAAAATGAAAAATAAATATATACCTTAAATTGATATATTACTTCACTTTTTTCATGTATTTATATAAAGTTGATCCAAAGTAAATCATTTATATTTTAAATCGATTTATTCGCAAATATATTGTAACAAGTAACAGGAAGATTTATGAACATTTGAGTCAATATTCATGGATCAAATATAGAGGGCGCATTTTTCAACCAGAAAAATAAAGTGGACATGTTTTATATTCTTGTGGCTTTAATTGGCTTTTAAACATTCCTAAACACATTGGAAATTAACAATGGCAATATAAATAAATAGAGCCCTTTGGCAATGTGACTTATGCTAATAGAGCCATGCTTTCTTTGTGAAAACATTTCGGCCGCAGAATGAGTCCGGTGATGCTTTATAGACTTCAAAACTGGGCAGGAGATTTTTACATGTGACGCAACAATCTAAGGAACTTCAATTTGTGAGCGTTCAGAGAAGATGACCTCGTAAACAGGATTAATGAAACAAGCGTGAGTGAAGCAAAAGACAACTCTATGTATGTTTTTTGATGCAGGAACAACGATATAACATGGTTAAAAGGTAAAAAAAAGTCAGTTTGCATGATGCAGATAGCTAAAATATTCATTGAGCGTGTTCATTTGTCAGTGTCATGGAGCTATTCGAGACATAAACCAATGTTGCAATGCTTGTGTCGTTTTGTTTTGTCAAGGGCACAAAGGCGTTACTCCAACATTTATTGTCGTAATTTTTCAATTCAAACCAATGAAACTGAAACAGACACATAAATTAGGTCGGATGAGTAGTTTAGGGTATTTATAGACTTCAGAGAGAGGCTGAGGAAGCTGATGGTTCTGCTGCTGTGATGGAGATATATATACACAGTATATATAGGGGACGATAAAGGGGACGATAACATTTTCCCACAATTCAATTTTCATTTCGATTCATGGTCATGATTTCAATATCTTTTTGAATTTGTTGATCTTCAGATGAGCAAAAACGTAATTTTCTAAATAAAACAGAACTTTTCAAGAAATTACAGTATGCATTAATGTAGTCCATAGATAATTAAGTCATGAGTTTGATGTTTATTTGGTTTATTGATTAGACTATAGCTCGGAATCTTTATGGAATGTCTCATAAAGAGCATGTTTCAAACCGTTAAATTTTTTGCATTTGACTTTGCATTTAATTTATTTGGATCATTTATTTGACTAATATAAGTCTCACTGTGGCGCTCATGTCTGGAAAACTTGGAAGACAATGTTTTTTTTTTAAAGACATAATTAAGCCAAAAATGGTCTTAGAGTATTTTTTTTAGTCATTCCTGGGTTGATTTATGTAAAATAAAAATGGACAGGAAGTTAAAACCCACTTCTGTTAGAATATAACGGCAGTAAGTCTGATGTTTACTTCCTCTGTCTGAAAAAGAATGGCTTAACCCTTTCCGAGCGCGCCAAAATGCTACACAGAGCACATGCAGCGACACGAGAGAATCGAATCACCAGTATCGAACGAGTCGATACTATTTCATCCCTATATATGATTTATTTTTATTGTAGCTATTTTTTGTTATTATTATTATTATTATTATTATTATTATTATTATTGTTATTATTATTATTATTATTATTATTTTGTATTAATTTTATTACTATTATTATTATTTCTATGGTGTACTTTGATAAGGTAGTACCAAATTAAATAAACTAGTTTGACGTTACTTTCATTTTCACATTCACAAAAAATAGTCAAATTTGCGAATGGAAAATATCCTATTGAATGAGGTGGTTGATTGTTTTGCTGCTGTGGAAGGTAACGTCATGTAGCTGTCTATTTAAGCAATCCAAATTCTCAGACCCTTTTAATTTGCCAAAAGCATGACGCCATCGCCACGATAAATAACCACTGCAATACTTGGACTGCTTTGGTCAAGGGCACCTCCAGACAAGAACTTACTCCTGAACTGATGACGTAAACCTGACCTCTGCGTTTTGTTGCTTTGGTCTTTTGTCATAATATTTCAGATGAGAAAGCAGCTACGTCTTTTTTTTCTGTTTTCGTTAGCATTCCGGTGTAGGGCTCGGTTAGCGCGTGCCGGCTGTGCCCTTCACGAGACGGTGAATTATAATAAGAGGGAGAGCGTTTGACTTTTGTAAGGCAGGTAGAAGTGTGGAGTGGAGGCAACTGTGGCGACACGGGCAGGTTATAGGCCCGAGCAAAGGCTGAAAATTGAGGAAAAAGTAAGAATTGAGACAGAAAATTGGACTGGTAGCTTCCTTTCTGGTGGAATGGGCGCACCGAGTAAATGAATACAGTTAAAGGCTCTACTGCTAAGTAACATGCAACTATGGCAAGTATTGCAATATCGCTCCCATACTGATACCAATGACTTTGTGTTCAAAATTAAAATGTAAAACTATTTTACTTGGTGCCGCATGGTGGTGGAGTGGATTGCACAGATGCCATGCTCCATGTGCAGCCGGCCGCAGCAGAGTTTGATTGACAAAATGTGAAAAATCCTTGTAAAATAATATATATATTTATTTTTATATAAAACATTTCAAAGCTCTAATTTATTTATTTATTTATTGACCTTTATTTAACCAGGAAAGTCCCGGTGAGCGTCTCTTCCAGGAGAGTCCTGGCCCTCAGAGGGGAGGAGCCTATTGTACATGTTTTTAGTGGGAGGGGAAACCGGAGCACCCAGAGGAAACCTACACGGGGAGAACATGTAAACTTCACACGCCACCCGGGAGTCAAAACCAAGGCCCTCCTGCGGTGAGGCGAACACGCTAGCCACTGTGAGGTGAGAGAGGAGGCCGGTGGCTCTGCTGTGGCGGGGAAAGTGTGTGAATGTCCTGAGAGGTGATTGGTCAAGAGCAGGGCTTCATTTGAGCCGAAACAGGATCCGGCAACTGTCCTGGTGCGTTACAGCAGCTGTTTTCCTTGATCCGGTTACGTTACAAGATATAAAGAGATATTACATCTTTTTATTGAAGCTCTTGTGTAATAAAAACACAGAAATGCGTGTTTTAATCAACCTGAGCCCACATATTTGCAGATGTGAGCCGTGTGTTGTCTCCCATCTCCTCTGAGTCACACATTTGGCACTGCGCTCTCATCTCACTCAGAAAACTGCAAAAAGTCATTTTGGGCAGTACACGCAATTGGAGACTGTGATTGGTTAAAATAGAGACTGTGACCAAGTGTGACCAATCAGAAGCAGCGTAAAATCGGGCGTTGACTTTCCTGACATTTTAGCATGACAATCGGTTTTATAGAGTCTCTTTCTGAAACACATGAGAAATGTGCCGCAAACACGTAGTTTTAAGGATACAGTATATGTGGCTATGTGGAGACTATTTGTGAATGAAGTAAAAGCAGAGGACAACAGTGGGAAAGCCATGTGTGTTCGGGGTTTACAGATCAAAAAAACATAGGCGAGTGTAGCTTTAACCATCTGCTACTCTTCTTATCGTACGTTTAGCTATTTTAATATCTACAGTGTTTGGCTGCTGGTTTTACAAGTTTACAAGCGCTGTCGTGTAGCGTGCATATTGTGTTCTGTTGTGTTCTGACATCAGCGTGGGTTTGGTAAATGCGCTTGTTTGTCTGCGTAAAAGGTGACTACAGTCCGCACGTGTCTGTCCCGGTGGTTCCGCAGTGAAAGAGAAGGTTCTGGCCAAATGGATGATGCGCGGAGATGATTGTAAATGACCTGTCATCGAACCACAAATGCAGTTACCAATGCAGTACTTTTGTAGAGAAGTAACGGGTATAACTATAACTAGGCCTAATGCCATTTTTTGAAGAAACATGTTGAAGCTGAAGGTGGGATGGTTCGATTTTGGCATTTCTGAGTAAAAACTAAACTGGTAAAATTAAGGCCCCAAAGCCACTTTTTGTTCTCGTCCGATGTATAAATTAAGCTCTGGTCGAGAGGCAAAGGTACAAAACTGGGATTAGCAGACAGCGACAGAGAGGTAGCAGGAGGAAGAAACACAGTCATCCGAGTTGAATTCAAACTTTAATTGAATGACTGTGTTTTTCTCTCTCTTCCTGTTAATACCTCAAGGTCGAGCTCTGTAGACGCAGCTGTCCTTGGACCAAAACACTCTTTCAGATCCTGCAGAATTCAAAACATATGACTCAACACTGTTTTTAAAGTACTGTCGCCTGGTAGCAAGAGGCTTCTTTCACTCCGTTTTGATTGACATATCGAGGCGCTGCGTCTGACGGTTTGCAGTGGTTTGCAGACGGTTTGCAGCTATTCCTCCCATTCCTAGTGCGAGTTCATAAGCGCTTTTTCAAAACTTTCAGAGGCCAGAGCGGTAAAGCTAACAACATGCGCAGTTAGCATGCTAACAGCACATTTACGGCTTCGCAGAGGATAAAACGCTTTAGAATTAGAAGTAGACAGCACAAAGCGGTCTCATTTTGATGCTAAGAGATTCTTTTACAATATACATCCGTGCTGGGGCTAAATAGATTTTACTTTATTACATGAAAAACAATCAGGTACATTGCCCTTAATCTGCAGATACTTTTTTGTGTGTCAATAGATAATGAAGCTTATTAGTAATCAAAAGAAGCAGATTTCTCAATAAAATATCCCTAATTGACAGTGAAATGCTTGATAATATTACTACTACTACTACTACTACTATTTATTAATGGGTAGTACTAGTATTTGTTTGCTTGCGTGAGTTTTTTTTTTTTTTCTGGCGCCATGCTATTACTTTTACTTGAGTAATATATTGTACTGTAACAGTCTATTGAGTAAAAGTGCTTGTTCAAAAACTTGATGTTGACTATTTAGAATTATTTGAACATTTGTGTTTGCTGCATCGTTCCTTCAGACATGACTTAGTTTTTCGCATTTATGTGTCTTTCCTTTTCAAAATACCAAATTTTGTCGGACTAAATATGAAAATGGACCAATTTAACAGACTTTGGACAGACTTTGGCTAGCCTTTCTTGCATCAAACCTTGGAAAGCCCCATCAAACCTTGGACAGCCCCAGGCCCCGATGGCCTCTGGAGAAGGCTATTGACAAATTGTGTACAACAATTAAAAGAGGTCTTCAGGGTGCAAGTAAGTCTTGGAAGTTTTCAAGAATTGTGCCTTTAACTTAAAAACCTGGAGCATCTGAATTGAATGTAAGTGTATGAGAGAATTGTGAGTACATACATCATGTCCTCTGTATCCAACTGTTTGGACAACTTACAGTTTGCATATCAAAGTTAGAGAAGTACAGAAGATGCAGCCATTACTTTGTATAATATCTTAGCACCTTCAGACCTCAGGACATTGTGCTAGAATTCTCTGCTAGTCAATGCTAGTACATATTTCATATTTAATGGACTTCAGTGTTAATGGAGGCATTATCAATTGGGCTTTTTTGTCCAATCGTCCCCAAAGAGTGACTATTGGTTGTGCTATTTAAGAAATGAATGTGTTGAAAACAGGTGTTCAGCAAGGCACAGTTTTATCTCCATTGTTTTTTTCTATTTACACAAAGATTTTTCAGGTTTATGATGATCTTTTAAATTATTTAAATATGCAGTTGACATGGTCTTATTAAGTATTAAGTATCTATCAATATTGGAGTTATGATAGCTTATATATACAGTGCAGAAAGTATCATGTATCTTTAAGAAATGCTCACGGAGGCGGTTATGTAAATTGAAATATTATGGAATCAGAAAAGTTATCTTTGAAAGGGTTTACAAAAGCCTTGTGGAGAGCATCTTAACTTTTAACCTGCTGATGTGGCACGGAAACTTGAGCGTGCAGAGGAAAAACAAACTGTAGCGCATTGTGAACATGAGCTCAAAGGTCAAACAACGCCTCAGAGGCCTTTGAGCGGAGTCTACGAAGAGCTCTTAAGGAAGACGGCCGTGCACATCATTCAGGAATCTTTCCACCATTTTGAACTTTTACCTTCTGGAAGGAGGAATAGAGTAATATCAACAAACAAAAATACAAAAATAACTCCTCTTTCTCTCCCTCATCCTCCCTTAATCTTCATCTGTCCTGTTTCTCATCCTCTTTTTTTATCTCTCTTTCATTCCGTGTTTCACTACCTCTGTCTTCTCTCCATCCCTCTTTCTCTCTCCATCCCTCTTCCCTCCTCTATCATCTCTCTCTTCTCTCTTTTAAGTTTTACTAGAAAAATATCTACCTAAATGTGGAGGCCACAATCGGCCACAATAGAAATATATCAAATACTTTTCCACAAATTAAGCTTTTTGTGAGGCTCAAATAGAAGTTGGAGAAACACTGTTGTTAAAATGTATTTTGGTTTTTTAAAGTATGTAGTCTATTGTATTGTATGTATCGCACAATTGTGGTATTGTGAACCATGTATTGTGTATTGTATCAAATTGTGAGGAACTCTGTGCTTCTCCTCAACTTTGCTAATGGTTTAGACCAAGTTTAGACCTGGAATAGTCATGATACAGACTTGGTTTGGACTTGGTGTTACTCCAATAGCCAAATTAGGTGGTACTTGTGTGAAAATGTCCATAAACTGGGATCAAACCCAGTCTTAAAAAGGAAAAAAACAGTATTAGACTAGGACTTAGCCAAGTCTCAACCATGGCTATAGAACAGAACCAAACCAGGTCTATAGACAGGACTAAACCAGGTCTAAATCACATTTCCTGAATTAAACCGATTTCTAAACCCAAAACCCTAACCAGGCCTTAATCAGGACTACATCAGGTCTAGCGTATGACCAGACCAAAACTAGGACTAACCCTGATCTAGACTAGGACTAAAATCATATCCAAACCAGGACAGAATCATCTCATCATCATCTCTAGACCAGAACCAACTCATCTCTACAAGACTAAACCAGCAGTACTCCAAGTTTAAACCATTAAAACTTTATGAACCAACTCTGAACCAGTTCTAAACTTGGAGCAATAATTCCAGGGTCAGCCCAGGACTGAACCAGAACCAGGTCGATAGACAGGACAAAACTAGCAACATTCCAGTTTTAAACCATTCAAACATTCTGATCTAGGACTTATAATGCCAGGGTCAGACCAGGACTGAACCAGGATTAAACCAGATGAAAAAATACCCCAAACTTCTTCTTGAGTCTGAGAACCCCTGCTGCAGACAGTCTCCCTGCACATCTTGTATATGTGTGTACTTTAACAGTAGTTTAAATAAAGTGTGGGGAAGCGTTCGTCAGGTGGTAATTAATAAAGAAGAGAACATTGGGCTCCTGCGGCGCTGTCGGCCTCATTCAGGGGCTCTCCACACTCTAAACAGACAGCCCAGGCAGCACAAGAAAAAGTCAACTTTATTCACTTTACTTCCCAGCACTTGCAAAAGAAAGATTATTATTCAAATAATTCAGTTGCAATTACCCATTTGATATGATTATGCTAACATGGCTAATATGTGCTTTAAGTTGGTTCCGGTATTTCCCATTCATTTTTCCCTTTTTTCAAAAAATAATAGTAACATTTTGAATTTATTTTTGTATTTAATTTTTTTTTTTTTTTACTTTTGGAACCTCCTTATTGGTGAAGATGGCTGCCTATCAAACCCTTAAAAAAATAAAAAATAATAATATGAAATGCAGGGTAAATAAAAAAAGATTAGAATACAAAAATTACATTAAAAGATGTGAGAAGAATGATGAATTTAAAAAACAAAACAAAAAAAAACGCGAGGGACAACAAAATAATAATACATAAAATATATTATTGTCATAATTTATTAAATATAATAAAATAAATAAATAAAGATTCAGAAGTGTCAGTTCTCGTAAGTGGTTGGAGATGATATACTATGTGTAGTTTTGAAACAAATAAAACATGTCTATTTTTTTTTGGAATACATGTAGTTTTTACTTTTTTAAGTCTTTCTTTTTTTCTTTGCAGCAGCTAAAACAACAGAAGTGGGTTATGGTAATTGAAGGGGGGATAAGACCTGATCCCAGACTGCATTATCTGAGTGCTGAGTCTGAACATGTCAGTCCTGAGTTTCTACAAAGACTGATAATCACACAAACATTCTATCTCATTCATTTTAACGAGACAGCTAAATAAAAACATGAATTTGGACGTTTGGAGACAGCGCAGATAAATATTCGTTTTCTACATGTTTATTAGATTTGGCAGTAATAACATCTAAACTCCTGCTCCATTTTCTAAAGTTGACCAATATACAATAAGACTTTGTCGTGCTTGATGAAATAAAATGAACATTTCATTCTTCTGGCCCACTACATATTTTGCTAACGGTAATGATTTTTGCTAAACACGTCTCCACGAGGTCATGGATTCTAACGCTGCTCTGGTGTCGTTCATGTGTGCTCGTGTAGCTGTCAGCCCTGGTTTTTCATAGTTTGTGACGTTTGGAGGCTAGCGCTAACTCTCTCATTGAAAATGCATTGAAGCTAATGTATGGATCTGTACCAGCCTTTAGACTGCAGCTGTCCTGTTTACACTGGAAGGGTCTTGTGAAAGGAAAAGTGTGCAGTTGGGCTCACCCGGCTAGCTTCAGAATAGATCTGCTACTTATTCTGTAATCATCATCATTATCCATGCTCTGGGTTCCTTTTGAAAGACAATAGGATTTTAGGTGTATTTTACCTTGTCGAGAAAATAAACCTATAGGGATAAAACAAAGAAGACAAAATGAACATTGCTGGAGTATCCTAATTATCAGGATATCAGTATAATTATTATCTATGAACATCCTTTTTAACAAATGCTATGATTTGTAAATGTGGATTAGGATCAGCTGTTAAACATATTACATTGACAATACTTTGGGCATAGACTGTTCTTATTTTCTAACTTGCCTTTGAGACACTGAAGCCAATGGTAAAGATTACAATACAGCAATTAAAGGTACATTATGTAACTTTTTTTCATCAATCTCCATTTGAGGTGCTTTGTCTAGGGTGTTCCATAGCATGACATTTAAAATAATGTAAATGTATCTTGCATTTATTAAATTGTTAATGTGTTTTTATTGCTCTGAGGGGTGGCCTCTCCACAGATCTGACCTGTGACTTGGCCTGTTGGAGTCACATACTTGCCTACATGGAAATAGATGGGTTTAATGCACAAAAAGTTACAAAGTGCACCTTTGAGGAACCTTTTTTTTAACTGATAGAACTTTTTTTATTTTTATTTTTTTTGATACATTTGGAAAGAATTCAAACAACCGTCTTTCCCGTTGTCATTATGGGTAATTTCTAGAATTTTGAGGCAAATAATTGAATTTGAATGAATTAAATCCATTTTGGAATAAGGCTGTGACTAAACAAAATGTGGAAAATCTGCGAAAAACGTTCCAGAGTCATTGTATATAAATGTATTAACCCAAATTTCAATGGCTTGGTTTTGTTTTTCTAAAGGCTTTTGAGGGCAAATGCATTATTCAGCTCTTTCTACTTGGTTTCCGCCATGAAGCAGATGTGAATTAATATTGTAGTAGTCTGATAGGGCAGAAATACGAAGGGCCAAAATGGTGGCAAGAAAAAATATAGTACTTGAGCAACTAAAGATATATAAAGTTCTCAGCGAAGTTAACAGAGGAACAAATGTAAAAGCTGCTGAGGGCAAGGAGCATTTGAGCATGGATTCAGGTCAGTGGTTCAGCTCTCATTACTCGCAGGATGAACTCAAGGCAAAAAAAGTAATATTTCTCGAGTGGAGCAAAAGAATAAAGCATCAAGTCTTAAACAAGGACTATATCAAGAAGATTATACCAATTTTGAACCAGTTCAAACCAGGATTAAACCAGGAATAGATCAAGTCAACCCAATAGCACTAAATAAGGACTAAACCCATTATGAAACAAGGACTCTACAAAGTATTTCAAAGGTTAACTAAACCAGGACTAAACCTAGAATTTGGTCTAATCTAGGACTACATCAGTTCCTTTAACATGTTCAGACCGAAATCAGGACGACCTAGACTAAACCATAAATAAATCAGGCCTAATATAGCACAAAACCAGGTACTAAACCGCGACTAAAAAAGGATTAAACCAAGATTTACATGATCTTTTTTGGGGAGTTTTTGATGGGCTTTTAAATTAGGCTAACAACAATAGTTCCGTCAAAATCTTAGTGATGGGCCAATATGGATTTTTTTTTTCTTTCTTTTTTTAGCCAATATTTGCAGTTACTGATATTTAGATTTTATCCTTCATAGCATGGAACGCATGGAATCTATTTCAAGTGCACAAATTCACTTTTCACTAAATGCATACAGTAAATTTAAAAAAAATTAAAAAATAACAGATTGTATTTATCTGGGATAGAAAATAGTTGTTTGCAATTATAGCCTAATTGCTGTTTTATTTGGATTTTTACTCATTAGTCTTGGCACTTCCCACTGGAGCACTCCTGGAGCACTTCCTGGAGCACTTCCTGGAGCACTTCCTGGAGCACTTCCTGGAGCACTTCCTGGAGCACTTCCTGGAGCACTTCCTGGAGCACTTCCTGGAGCACTTCCTGGAGCACTTCCTGGAGCACTTCCTGGAGCACTTTCCTGGAGCACTTCCTGGAGCACTTCCTGGAGCACTTCCTGGAGCACTTCCTGGAGCACTTCCTGGAGCACTTCCTGGAGCACTTCCTGGAGCACTTCCTGGAGCACTTCCTGGAGCACTTCCTGGAGCACTTCCTGGATTACTATTTGATGATGTCACAAGGTAGAACAGAGTAAATCCACAACTCCGCTATGTTTGTGACGAGGGGACATTATTACAGAGCAAAGGTTTTTGAAAGTTAAAAAAATAGGTTTAGCAACAGTTAAGCCACACCGGAATGCACTGGCAACAGAATAATAATGTCTCTGGAGCTTAAAGGCGCTAAACCTGATTTTCACTGTCTTAAAACATGAGAAACAGACCCTTTTTTTTTTTAAAGTAGAAGTAAGTAAGTTAAGCGATAGAGTGCCCCCTACAGCTCCCTTGTGAAGATACACTGTCAAAGAAACAACCCGAAAACGTTTAGTTTTTGTCTTAACTTAATTGTTTTATTGAAATATAATCAAGGCAGTATAATCACATGCAAAAACAAATGTTGCAAGGCTGGTTTTCCGCCCACAGACAGCAGGGGTAGACGACAGACACAATGACGTTTAATAAGGTGAAAATGCTACTTAATTCTTCTTTAAACTCCTTTACAGCAGCCCACATGCATCGTTGACTTACCTGATGCATTCCCAGCATCCGAAATATTCACCAAGATGAGTTTCTAAGCACTTTTCACAACTATGAGATCGAGTTTTGCTGTCACGGTGAAGCTAACAAACATTAGCATGCTAACGCCGCATTTCTTGCTTCGCTGGGGGGGAAATGACGCTCTATAATTAGATGCAGAGAAAGCACTGTGTTCTCATTTTGACACAAATTGTTGCGTTTGTGATATGTCTGTGCTGGGAGAAAACAAATTGTACTTAAAAAAAATTTAATAAAATGGTTGCAGGCCCTTTAAGTCAGTTTTTATGGTCAAATTGGGTCAAAACAAAGCTCAGGTCTTGGTCTATCTTGAGTAACAGAACGTCAGACAATGAATGTGGCGTTTAGCGGGATTTGGCGCAGAATTCCGACATTCCAGAAGTGATTCCAGACTATGAGCAAAGGCAGGTTAAGTCACGAACACGTTTATATTACGCCGAGCACAGTGTGAACCCTCTTACTGGACGCCATTCAAGTAACGACCGTTTCATTTGCCGAGTCCTCATTCGATCCCAATCGTTCCCCACAAACCCTCGAGAAAACAGCAGTGGCAGCAATGCATTTATATTCTGTTATGATATTATTTTAACACTTAATACTGTTATTGATTTACTCCAGTCAGCGCCCAAACAAGCACAGGCTACTTATCTGCACAAATCGAATCCTATTAAATATCACTGCTTATTTTTCCACAGTGTAATCTTATTGATGGAGCGGTTGGTAAACTGTAAACAGATATCTCATCGACTCCAGGTTCTATATTATTATTATTAACTGTTGGTGCTGAATTTGTATTTTGTTTTCATGCCATATTTATATTTTAGCAATGCATACGCCAGTGTTGTTGTTCCTCATCAAAAACAGTTTGTATTTTGCTTAATTCCTGCTTGTTTCGTTAATCCCGTTTGCGAGGTCATCTCCTCTGAGCGCTCACAGGTCACTCCGTTTGAATTTCCCCCAGATTGTCGCAACTCGTGTAGCAATCCGGACCATAAAGCATCACCGGCCTCGTTCTGCCGTAAAACAGTGTTCACGGCAAACGCACGGCTAGATTAGCATAGCAGTCACGTTGCTTAAGTGCTTTGTTTATATATTTAATTGCCCCAGCGCCTAAATACCTCCTTGGAAATGGAGGCGTAGTGTGTAAAGTGCTTTTTTTTTCCTATAGTACACACCGTTTTAAGTTAGAGAATGTGACAAACTAATCCTAAAAGCATGATTCAAAGGGAATTAAAGCCACAATAATGCAGAATATGTCCACTTTGAATTGCCTGTAGTTACAGTGTATTGCAATATCACCATAACAACATGCCATAATATAATTAATATCATACACAATATGCATAATAGTCACCTCACAGCAAGACAGCCCTGGATTCAGTGTGCGGTCCAGGAACCAAAACATGCACATTAAGGATACTAAGGAGACTAAGTATGGAGGATTACTTAAACCTTTAATTGATTTGTTATTATTTATTTATTTATTTTCAAATTTTTGTCATTTTAATCTTAACAAATATGGTAAAGTTGGTGAAAAGTGAAACCAAATCATGTCATCACAGTACATTTTCATTTCCTTTGTGTACAACGTGTATTTCTTTTACCCTTCTGAACATATATTTAACACGCTTTTACTATAATAACCAAACTCAGTTAGTTACAACATTGACATAGAAGCGCACCGGTCCACGCACACCCGTCAAACCCAGTCGGTCTTGATTTGACTAAAACATTGTCCAAACTGATAGAGCTGCTTGGGGGTCCCGCGCTGGGCGATATTGAAATCGCACAGCCTCAGACTCCCTGGATGTCCGCAGTGCACTGGAGCTTAAAGCCGAGGCCAAAGGAGCATGTTTTTTTTTAGCTTAACCCCTGGGTGAAAGAGCGCTGACAGCTCCCCACCTGAAGCGCTCTCACCAAACCCACTTCTCTTTATCGCTTCACCTCTCTCTCTCCCCCTTTCTCTTTTCCCTCCCTCTCGCTGTGTCTGTCTTACTCCTTCGCTTTCCCTTCCTCTCTCACGCTCTCTCCCCCTCCCTCTTACCCCTCTCTGTGCCTGTATCTCTTTTTCCCCTTTCTCACGCTCCTCTTTCCGCACATTTCTCTCTTCTCTCTCTATCGCGTCCTCCACCTCTCTCTTTCTTCTCTCTCTTTTCTCTCTATCGTCTCTCACCCCCGTCTTCTCTCTCTCTCTCTCTCTTTCCCTCTCTCTTCTCTCTATTTCCTCTTTCCCTCTTTCTCCTCTTCTCTCAAGCTCTCTCCTCATTCTCTATGCTCGTTCCCTCTCTCTCTACCTCCACTATATCTCTCTTCTTTCTCTCTGTCTCTCTCTCAATCACCTCTTTCCCTTTCTCTACCCCCACTATATCCTCTCTCTCCCTCTTTCTTTTTCTCTCTCTCCTCTTCTCTCTCCTCTCTCCCTTTCCTCTGTCCCTTTCTCTCACCTCTTCACCCCTCTCTATCTATCTTCTCTCTCTCTTTCTCAATCTCCTCTTTTTCTCTCTCTCCTCTTCTCTCTCCTCTCTCCCTCCTTTTCTCTCTCTCCTTCAATTCAATTTCCAATTCAATTTATTTTTGTAACGCCCAAAATCACAGCAGCGGTTGCCTCGAAGGACGACCTCTCATCTTTCCCTCTTGTTCGCTCTCTTCTCCCCCCTCTCTATCTGTCTCACTCCTCTCCCTCTCTCTGCTATTTCCCTCTCTATCTCCTCGTCCCCCCTCCCTCTCTCTCTCTCCGCTGTTTCCCTCTCGCTCTGCTCTTTCCCTCCCTCTCCTCGTTCGCCCTCCCTCTCTGCCGCTCTCTCCTTCTCCTCGTCTTCCTGTCCCACAACACTAAAGCCGTCAGTAGCATTTTGCCTGGAATAAGCCACAAGGCGCACTGACTTAGAGTGAGTGACAGCCGACATGACAGACCCAACTCTCTCTGCTAAAAAAATGAAAATATAAAAAATCGAAATCCGCCAAAACACAACAAAACTTTTCCTCCATTTAAACTTTTACATGTTAAGCTCCGGAGGCATTATCATTCTGTTCCTGACAAGAATATAAGCTCATAGCACTCTGGTGGGGCTTAAAGGTTGTGACAAAACCCAAGATTTTAAGAATGTTTTTTTGGTTTAGCATTGTCATTCTGTTCCTTACAAGAAACACATCTCCTAACATTGTAATTGTACTTAAAGGTTGCGACAAAAACAAACAGAACTTAAAAAAAAGAAAAAAAATGTTTTATTCTTTTTCCAATTTTATCTCAGTGACAAGAGCACTTTAATGTGGCTTAAAAGTTGTTACAAAAAGTTTAAAAGAAGGGTTGGTTTTTTTTTTATAAGGAATTCTTTTTGGATTTTACAACAGGTGAGCTGATTTGTGCTATTGACCACTCACAAATAACATTAGCCAAAAATCCCAAGCTAGCAATAACGGTTTTCAATTAGTCACGCATTCATTTTGGTCCAAATTAAACACTGATTTGATATTGAGCACAGTTTCCAGAAAATATGTTTCAATCCCTTTTGAGTTTTCATTCTGAATGGGGATTGAACCCTCGACCTTTGAATGAATGCTCTGACCCCTAAGACGGCAGGACAAAAGATTGATATTGTGAAATACTTTATGAGAGGTTATTGCAGCTCTGGCTATTGCAGATTGGTGGCCATGACCCTTGTAATCTGTCTGCAGAGCAGCTGTGGTGCTGGTTAAAGTGGTCCAATGACCCAAATATGTATCCATGGGTCTAAAGTGACGTCACACACTCGTTGCCACCGCCACCTTTGGAATGAAAGCCGCATGCTCACTGTGGTCCGTGCCGACAAATAGTCTCAAAACAAAGGATTCCTCTTCTGTAACATCCTCAAAGACCCTGTTCGTCCAGAAATGTGCTCCTGTGGTCAGGAGGGACCAGACTGAGGCTCCAGACTCCAGACTGAGGCCGATCTGTTAATTTCAGGTAGTTAGCGGCTGGCTAATGCTAATTAGCACTATCACATGGATAGCACATACGCCTGCCATGTGGAGCGGGCTTCAGCGTCGTGAGTTTGAATCCTCCTCTTGATAATTTACTACATGTCCTTCTCCATTCTTATCCGCATTTCACGTTGCACTGTCTTCTCAAATAAAGCCTACGGGCCAAAGAATCCTCAAAAAATAAAGAAAAACGAAAAAATAACTTTATGAAAACTTTAAATACAGTTTTTCTTACATTTATGTTACCAAACAACACAAGACGTTTAAATTTAAGGATATTTCCTATGCATCTCTTGTGTCCCCAGTACATATATGTTGTAAAAACATCTATCTGGGTCAAAATAAGACCACAGTGCATTGGTGGTCAGTGTGTTGGTGGCCGTGGCTCCTGTTTTGCGGAGAATAAAACAGTCACTCACACCACGTTCATAATTGAAGCTTTTTGGACGCTTCTTGCTGCAATTTCATAAACTCTTATACAGTGTCCCAACCTTAGACGGAGGGAGCTGGTGGTTCTGCTGCTGCGGTGGTGGACACAGGAGTCATAAATGAAAGGGCAGGATGATGGATAGCTTTGATAAAGTTGATTGGTTGAGGGCAAAGGCAGTGCGTATTCTTCATTTTTTTCATTTATACACACTTTTGCCGCGAAAGAGAAGTTTGCCCCTGCTCATTTTCAATTCCGTTTGTTTGCCTGTCTTTTCCCCCACCATTTTGTTTGTTTCTCCTCCCCCCCCCCACACCTGCCAAGTTCTGGGGCGTGCAATTAGATGTCACCCTCGCAAAAGGCTAACCAATCGCCAGGAAATCGATTGGCAGAGAGAGAAAAAGTAAACATTTGTAAAGAGTTGCAAGCTGGGATCTCCCACGGTCTTTGGAAAGGGAATAATCAAGGCCTTTCACGCAGATTGGCTTGTGTGTTTTGGGGGGCTGTGTCACGCTGTCTGCTGATCAGATTCAAGCGAGTCATGGATGAAAGGGAATTATCTAACATTTCGTTCCGCCTTTGAAATTATTTTCTGATGATGAATCTGAATCTGATTGATGGTAGTTGTGATGCGCTGCCATTTCCAGAGATAAGCATTTTAATTTTTTTTTTTTTTTTCCATAGGGTTTTATCAAATTACAAGGGATTAAAGGTGCACAATGTAACGTTTCTGTTTGAGGGTCCATCACCTGCTTGTCACCAGTGGGATGTTTATACGGTTATGACTTTAAACATATCTAGCAACACGGAGACGATCAGGTAAAACCACATTTGCATGTTCCAGGCAAAGCAATAACATCTCCATGGAGACAAGCGTGTGGCAGACATTTTTAAATGCTGTTATGACATTGTTGCCTCATCAAAAACACAACTAGCTTTGTTCACGCTTGTTTTATTAATCCTGTTTACGAGCTTGTCTCCTCTAAACCTTCTCTGGGCCTCACAAAAACACTTGGTTACAAATTTCCAGGTAGAAATCTATCTAACAACTGGCAAGAGTAGGATTCAAACCACCTATTTCGAGTCCCCATTTGTCCAGGAGTGGTCCAAGGTCGAAAAAATGGATTTACAATCGGCTTTCCACCTTCAATCTTCAAACCAAAAGGGTGAGTTTGAAAGGGGCATGAAGGAAAAGGTATGGGAATAATCTGCCCGCTGTTTTACAACAAACATTCTCCACACTTTGGTCCAGTAGAAATCAAGCCAGATGTTATCAAATATTTAACATCTGTGAAGGAGAGTCAGGCGGATCACAACCGGGTTTAGAATGGCTCATAAGGATAACAAGTTATTGACCCAGCTAACCTCCCAACTACCAAACAAAGCGATACTATTGAACGAACCCATGATCCCAAGTCGCAATTTCAATGTACATTTTTTGCCAAGTCTCTTATAGCTTCTTGATTTCTGCCTTCTCTCCATCCTCAGCAAGTAATTCTGTCAGCCATTAGACCCCTGCTGAAAAATGGCTGAAAAGATGAGAGGGCTTATAATTCCTTTTCAAACAAGATTCTCTTGATCTTGTTTCTCCTTTGTAATATTGTCTAGACTTCCTCCGATTTATGATGAAATGACTGTTACGGATGGAAGGAACGTAATATCTAATAGCCTAACTATACGGTGTGTTTTTTTAGCATGCCTTTGACACAGTAAGTGCAATCGAAAACAAATGTCTGGTCTTCAGTGTCCTCCAGTAACGCGAATGACAAGGATAACCAATGCTTTTAACGTTCAGTATTTCATGGCGTCCAAGGCTACATCAAGGTTTAGCTTGTTAAGAAAGAAACAAATGTATCTTTTCGACGCGTTCTTCAAATCACAAAGGCGAAAACTACAGATTAGACAGGATGTTTTGTCATTTGCTGAGGAAAAACTAGCCATGTTTCAGCTGGCCTTGGTCCACTAGACTAACGGTTCTGCGGCCTGCGTTATGGGTGAGTCATGGCTAAAGCTAGAGTAAACAGGAAACTACTTCTGGTTTATCGCCAGCTTTTACTGCATTTATTTAGCTTCTCTGGGAATCAAACGCAGCGTTTAACATATCTTTATGTAATGCATTGGGTTTGGACCATGTTAAATGCATTATGCACTGGAAATATAATATTGTTGGTAGTGACGAGTGTCAGTAAACAGGAAACAGATTATGCTAATGTGTTTTGTTCAACATGACCGGAAATACAGCAGTTTATCATAAAATCAAGTCTGCAGTGGATGAGAAATTCTTATATTCTCTTGTTTTTAAATATTCTTTTGTCTTCACCTTTTTGTTTTCACCTGAGTCTGTGTTCTTTCTTATCATCTCGCTCAAAAACGTCCTGTGAGCAGAAGAGAACCAGACCGCTCTTTGGGGATGCTTCAGACCCCTTAAACGGGCCGATACAGTTCACATAAAACAGCAGAACCAGTGGAAACATGGCTCGTGTTACAGGCTTTCGGTCTTTCCAATCTGCTAATCCCCACGTGGGATCTTTTGTATGGGGTTGGCATGTTCTACTGTTGGGTCGGTTTCCATTGGTTTCACTCATCAATCTAAAACCTACAAAATAAGACAATCCTGAGCAAAATCCTGAAAGATGCATGACATGTATGGGCCAATGTAAAAGAACAAACTTCCCAAACGACTCAATAAATTACCTCCATTTGGCCATGCTTTTGAATCAATCCAAATGATTTTATCTTGTTAGCACTACAAGGAAATTGGCCCTAACCGAATGCCACATTATCAGTCAAGATAATACATCTTTATGAATTTTTATATTGTCCATTACAGCTCCTTTAATATTACCGGGAGGGAAAGCTTGTTTCCCTTATGGGTGTAGCTAGACTGCAATCATCATCATTTCAATCATCATTGCTCTACCTCCATTTCCAAGTTCTAAGAATATCAAATCGGCTAGACAGTGCAAAAATAGTTCGCGACAGAACGATGAAATTTAAAGGAGACATATTATTCTGAATGGGCATGAGAGGTTTTGTTACAGTCGAACCCAGAAGGAGCTCATCTTTCATTCATTGCACCAGGCAGAGCACCAGGAGAAAGGATTCTTTTCTAAAATCCAAATGTTTCTGAAAAACTTTAAAAAGAAAATAAATGTCTGAATGTTTTTTTGTTTTTTTTAAGTGTTTAAAACTATTTAAGATTGGATAGTTCATTAGCATTATAGATGTATTGAATAATTTATTATACTTATTTTTTCATGGCAAAAGTGTAGTTAATGTCCCGCGGTATGACAGGTATGCCTTTTATAGCTACACAAATAATGTATACACCCCCAAATGTCAATGTCAAAAATCTGCCCAAAGGTGCCCTCTGTAACTTCTCTAGTGGAGAGTTCACAGCCTTCTTATCGCCATGGCAATTGCATTTTTTGACATGTTTCATAGCATTATTTAACTATCTTTCATCTAGTCAATTACAGGTGTTATTGCTGAAATACCTGTAAACATGTGTATTGTTACGATGAGTTTGGCCGCCTTTTCCCTGATCTGACATGTAACTTGTCTCCATGGAGCTAGATAAGTTCACTGCTATATTGCGGAACATTCTATGAGACAAGCAGGTAGCGGTTTGACCACCACAAAAGTTAGTTCACCTTAAAGTTCCAGCAAGCTTAGACCGCCCCCTTTGAATAAAACGGGCGTCACATTTGAGGCTGACCGGTGACAGGTGACCCCTGACTACTCCTGTGTCGACGTGAATGGAGGTTTAATGTACTTATTATTGCAGTGTGATATATGGAGTGTGGAAGTGCTGCCTCAGCAGGTCGCCTTCATAAAACTGTTTTGGCCGTCCAATAATGCTGGTGGTGTACGTGTCCTGGCCTGGTCTACAGGTGGAATAACAATGGCATCAGACGCAAGACAAATTTATACTTGGAAATGTTTTTTTAATGCTTTTGCGCTTGTACATTTCATGTTTTACAGTACAAAGTTTAAAGGGTGAACTATGTAACCTATGGAGGGTACCTCACTTTCTTGTCTCCATGAACAAATAAATAATTACTTTATTACTACTGGAAGGTCCATAAGAATTCCTCTTCATTTTAGTACATGTGTATATGACAGATAATAATAATAATAATAATAATAATAATAATACATAATAATAATAATAATAATAATAATAATAATAATAATAATAATAATAATAATAAATAAAAAGTTGGGCTAGGCTATAAATTAAGTAGTTACTAAGCCTCAATAATGTTTAATACTATTTGTTCACACTATTCTGTCTTTTAAAAGTGTAGTTCTTCTTATAAAGTGTTACTGATATGTTTAATGGCAAACTGTGAAACAATCTTGGCAAACCAATAGATGCAGTCGGCATCCAACGCCCACTGTCTTGCCTCAGAGGGGGAAGTAACTTTTTCATTTCAATGTAGAAAAACTGCTCTATCACTCACTGTTCAACAACTACAAGACTACAAAACTCGGACTTTGCAGTTATATTGTGCCGAATACAGACAAAAAGACACAAGGAGGGCCAGCGGCGCAAATATGAATAAATACCATACCTGCTTGCCAATGCCCGATCTCGTCAGCTCTCGGAAGCGTAGTACTTGGATGGGAGACCGCTAGAACACCAGGTGCCACAGTGGGGCGCGAGAGGAAATGTTCTTGTGCCCATAGGCAAGACATTTCACCCACATTGCCTCGTAAAGTGCCTTGAAGTTGGAAAAGAACTATATAAATACACTGAAATAACAACACATTCAAGAATGCTAATGGCGGCTGCAGGCTAAATGCTACCACGCCTGTTGAATCTGTTTCATTTTCACTGATCGCGCCATGTCAATAACCTTCATTAAGACTCAGTTTGCGTTAGTTGTGCTCAAAATACATGTGCTTCAGAGGGAAAAAGTTGTGTTTCCCAGTTATAAGAGCAAATCAGGCTTTCATTAATTATTGCCCTAATCCTAAACCAGGGCTATTCAAGTTAAGGCCCGGGGGCCAGATCAGGCCCGCCCAACGGTCTGATCCGGCCCGCAACCAATCTCCCAAATATATATGTATATTTTTTGCAATCTTGTTTTCTGGTTTATTTCTTGGTTAGTACTAGTTTAGACCTGGGTTGGGCCTGGTTTAGACCTGGTTTGATGCTGGGTTACTCTTTGTTCAGACCTGGTTGCCTTAGTTGCCTTAGTCCTAGGTTAGTTCTGCTTCAGTACTGGAATGGCCAATTTGCAGCTCAATGTTGTCATGAAAGTCTAATATAGCAGTAGATATTTCACCATTATTGAAACAACTCTAGTGTTTTGGATATTTTGTGCCACTCAAAATTGTGTTAATAGTGGTCACATGACCGATCCAGCCCAGAAGCCATGGCCCCCCGAGAAATCTGGCTGTCAGGAATGTGAATAGCCCTGTCCTAAACCTATAATTAAGTAGTGACTAAACCTGACTCATTCTTAATAAGCTAACAATTAAAAGTGTAGTCAGCCAAAATTCATATTTTTAAGTGCCATGGCAATGCTCCAACATCAATAGCTCAATAGTGAAAACCACAGCACATGCGGCTAAATGCTTGTGTTGGCACGCTGACTGGTTCTGGTGATAATAGCACCGAGGAGCTAACGATGGGCAGGCTTTTGGAGTTTCAGGGCTAGCGTGGCAGATGGTAGCACCACATGTGTCCGGCCAAACTGTTCCACAGACTTTAGGGTCAGTCGTTTTTCTGAAGTCCGCGATGCTCTCCGGATGTAGTGCCAGCAGTCACCTTTCTGAGGGTCCTTCAGGCAGATGGTAGACGCACTGGGCACATGGGCACATGAAATTGACATTACAGATATGTATGGAAATGTATTTTTTGGTAATCTGTTTGTAAAGGAGTTAGCTAATGGTAATGTGTATTTAGTCTACTTACGATTAAAAATGTGTTGATATTTTTTGTATTTTTCTACTTTTTTCCAAGGTCAAATGACTATGATCGATATTCTGTCCTGTTTTAATTTAATTTAATCAAATAGTACCAATACTGGAACAGATACGTCGCCCATCCCTATTCCAGAAATCAGATAATGACCAGATTTGCGAGGTGCATGAAATCAGAGCCACTGCAGTTCCTGCCCTTTAATCTCCAAACAACCAACACAACACAATCTCTGTGTCAATCTCCTTCTCCTTCCATTCAACCCCAACAAAACTTTTCGTTGAACTTGTTGTTTGTTTCCATTTCCTAATCTGACTGCAGCCGCCTTCTCTTTCACCTCTGCTTCACCCATACTGTATCTTCGCTTCATATTGCTCTACTCTCGTCTCCCTCTTCCCTTATATTTCCCTCGGCGCGTGCAGTACATTCACTCCACTGGCTCGGGCAATGTACTGGATCGCGCATCCCGCTGTGCCGAGCTGATATGAGGGGAATGTTGCCGTTTAATGTTCTAATTGTGGTGTTCTACTGCCGCGATGCACACGACTCTAAATGCGGCTGAGGATGTTGTACAGGAGACCGGGAGGAAGGAGTAAAGCCGCTCGATGGACATGGCGCCACGCTGTTGTTGGCCGGGGCTTGTTGTTCGCTCACAGGAGGGCCGGATGCGCCTGTTGCCGTGGTTACGCGGGGAGGGGTGTGACTTCGAGGTGGTCTGTTTGACTGTTGGGGGATTGGGCTTTGAACGTTTGTAACGTGTCGATGTATTTTGGTTTTAGTTTTGACTTTTGAAGTTAGTCATAGATGTAGCGACACTAACTGGTGAAAATATTTATACTTTTATTAATACATAGTTTATATTTCAGTTTAGCTGCACATATATTTATTTCATTCATGTTCAATATATAAGAAGACATGATTAGTGTTATGTTATCTAACACTTTTTTCAACTTATACTTTATACTGATTATATAAAACATTACACTGTACATTTGCATTTAAATAATATATAAAAGATATTATATTTTTGGATAGGTTTGGTCTGGGATGGAGTGAGAATAATGTCGGCCTCTATATGCCAAGTTGTAATTCTTTATAGGAGTTTCATTGCATTTTATTACCAAATTCTCTGGTATCGGTATCGTATCGATATTCTGATACTTGCCACAGTATCTCTTGGTATCAGATCGAAACAAAAAAACACTTTATCGGCCATCACTACTTGAAGTGTTCTTAAAAAACAACATATATTATGCTTATCCTGTCTTGTTTTTTCAAGTACTTAGTAATTACTCTGTAACATATGTAGATCATTTTACATTTTATCCATTTTTAATTGTGATATTGTTACAAAATGGTTTTGTAATAAAAAATCAAAACATGACTTCCTGTTCAAAACTGTAGTGACATTTCACAGTAACAAGCACCAAATTGTCACTGACATGTTTTTGTTTTTGAAAAGTTGCGACTTGATATTATAGAACCCTACATGTGTCACTAAGTACAGGGATGTGGCGGGGATAGGGGGTAGGTGAAAAAGGAATCTTCTGAATACTCGAGCCTCAATTACAATACAAAACAGGATAAACCCAAACATGCAGGAATCAATCAAAAAACAACTGATTAAAACTAATGAGGAGGAAACTGTTTTCTCAAGGTTAAAAGTCGCATAATTTAATTTCCTCAAAAGATTTTTTCAAGTTTATCCTGGTTTTTCATCCTTTCTGGCAATAACTAAGAGCAAACAAAGGTCAAGTGTAGTTCAAGACGGATGTGCAAACACAAAGGCAGGCAGGACTGTAAGCCACCGTGTGTGTGTGTGTGTGTGTGTGTGTGTGTGTGCAGGTGATTGTGAAGAGATGTATGAATGAGAAATCCAAATCTTGTCCTTTACCATTTTGAAATTGTTACTATGGTGACATAATATTCTTCAAACTGCGCTTTAAAAACCATATTCTGATAACCACAAGGCTTAAAAGGTGAAAACGTTCCATCTGTTGGTGTCGTGTAGCGCAAAGTCTGTGTGATGAGTTGTAGCCTGAAGGTTGGCTACTTCGCCACAGCACATGGGTATATTTGAATATTTGATGTGGTTCTCCATTCCCCCCCGAAAAGTCTGAGCTTGTCAGAGCAGCATGTCTTCACTGAAATGACAGAATCAGATAGGAATCCTCATCCGTTACTGCCTATGAACGCCAAAGTGCAGCTCACAACCATCTGTGCGTAGACTAGTGATGGGACTCTCAGATCTCTGTCCGATACGATATGCGCCTCGATACGAACCCCGAATCACAAGGGTTTTATTAACACAGTTTAGTCTGAATCCAAACAGAGGTGGGCAATCCTGAATCGGCTCTATTTGGAGTAAATTATTGCTTGTATAAAATAGGTCTACTTAAAATAGCCCAATTATTTGTTATAACGTTCAATATCACTCCTCCACAGCGCAGCGCATCACTCTCAGTAACAAAACACCAACGCATTTTCAATGGGAGAGTTAGCGTTAGCTTCCAAACATCACAAACTATGAAAAACCAGAGCTGTTTCGGGACTGACAACCACTTGACCACACGAGAGTAACACCAGAGCCACGAAAACATTACCGCGTGTAGACGTGTTTAGCTTAGTTTACTGATGTAGCGAGTAGCGCCAACATTCTCATTATGCTGGACACAAAGGACCAGAAATGTATTGGACCACAACAGTTTGGCAAGTTTTATTTCATCTCCAAGTACCAAGACCAGCCAGATGAATTCTACATGATATCTGTCTCTCACAAACTCTTGAGAATCCATTTGGCCCGGCTCTCGCTGTTAGCGGTCGGGCTTGAACCATCAGTGGTGCACATAGAGGCGCTATCATGCATTTGTGAAGAGGAACGATGTCTGCGCTCATGTCTCAACTGGAGCTAACCTGAGTCTGATTTTTCGGCTTGTTCTGCTGTTGTGACGGTTCGACCAATCAGCTTGAAGTATTCGTTTGGACGTTCCAATTGCTGTCAGAGCCTTTCCAGATTGATCAATTTGAAGAAATGAACACATAATAAAAAGAAATAAACAACAACCATTGTGTTTTGAAGTCTAAGAAATGAAAAAAATAAAAATCAGTTTACGGTTTATTTTGCTGCCTCATTAAAACGAATGGGATAGAACGTTTACATCAGTAGTAGGCTGTGTGCACGTCACTCCTGGAACGCTCTGTTTTGCACACATATAATGCCCCATGTTCACAGAAAGTTTTAAGATACGTAATGTAGACCCTTTTGGCAAAATCCAACCCAGCAGTGCGAAGATGTCCAAAACTAGCTCAGATATCCTAAATAATGAGTCATAAGAGCTTACAAAATATTGAAAAGTCAGAAGCGTATAGATTTGAAATACTTTTGCGTCATCGCCTCCATCCCGTGTTTTTTTTTTTTCTCCAAGAAGACGAGGAAAAGCACATCCTCCCACTCAAGGTGACAGCCACCGAAATGTGATTACGAGAAGAGTTGATCAAAGACAATCCAATCGATGAGTCGGCTGAAGCTGACGCATGGGATTTAATAAAGAGGAGGCTGATGAAGGCGCTTCGGAATCACATCTGACTTATCACATTACGCTGCATCACATTTATCACTATAGACTTCTTATTGACTTTAAATGGGAGCTGTACGACGCACGCTCTACCTAAATGAAGAGTCAACTCCTGTTCAAACATTTTAGCTTAAACCAGAATCTACTATAGTTGTATTTTATTACGTTTTTTTTTTTCCGTCTTATTCAATTAATTTAATTTGTATTAGTTATCTCCAACTTTATGGGTGTTATCCTTTTTTATTTTATTTTTCATCCCTTGTTTTTTCCTATATTCTCATTTTAAATTCAACTTATTTTTTCTTTTGTTTGTTTGTTTTTTGTCAGGTTTTTTTTTCCTTTATTTTGAAAAAAAAATATATATTTTTAAAAAGTGAATTCAAATGTTTATGTTCATTTATTTCACGAAATATTAGCTAGCAGTTCAGTCTATTCAGATTTCAGAAGTTGTCTTACCCTGTGTTTTCCAATCTTATTTGAATCACAGCACACTTTTGTTACTACTAAATACTTATACATCAAATCCCTTTACTGAAATTGAATTATTGTGTATTCTTTTTTTCAAAGCACACCTGACAATACTTCATGCCCAATGTTGTTTGTTGTTTCTGTATCACATCAAAATGTTTATTAATTAAGTTATGATACCAGAATCATTACAAATTTGAAAGTAATGTATTTTTTTTACTTTTGGTATTGATGAGACAAGATCTCATGCCACAAGGTCTCGTGAGAATGAAATGCAACAATACTGGGCAAAAATTTGGAAAAAGATCTTGTGAGATATTTTCCCATGTGTTTGCATTTGAATTGGAATAAAAATGCTACGTCTAAGTCAAAACGTGTGAAACTGAACCACATCTATTTATTATAAATCATGTCAAAATATCACTTTGTCTTTTTTTTAATGTATTTTTCTGAATACAAATAATAATATATAAAAATAATGCAAAAACAGAAAAAAAAAAAGACAGGACCAGAGAAAAAAAAAGTCGAGTTAAAAATAGGAATGTAAGGAAAAAAAGTGAGGCATCCTTGTATTTGTTTGGATCTTTTGTGTCTCGTCTCGTGAAAATTGTATCTCGTCGCATCCCTAACTTTTGATCATTCGGACCAATTCTGCAGGAAGCCTGAGAGTTAAGAAAAAACAATCTGAGGGCCGTATGACCTCATCTAACCCATTACATTTTTTGGATTTAATCAATTTAAATCTGAGTAACAATAACAATGTGTACAAAAGCCGTTTAAATCATATTTTAAACAACCAAGACTTTAAAAAAAAAACAACATTCTTCTGAACCAAACTTGGTGTTGTCTAGATCTAAACAATGTGAACTTACTGCAAATTAAAAAAAGGATTGTGCAAAAAACTGACAAGAAGGATAGCACATTCTTTAAGTCTTTTATTTTATTTATTTTTAACGACTTCAGCTACTTCCCCATGACCGACGAGAAGAATTAAACTTCCATTTCCCGTGAATAATTAAAACGCGGATTCTATTTCTGTCTGAAGTCGAGTCGTCTGATTGTAGCTGTGCGGCGTTGCTGAACTGTTTTGCTGCAGGAGTTAGAAAGACGAGTTATTTATGTAAGCTACGGATAAAACAAACAAACTGACTGCAGTAAATAGTCTAAATTAAATACTATATGTGTGCGTACGTGACTGTTTTAAAAGCGTATGACTCATGATGGTGGCTTTATTTTCACTAATAACCATCCCGCACGCTAAGGATCCATCTCATTCAGGCTGACTCAAAACGACAGCGTGGCACCGACGCTTTAGACCGGAGCACCCAAAGGTCTCGGGCAAATGATGGGTGCTGTCCGGTTCTGAACACGACGGGCTACATCTTGTGACAAGCGCTGTCCGATCTTGTGCATTTCAAATTCACTGCCTCCGAAGAAAAACATGCACTCTTCAACATGTCACGGATCATTTATTCTAGCAATGGTTTTTAGTAAAATTGTACTTTTCTGAGTAGTTTTCAGACTTTTACTCCGCCTACTTGAGTAATGTATTTGACAGTCTCTTACTTGAGTAACATTTTTGGTTTCTCTTCTGAACGTGAGTGATAAAAGTTTTATTGAATGTATGTGTTTCTTGCACCGCTCACTCCAATATAATTTACCTCTTTTAATTGTTGTGTTAATTTTTTGAAATTACCAGATTTTGTGCATTATTTTGTCCTTCAAATTGCTCTTACAAGTACTCTTACCTGTGAAGTAGCTTCCTCAAGACTTTTCTTTACACTTGGACTTTTTTCTCTTCTTTTTTCCTCTTAAAAGGGGGAGCAATGCATATTAATGAACATTTATATGCCAGATGCCTGGGGCTAATTTCCATCTGGCAGGCTGATTTGAAAGAAAATAAAACATACTTACACAAACTGTTTGCTCAGACTTTGTACAGCCAAAGAAAAGCAAGCAAACAGACAGGAACAGCTACTGCACTACAGTCATGTTAGTGCAAACATTCAACAATAGTGCAACAATCAC
This sequence comes from Chaenogobius annularis, assembly GCA_015082035.1. Classification (NCBI taxonomy): domain Eukaryota; kingdom Metazoa; phylum Chordata; class Actinopteri; order Gobiiformes; family Gobiidae; genus Chaenogobius; species Chaenogobius annularis. Next base: position 311,936 of record BJKM01000448.1, on the reverse strand, counting down.
ATGTGAGATAAGTGACAAACGGCCCATTTAGAACCCGTTTTACACCACTGCACATACCCCAGAGTCATATTGCACATACCCCTGTATTTAACTAATTCATATTCCATTTAGCCCTATTGCACTGAGACTTACTGGGCCTACTTTTGTATTTAAAGTAGCGCTAAGTCATATTTTTACCTTATTGAACATCTGTGTAAGTCCTTGTGATGGTTATATATGTATTTTCGGGCATATTTCCCCCTGCTGTCTCTGGGAGTATTTTCTTATTTTCTTCGTATGTGACTATACTGTTTTATTATCAGAAAGAAAGAAAGAAAAAGAAGCTTTTTGATAGATTTTCAGACACGGTATTTTCACAAAGGAGCGGCATGGGGAACTCCATCACCAGAGTTACTTAGTTCTGATTTAACAAATGCATATTCCACTGAGCCCAATTGCACATCTTATATTTTACATATCCCTATATTGCACAAAGTGCTATTGCACATATCCCTATATAGCATGGATTCATATTGCACATACCCTTATATTGACCTGTGTACAAAGTATAATTATTGCACAAATTCATGTTGTAATTCCAGTTTAACTAATTCAAATCCTGTTGCACATACAGTAGCCCTACATTGCACTGATTCATATTGCACTAAGTCTTATTGCACACATCCCTACATTGCACTAATTCATATTGCACTGATTCATATTGAGCCCTGCGACGAGTTGGCCACTGTCCAGGGTGTACCCTGCCTAAGGCCCAAAGGCACTGGGATAGGCTCCAGTCACCCGCGACCCCTAACGGGAACAAGCGGTAGAAAATGGATGGATGGATGGATGATTCATATTGCACACATTCCTATATTGCACGGACTAATATTGCACTAAGTCTTATTGCACATATCCCTACGTTGCACTGATTCATATTGAACTAAGTCTTATTGCACACACTCATAGATTGCACTGATTCATATTGCACTAAGTCTTATTGCCCATATCCCTACATTACACTGATTTGTATTGCACCATCTCATTGCACATATCCCTACGTTGCACTGATTCATATTGACTCTGGAAATTGTTTTTTGTCAGTTACATTTTGCAGTGTGGTCCCTGTAGTTCCGAGTTGTTCACACAGTTAATTTGAGGGTCCCAGCCAGAAAAGTTTGAGAACCTCTGCAAGTGGAGGAGTGACTTTTGTCCCTGGAGGTTGAAGCACACTCTGATTGCAACAGCGACGGTCTGGGGAGAAGCGGTGGGCCTGCATGGGGCTCTTTTTGACTTCGACTCCATCAAAATGTGGTCCCACTACATGGAAAGGGAAAGCAGTGTCAGCGACGTCCTCTTTTAGACACGCTTGTTTTTGGCTCATTTCGTTTGCAGAGTGCTTACAACATTAATCATCTGACTGTGAGGCTGTCTGAGTGGCTCCCAAGCTGAAATGTAAAAAGCTGTGCCGTGTACTACATCAGTCTATATTTCATGGCATCTGTCCGGGCCAATTTAGACTCACACTTGCAGTACTTGTTCGGTCCAGGGTTTTACTAATACTTGAATATACTAGATACAAATTGCTGGATTAGATATCGGCCCCAAAATAAGGGTTCATCTGATGTCCTGGTTGAGCCTAAACATGTATGAGGCTATTTTTCAGGTGTTGTTGGCCCAGAAAATAAAAGCTGTTCTGCCGTTAGTTGAAGAGTAAATGACAGCAACACAACACATTTAGATCAGTTTTGTCAATCATTTTGTTTTTTGTAAGTTTTTTGTCTCTGCGGCGGTATCGGTTGATGTTAATCCCAAGTATAGGAATCGGTATCGGAGCTGAAAAAGCTGGATCGGACCACAGTCTGTGTCATAAACCGCATGTCATTTCATTTTCAAACTAAGCATCAATCCCCCAGTCTTTCTATGGTGAATAAGCCACATGTGGGTGAATCTGGTTTATGGATCTAAAATTGCAATAAAATACACATCTTTATAAGCATGTTTATGGAGTTCATTTCGGAAAATGGGCCACAGGTTTGGATCTAGGTTAGGACACTAAACCAGGTCATGTAGTACTGATGAAGTCAGTAGAAAATGTTCAAAGGAAGTCATCTGGACAAGGTTATTGAAGACGTTCTGACTGCTAACTGAAGTCATTTTCAATCTGAAGGCACTGGGTCGTCAGAGTAGCTTCAGGTTATAACTCCTCCCTTAGGGTAGAACTAGTCTAGCCCTGGGCCGAATTAAGAAGTCTAGCTTCTCAGACCAGTACATTCATTTTGAAAATTACTTCAGGATGGCAGACGAAACATCTCGGTTTAGACATTTGAAACTTTTCTACCATCGACTGTTCTTTGTGTGCTATTTTTCAATTAAAAAACAATTTTTTAATGAAGTGGAGATGGCACAATGGGTTAAAAATGTGCCCACCAACAGTCACCTGCCATCGCTCAAGTGCATAGATCCTTTATCCTTTTTATAATCCCAATGATTTGATCAATAGGTGACTTGGTGATATTCAAACCAGTGACCATCTGGCTGGTGGGCAGATTCTCAACCCACTGTGCTACTGTCACAGTGGGTTGAGAAGTGGGTTTTTTTTTTCATGAATCCAAATACAGTTACACAATGGCTGCTCCCAAACTTTTTCCCCCAAAGCCTTTTAGACAAACAAATAGCAATTGTGTTGTTTTGGTTCCCATACCAAATGTCCAATCATCATCTTTTGGGTCTTTTTTTAATTTGACAGTGAGTTTGATCATCTGACTCTCTGAGCAGACAAAGCTCTGGGGACTGCGCCACCTCTGACACCGCTGAGTTACACTCCCGTGTCATAACAGTAGCTCACATTTGACCTAACTGCTGTAGATGGATGAAGCCAAAAGTAACTCCTTCCACAAAGTTCCTCTCTTGCAGCACAAAGTCACCCTGATGCTCTGTCATTTTTAAAGGTGCCGAGTCCATAAATCACCTCAAGAACAAATAAAGTCCCTTCTTAAAAGCCTTAAGCCGGGCGCCCTATGTCTGAGTGCTGCGGCTGCTGCTGCTTCTTGTCGCCACAAAAACAAGCTCTGTTTACCAGCTCTGCTCACAGCCATAAACAGAAAAACAACTCCTCGTCGCTATGGAGACGGATAAGTTGCCCTGTGTAACATTAGGGGAAAGTAAAAACATTTCCGTGGCGAAAAGCGGCAACAGAAAATCCACCACAGTCAGTTCAGGAGTATTAACGTTTGAGAGAGGAATGAAATCTAAACGGCTAAACCCAAGAATCTCATGCATTTCACGTTCACATGTTGAGGTCAAATCCAAGTATCAGCTGAGAAACTATTGGACTTTCTATTTACAATCAGATTTGAGCACCGTCTGCATGTTTATTGTCCCCTTTGTTCAGAAACCCGTTGTATAACTTTGTGTTTGTGGTAGAGCGGTTCAGAGCTTTGGGGGCAAGACGTTGATATGAGCCTATGTGACTTTTCAAATATTAAAGTCTGCGATGCATAAAACCAAAATATGGTTTGGATGTTGCCTTCCTTTCAACAATATTACTATTCAATATTCGCCGAATATGAAACGACTCAGTTCAGATTTTAAACGACACATGACGTGTGCTCGGTGACATACCTGAACGTGCCTGATCATGGACAGCAGAGCACAAAATCTCTGGAAAAAAGTATGCCGAGATATAAAACTATATTCTACATCCTATAGGCTTTTAGCTACTCTTTATTTATTTGAGCTATTTCAGTTTATTTTAAAATAGTTTTTTTAATGTTCAGAAATAAAACAGATGTCCTCTCCTGTAACCTCAAGAAGTCACATACGTATTTCCAGTAGCCTACATTTCTGTCATTTAATGCGATTGACATATGTTATGATTGTTGTTTCTAAGAGTGTTTGTGTGCGTCTTTGCGTTCAGCCGCGTCTAGATTCACGTCAGGCAAATGTCTCCATGAATATGAGTCTGATTGTAATTAAACACACAGTGTTTTGAAGCTTAAAATATTGAAAAACATGACGTGTCCCCTGGATAGTGACCACTGTCCACTGACGTCTTCTTCTACAGTGTGTCAAACGCTTGCGCTTTCTGATAGAGTGCCCCCCAGTGGCCGTTAGCCAGTAAAACTCTATAAATTACACGCACCGTTGAATGGGCCGCAGGGTTCAATGCGTGGGAAGAAAGTAGCTTAAAGTCCGAAAAGTATTGTACCTAAATCCTGCCTGAAGGAAGTGGTTCAAATAGTCCATGTCCAGGGTGAGAAGGGTCAGCTGTGATCCGACCTGCTCGTCCCTGAGTCCTGGAGACGTACAGGTCCTGCAGAGATGGAAGTCTGCAGCCGATCACCTTCTCAGCAGAACGCACGATGCGCTGTAGTCTCTGTTTGTCCCTGGCTGTGGCTCCAGCGTACCACACGGTGATGGAGGAGGTGAGGATGGACTCAATGATGGCCGTGTAAAACTGCACCATCATCTGCACTGGCAGCTTGGCTTTCCTCAGCTGCCGCAGGAAGTACATCCTCTGCTGGGCCTTCTTGATGAGGAGGCTGATGGAGGGCTCCCACTTGAGGTCCTGGGTGATGGTGGTGCCGAGGAAGCGGAAGGAGCCCACCTTGATGAGGGAGCCTGTCATGGTGAGGGGGGGCTGGGGGGCTGTAACTTTCCTGAAGTCCACGGTCATCTCCACTGTCTTCTGGGTGTTGAACTCCAGGTTGTTAACGTTGCACCAGGACACCAGCCGGTCCACCTTCCTCCTGTAGACAGACTCATCCCCTTCCGAGATGAGGGTGATGTCGTCCGCAAACTTGATCAGTTTTACGGAGTCGTGGCTGGAGGTGCAGCAGTTTGTGTACAGGGAGAAGAGCAGGGGAGAAAGTACACATCCCTGTGGAGCTCCTGTGCTGATAGTCCGAGTGTCTGAGACATTCTTCCCAGCCGCGCACTGCACTGCCTCCGATCCGTCAGGAAGTTCAGGAATTGATCCACCTGCAGGTGGAGTCAGGCACGTTGAGCTGGGAGAGCTTGTCCTGGAGCAGAGCAGGGAGGATGGTGTTGAACGCAGAGCTGAAGTCCACAAACAGGATCCTGGCGTAGGTCCCGGGGAGTCCAGATGCTGCAGGATGAAGCGGAGTGTCAGGTCAATGGTGTCGTCTACAGACCTGTTGGCTCTGCAGGCGAACTGCAGGGGATCGAGTAGGAGGTGGGGCAAGACCAGGCGTTAAAATTACTTCATGACTACAGAAGTTAGTGCCACAGGCCTATAGTCATTGAGTCCAGTGATCCGAGGCTTCTTGGGGACAGGGACGATGATGGACGACTTGAAGCAGGCTGGGACGTCGCATGACCCCAGGGAGGTGTTCAAAATATCTGTGATGACGGGGGTCAGTTCTCCAGCACAGTGTCTCAAGGCAGCGGGTGAAACACCGTCTGGTCCAGCAGCTTTTCGGTAATGTGTTTTTATTGCCAAAATAAAAAGATTGAAAATCACAAATCAGACTTGTGGCTTGTCTACATGGAGTTAATGCCATACTGTGGAATATTCCAGATAAAGCAATTTCATCTAATCGAAAACAAGGTGGTGTTGGTGGATGCCCTCAACCAGAAAAGTTACTGAGTACACTTTTCAATCAAATTCAAAAAAGTTAATTTAATAAAATAAAGTTATCCACTCTTGAGTGGTTATTGTTATTGGCAAATAGAAAACGCTCACCTTGGCAAGATACATAAGAAACACACTCAGATAATAAATTGCACAAGGCCCTTCCATTTTCATATGTGTGAAAAGAACAATGCCAATGGGCATGTCCTGCCAGGAGGAGGCTCAGGGGAAGACCCAGGACACGCTGGAGGGACTGTCACTCGGCTGGCTTGGAAACGCCTCATTATCCTCCTGGAGAAGCTGGAGGAAGCGTCTGTGGAAAAGGAACTCGTGGCCTCTCGGCTCAGACTGCTGCCCCCGCGACCCGGCACCAGATAAATTGGACGAAAGTGGATGGATCGATAATTTACATGCTAACAGCGAAAATCTGATGTGAATTCTCTGAGGGGCTATTATCAGAAAGAAATCATTTTTGTCACACAGGATTTAGCTGTTTACATGTTATTTTGATGATCATACAACTCCAGAAATAATCAGTTTTTGTGCGTGCTTGTGACCACTGCCAGAATAACACTAGATCTGTTTAATTAGCGTTGTAAGTTGTCCCAAGAAATCCAGCCTGACACGTCCCGAGCCCACGCATGCACTGTCCAAACCCGACCCGAACCTGAGTCATTCCCTCATGTCTCCAAAAAAGCCTTTGTTCCTTTTATTACAACTACATGCCCGGATTATTATGTCAGAGGAAAGCTAGTTTTGTTTATCTTCCTAATGTCATTCCCTCTGCAGCAGGTAGATGGAGCTCTAACTCAATTTCTGATGTGGGAACGCCTGACAGATAAAAAGTGTTTTTTTTAATTTCTAAAACATGAGATACCAAAGCAAAGGTTCTCAAGAGCATGTTTAAAGGACAATATTATAGAAATATTTGTCCAAGCAACAAAAGCAACAAAATCAACTTCAATGTGCTTTTATTTTGTTAAATCAGGGTTTCCTCATCATTAGTTTACTCAAAGTTGTATTTTGGTTGTTTCATGCATGTCTGACTAATCCTGTATTGTCCTGCAAAAAAAAATCCTGTTTTCACCTACCCCGTATCCCCGCCCACATCCCTGTACAGAGCTGTGATTATTTGAAAAATTCAGACTCCGAGTGACACATGTCGGGTTGAAAAATGTCCCGTAGCCACTTAATAATCTGCAGCTTGTTACAGTGAAACGTCACAATGAAGAGGCAGTTTTGAACAGGAAGTCAATGGACCTTTTTATTTTACTCAGCTGTTTTATATCAATATTACAATTTACAATGGACAAAATGTAAAATGATGATTTACTTATGTTATAGTTCAATATTAAGTACCTGAAAAATGCAAAATATGTCTCCTTTAACACGTATTATTCGTTCAAGGGAGTAAAAACAGCACCCTACCTCTGTCTTCCCCTTCTCCTTCAGCCTTCTTGTTGTCACAGGCACTTAGCGGACTCCCTACATGGTTAAGGGGTGACACGAGTGGCCCTTCCCCAGTGTGTGTGTGTGTGTGTGTGTGTGTGTCTGTGTTCCTCAGAGTGAGCTGTTGTTAGCGGAGATGCCCCCCTCCCTCCTGCACACCCCCCTCTCTCCCGGCGTGCTGGGGGAGAAGGCAGGGTCAGCGCGATGGAGAAAATGAACTCGCCACCAGCTGGGACTCTCTTCACATGTCACTGTGGACGGTTAGCTTAGCGTGAGAAGCAAAAAGGACTATGTTCGGTTTTATGGCGCGCTTGTTTCGGCTCTGGCTTTGGCTGACACGCTGATATTGGTGTTTATATGGATTGCAACGGTCACTGGTGCATCTATCATTTGTCACTTTGCATTTAAATACTGAGATTAGTGGTGTGACTCATTTGGAGAGCAGCAGCTTGAAATGAAAAATTAGTTACACGGCTGTTATCGCCATGACACTTAAAGGTTGAGATTGTGCTGTTGAAAATGTGTTTTAAGTGATTAAAGTGAGTGTATGGACAACTGGCTACTGAAAGGTGCATTGTATAACGTTTCTGTCCGAAATGTTGACCCTACAGTAGTAGTTCATTGTGTCTAAAGTTGTATAACAACTACAAAATATACTTTTTCTGGAGCTGGTAGAAATCTCTTGTAATAGAGAAGCATCTCACTGATAGTGGCTCTGTTCCCAGGCAAGACTCTTCATCCACGTTGCCTAGTATGAATCTGGTGTGTGCGTGAGTGATTGGTGGTGGGAGGGGACAATAGTAGCTTACCACCACAGAGAGTGGAGTGAATGAGGCTTCGGCAAACCTGTAAAGTGCATTACAAGTGTAAGGCATTATTATTATTATTATTATTATTATTATTATTATTATTATTATTATTATTATTATTATTATTATTATTATTATTATTATTATTATTATTATTATTATTATTATTATTATTATTATTCACAATACTGCTCTCCATTTGGGACCTGATCTCATCTCAATGTATTATAGTGTCTGAACATTCTGATTCTGATTTTAAGGGTTTAATAACTTGAAAAACACGACCCGCTTGTCTCCATGGCGATAGATACATTCAAGGAGAATGCTATAAAACACTGCAAATGAATAAAGAGCAGCAAAGCTATGAGCAACATGATGCTAACATGACCAAAAAAGGACATCTGTATGTTTTGGCATTATTTCATTAATAATAGTCTGATGATATTTTAACAATGCATCAGAAACGCCCCAAAACGTGCCTGTAAATGTCTTAATTGTGGTTCAAGTATTGCAAAAAAGTGAATAGAGCATAAAAGAACCTGAAAAGTGCAAAAATATGAACTTTAGTCCTTTGTTTGGGAAGATTGCACAAGATGTTTCTGTCTCTTTTTAGCTCATTTTTAGTAGTTTTAATTACAAACGATAAACTCCATAATCAAATTTTCAAGTATCTTCAAAATAACTATTCATTTATGATACACCTCTACATTTTTCCTCCCTTGCATTGTCTGAAAAAACAAAACATAAACAGACTAAAATCAGATGAAATAAAAAAAAACAAAAAAATCTCAGTTTCTCAAGAGCTAACGCACAAATACACACACGACTTGTTAAATATCTGCTACAAAAACGATGGGATGAAACCGACATCGGCCTTGCCCACGTCATTAAAGGCTAAAACTTCTGCCCTGTCAGCAGATTGTCCATAGCTGGGCTCTGTATCGCTCCCACACCGCCGCGGGCGTCTGAGGAGAGATGTGAACGCCGGAGCCCATTTTCAACCCTCGGCACTAAATAAAGGCAGTGTTTGAACTTTGGCTGAACCTTGCATTGTGTTCCAGCTCGAGCAGAAGATAAAACTGATGCTGGAGTTGTGGTAGTAGTAGTACTACATTTTGAAATAGATTTTGATACTCAACACTTCAATACCATGAGGCCAATGAAAAATGTTCTTTTTTTTTTTTTTTTACAAAAAAATAAAAATAAAATAAAATAAATAAATAAATAAATTAAATTAAAAAAATATATATATATATATATATATAATTTAATATATATATTATATATATATATATATATATATATATATATATATATATATTATATAATAATAAAATAAATAAAATAAAATAAAATAAAATAAAATAAAACCAAACAACAAAACAAAACAAAACAAAACAAAACAAAACAAAACAAAACAGGACCAGAGGGGGAAAAAATTAAATAAAAATGTAGAATAGAAAATCTGAATTTGTGGAAAAAATAAAGCATAAAGTCCAAAAGAGGTGTCTCATTCAGTCCAGTTTCTGTTCAATTTGTCCTTCACTAGATCTGTTTCCGTACAAATAATATAACAACAACTGCTATTTTAAATATCTGTGAAAATATACCATAAAAGACTTTACCAACATCACTCTGGAAAATTACCAATCCAATACTGAACAAGGATCAAACTAGGATCATGGGAAGTATGTATGAATGTATGTATTTATTCGTTTATTTGAAATGGGACGAACAGAAAAACATTGACAAACTGTAGCGCAGCAGTCCGACGCATGTATAACACAGAACAGAGAACAGAAGAACGGAATGAGACATGGGACAATGATACAAAGACATTTGTAACAATAAACACAGAGATTCACAATTAAAAGAAACACACGAGTGCAGCGTAATGAGGTCTTGTACTAGTTCTGATCAAGCTCAAGATCTTTCTTTAACTGTTCAGAAAATGTCACAGTTTGTCTTGTTCATGTGATCTCATGTGTGTATCTACCTTTGATACTAGTTTTAGTATGATTCAGTGTCTGATTTTTGACACGTTTGACAAATCAAGCCATTGTAGTAGCAGAAGTGGGAGGAGCAGTAGTAGATAGAGTTTTATTGGTTATGTTCGGATTCTAGAATGAGGAAATGTGGTACTCTCAGAAGAGCCAGGTTTCTTTATTGATCACATTGTACTTTGCCAGGACATATCTCAAAGGTAAATGCACAAATGACAAGCATAATTAGCTTCTTGTATTACAACAAAAACTGCAATTTAACTACATCCGCTTTAGTTCTCCCATCTGGATTCAATATTATTTGCTATTGTTGTAATATCATCTAAAACCTAGTCTTTCTTACACAGATGTAGCAGAGCATGTTTTTTTAGTCCATTAAATATTCTCCATTGCAGCAATATAAATTAGAATAATAATTTGTTCCTAATGTTTTGCCTGGTAAAATAAAGGTAAAAAAAAAAAAAAGAAAAGTTGTCTGAAAAGTTCGGCAGAGGTAAGCATGATAAGAGTGTTGTTACTTACAAAATGATATCATTCAAGTATAGTAGTGGTCCAAGAAAGGACAGAAAGAGTATTTTAAGAAAAAATGATATTGGTATTGATGTTGGATATTGGATTTAAATGACAATAATGCACAAAAACTGCCATTTTCAAAGGATGGACACACAAAAAGAAACAAAACTAAATAATATTTGAAGGAACAGTGCAAGAAACAAATGTATTGGCAACATAAAGCTTTTGTATCATATCTGAGAAGAGGAACCCAAAAAACAAGAGACTGTTACAAATATAACGCAAGTAAAAGTGCAAAAGTACAATTTTCTATATAAATGGCTCTACCAAACCATTAGAAAGTCTCCGCAAATCAAATTCTTTCTCTGCTCCTCCACTTCTTGAACGATCTCTGGGGGGAAAATCCTGTCAAATTGCGAGCGAGATCTTTTCATCAGCTCGATTGCATTCTCAAACACAAACACCCAGAAAAAATCCTCCTGCATGTTCTCGCTCCTTCAAGTAATCCATTTTGATTCATTCTCAGGTATGACAGTCTTAACAACCAGCCGTTTATCCTTTTGGGCAAATGAAATGCATTTTGCTCTGAGACACATCGTAATCTCGTCATTTTAAGTCGTCCGCGTTGCAGCTTGAGTAGCAAAATTTGTCTTGAATACTACTGCCCCAAGGATGCACCTCAATGGAGAAGCAGATGCGCAGTACCGCGAGGAGCGAAGAAGTGGAAGAAGAATAAAAAGTGATGTACAAAAGGCTTAGGGAGAGAGTAGCGGCGCGGGAGTCGGCTATAAACAAACAGCGAGAAACAAAGGGACAGGAGCTATAAGCCGCCGCTGAAGGGAGCTTTTCAAACTGTCGACGTCTTAAAGAGTTTTTTGCATAAATACTGCAGATTGTTTCCTCTGTCCTACTCCATGACTTCTATTAATCAAGTCATACAGTCTTTAGTCACTTCGTTTAAATGCACGGCAAGAAAACTGGATAGCTTGCCTAGAACAATTTAAACAGATTTTTCGAAAGTGCATGCAAACTAAAGAACTACGATTGAGGTTTCGTGATTGGAACGTCAGAGACCCCAATGACACATGTGGAGTGGTGCGTGTGTAATGGCGTTACTGCTGCATGCAACAGTGCAGTCTGATCAGTCACAAGGACCAGACGGGTGCGTACCTATGTTCCTCATATTCCATTGACGGAGGAACGAACCAACTCCGCCCCTGCTCCTGCGTGCGTCACTTGCAGATGAGATCGAGGCTCTAGAAAACACTACAGGCTGCAAACTATTGATGCTTTCTGTTGCATTTATGAAAACATGATTTTTGACATTTGTAAGAAGTTGAACCGCTTCTGCTTCGCGCCGACGCATCACATTCATTCATTCTCTCTTTTTCACTGTTTCTAGTGGAATATGAGGCAGATTTTCTTAGTCTGTAGATCGTTTTGCTCCTTGTGGATCAAAGAATACTTTTTTTAAATGTAACTGTTCCCAGCTGTGCTCCTGATCTGTCTGAGTCTGTTTAAACTGTGGCTTGTCATGTGGAGCTGCCCATTCACATCTCAAACTTGCTTTGGTGAGAGAGTGAGGCGACGTCACTCGAGTCCTAGAGTTAGTTTTAAATGATAAACGACTAAAGACAAAAAAAGCCAACTATATATGCTCCCCGTTTTAACAGTCAAAGGAACAGTGCAGCTGCCACACAAATAGCCTCTTCTGTCATCAGTCCAAATTGCCTGGTCAGGTGGCTGGTGCCCCACGCAGTACGCATTGTGTGCCTAATGGGAGCGATAGGACTGCGGAGAACAAAGGTATCTGGACGTGCAAAAAAGTCCCCATGTCACCCTGACACTATTCCCAAACCTAACCCAGCCCTAACCTTAACCATTCTGACTGTTACTATTCCTAACCGTAACCTCAACCCATATGAAAAATAAACAGATTTAAAAGATATCAAAAGACATAAATCTACAGTACGAACCCGGGGAACATGGGTACCTCCATCGCGGGAAGGTACCTATCTTCTCGAAGGAGGTAGGCTGACCCCGGAGCAGGCTAGGAGAGGCATTCAATTGCACCAGGTGAGAAACTGACAGGAAAATGTTAGATGTGTGTTTGGACGTGGACTTTTTTGATCAGCAGAGATTACAAACTATCGAGCACATTGTTTTGGTCCGCTACGTTAAAGTGAAATGAGAGCTTCATTGTGCTTATTTGCGCTGCGTAGAACAAAAAAAACTTGTGAGTAATATGGCTCCCAGCATGTCTGGAAATCAAACGCTCAACGTAAATGAGTTGCCGCTGGTGTGTGTAATGTATAATTGAAGTTTTATTAGCATCTTCAAAGTAAGTTAATTATATCTTCAAAGTTTCAGTGCAAATGCTAAATTACTCGACTCCCCTGAACGTGTCTCAGCTCGCGTTGGCACCGATTCGGTTCTTTGTCCTGGTGTAGACTGGGACAAGTTGTCAGATGATTTGAGTTCGGTTGTTTAGTGCACTAAGAGTTGTCAAGTAGTGTGTGCGTAATCTGGTGTATGAATGAGAATGTGCGAGTGGTTCCTTGCTTTCAGTGCCCATACTGTATAAACCATTTACTGTAATTTAGATAACTTTTCTAATTTAAGGGAGTTGATATTATTTCCCATGGTATGTTTTTTTACGGTATGGCATTTAACTTACAAAAATGTATTTAATAACAGGTGTTGTTCAAAAATACCTTAATAAACCCGCATTCTTATTGTGAGTGGGGACGCCTCTCCACAGATCTCATTTATAAAGCAAGCGTACGCACAAAAATGCTACGTACGTCACTTTCCACATTAAGTTTGGTCCAGAAATGCTGAACTTTGTGCTTCAGAGCTCCCAGAGATGAGACCTTTTGTGCGTTTGAGGCAGTTTCTGTTTTCTTTGTGCGCAGATTTAGCAAGAATTCCGCGTGTACCGTTTTGTAAATGAGACCCCTGACCTGTAACTTGGCCTGATGACTAGTTTAATGCCATCTGTTATGTGTGATGTATTTATTCTTCCCTCTTCACTTGGTAAGAATGAGTCACTTTAGCCTATATTTCCGTTTGTAATGTGGCAGAATTGACTGAATAATATAAGTGCGGTGATACAGCATAAGCATCATAGAAAGACGCTGCATATTTATCAAGCATACATTTTTCATTTTGGGCCCGGCTTGTGACAATTGCCGCAAATGCATTATTCATTATTGTAGACAAAACCCTCGTGGCTATACGTGTTTGTATTGGAAATAAATGAACAATGACTACATTTTAAGGATTGGGCGTTTATATCCCAAATGGGGTCGTGTTATTTTAAGCATAGTATATTGTTTTTGTTTTGTTTATTTATCTTTAGATCGTCAACCGAGACTATTGTTCCAAGTGATGTCCTATTTATGTTCCGTTGTTTTTTTTGTTCGTTTTTTTGCGCTAAATCGACTCTTGTACTAATCGACAGTAGTTTATGTAGTTGTGATATTGCTTTGAATCTGTGACACCTCATCTTCATCAGGAAATTGTTGTAGCACTCCATCTACTGGTTGCACAAAGAATTACAAAGGGGAGAACGAGTAAAAAGCTAGCTTGCTAATGTAAGCGCTCACTTGTAATGAATGTGATTTAATGGCAGAAATGCTCCCAACAACCGAAAGACTGAGGGTTTTGATTCGAATCAGAGTCCATTTGTGTGGATAGTCCGGTCAGTTTGTGTAATTGTGAACACGCAATCGAACTCTGATCCGGACCGAAGAAGCGAACTCTGGTCCGGTTGGAAAGGTCGTTTTCGGTCCGACTGAATTAAACACACATATTTCTGTTTTGAGTAAAATGTGCTGGTCTTTTTAAATAGCTTTACATTTTATTGAGTGTATTTTTTGATGCATCAAAAATTGTGAAATTATGTTTAAAAAAATAGTGGTGTGTTATTTGTTCAAATGGAAGTGGTTTGTTTTTTAAACCTATCCTTTTATATTCCAATTGTTTGATTTATTTCTTTATTTTGGATTACACATGGCCTTAAAATCAGCATGTTTACATTTGCACAGTAGATTACAAATGTCAATAATTGTTTTTCTGCCTGTCCATCAATCACCTCTGAATATCTGAATATGTCTTATGAATACACTCTCTCTCCCTTCTTTCACCCCTTGACCACCCTATCTTCACCGTAGCAGCAGAACAGTCAAAAGTCCATTCCTCTCTCCTTTCATCACATCACTAAGAGCCAATCTTTACCCATTCAATAAAGTATCGTGTTTTGTTCCTCCTGGTGGAAGTTCTCCTTGACTCAGCCTTCCGTACGTGGTTCGAGAGGATAAGCATCATGGTGATCCTGCTGAACTGCGTGACCTTGGGCATGTACCAGCCGTGTGAGAACATCGACTGCACCTCGGACCGCTGCCAGATTCTGCAGGTACGTGGACTGAACACGCTCGTCGCACTCTCATGGTTTGAGCCCGTGTTGTCGCTGAATGTAATGATGAGATCGTTAGCTGTTGTCATTGTTTGCAGTAATGAGGGGTACAGTGGGAGCTGTAATTAGTGTCCCAGGTTCACGCTCATTTTTGTGACTGTGCGAAGAGAATGCCGTCGAGTTTGTTGTGTGGAACCAGGGATATAGCTTATAATTTAGGATTTTCTGGTCTCAATGGATGTGTTATTTGCCGAGAATATTCCACTTACCTCTCCGCAAAACGTGATAATACTTTGAGGCTCTGATGTTACTCTTGTGTGGTTGTCAGTTGCCAAAACAGCCCTGGTTTTTCATGCTTTGTGATGTTCGGAGGCTAACGCTAACTCTACCGTTGAAACTCCGTTGGCGCTAATGTATGGAACTGTACCCAGCCTTTAGAATGCAGGTGTTCTGTTTGCAAACACGGGAAGGGTCTATAAAAATGCCAGACAGATACATTGCTTTCATTTTATAGCGCATGCATGGCTTCAGAACAGCTTTTTTCAGACGGCAAAGGGAAACGCAGGCGGTCCACCCAAGCATAGCCAATCAGAACGCTGATTTCGTCCCTGTACATCTGGGTTGAAATGCTTTTACAAGACACCGTTTGGTGGAAAACGTATTTACCAAAAAAAGTTGAATACCTATAAGCTTTAAGGTACAAATTAACATTCTAGGCAAACTATACAGGCAGAAGCAGGTTGCGGACTCTCCAGGAAATGACATAGTGCACCTTTAAGATACTTCGATCTCTTGCTATCAGAGAGTTTTCTGAGAATGCAACACAAAAGGGGAGCAAACAATCTATATCGCTGTAGTCTATGCACACCACTTTACTACACCACTACAAAACAATACCCAGGAAACTACAGTTTGATATTTTGTAATTCAATAATGCTGCAGGCCTCATTAGAAATTGGGCTTGTGAAATGCCACAGAATCACTGACAATCGCCTTGTTCTACATTGGAACAGAATCAATGAAAAACAATTATCTTTTCATTTACAGATTTTACAGCTCCCCTCATCCACATAGACATTATAATATTAGATGCAGACTTTGTGCCAAAAACCTCCCTAATAACCGTTTATTTCATCCTCGCCATTCCAACCCACTGGGAGCAGGGTAATGAGATGAGAAGAGATTCTGTAACAATCGGCCATTTTAAGAAATCTTGCAATATTATTATGAACTGTCTCTAAATTGTTTTGTTGCAGCAGTATAAAGGAAAGCTACTTTGCTCCATTTTAGTGTAAAAAGGAGGAAAATACAGTTATTAAAATCATTTTTGTGTTTTGAAAAATGGCGATAATAAAAGTTGTACAGTATTTTCAGGACATTTTCTTTTATAATAATAAGCAGGATTTTGTGACATTTAAAAGCAATCTCAGTGTATTTAAGGCAAAAGACTTACAAAACCATCTGCATACCTGTTAGCCATAGCATGAAGGCCCAATCACAGCATGTTAGCGACACAATTTATTTGCAGTTTAAACAATTTTATATATCTTAAAAACAGAACTAGTTCATTTTAAACTTGCAACAGTCCAAAGGTGTTACTAAGCCATTTTTTCAATATTCAGTCCAGAATCTAGCGTCACGGTAAAGCTAACAAAAACTTGCATGCTAACCGCACACTTTCTGCTTGTTAAACACAAAACATCTGTACTGGTATGAAATACATTTTGCTGAATTTTATGGAAACAAATTGTGTACAGCCTCTTTAACTTCATCCTTGATATTTTCAGTTTCTTTAATGATGTCTGCCTTTTATTTTTTATTTTTAATTATGATTAATTAGTATTCCCTAGGGCAGCTGTGGCTTCAGAGGTAGCATCTATACCATGTATTGTAGACACACTTAGGGAAAAGTATGGCGTCATGTTGAAGCCACATTGGGTTAGTTAATTACTCAACTATCAACCCTTAACCCAAACTCTAACCTTGCCCAATTTAACCATTGGTATTGGTAAATCAATTTGGTAAATACATTTGATTGATTTCAGTTTTTCTGTGACAGAGTGGAGCTCCACTCAGCCGGAAATGGTGGCAAATCTCCACTTCATACAGCTCACTTCTGTGAGCAGCTGGACTCCCTTCATCTATGCAGTGTGTCAGCCAAACATGACAACATGCAAAAAATGGATGTACAAAGTTGTTTTTTCAATACGTAGAACTAATACGCCTAGAACTGAGTTGCTAATCTAACCTTGCTAATTCACTGATCTGAAGGGCAGGTCTGAATTTCAGGGTTCTGCTGTTTTAAACAAGTTAATGAACCTGTTTCTAAGCTGTTTTAGATCAACATTGCAGGTTACAATGAACAAATTGTAAAAAGAAAAAAAACATCATACATTTAATACCAAATTGCCTACCCAAAATGCATAATATGTCTTCTTTAAACATATCTACTGTCAGCACAAACACAAATTTGCTAACAAATATTGACAAATAATCAACATTTGTCGATTTTGGATATTTATTTCAAAAACAGTGAATCACCAAGTCCTCTGCAGACCTCTGGCATCCATCTGAAATTATGACATCAAATCCCAGAATGCCTCATGAGCTTTCTGAGCCAGTCGTGATGGACGGACTGTATTTTGATACGGAGATAAATAGACTTTTTCCTCCTGAATTCCCCAACTCTCTGAACAGGGAATTGGGACAGAGTTTGTTTTAATATATTCTCATGGACCTGCGGCCTTTGTTTGTGTGTGTGTGTGTGTGTGTGCGCGTGTGTGTGATGTGACAAGACAATTTCTACTTCCAACAGATGTGCAAACTCAATTTCTCCGACTATATTCCGTGCTAAATTAAAGGTGAAATATTGGGCAAAATACTTCTATAGCTTTTATTCAGGTATGAGCTTGGACAGGAAGTATTTGGGTTATTTGATCTTTTACATTGAGGCAGCTTAGCCTTTGCATTTGAATTTCGTAATGTTTATGGGAAATAACTCAATATAGCCTTGATTTCTGTGACTACAAATAACCACTGTTTTCCATCTGGTGGTTTTGAAGTTACGTATTAGCACGATATTCTGTATATAGTCAGAATGAATTGGGTGAAGGTGTGGACTTTACCCAATCGGACTGTTACAGGCCATTCTAGAACGTAGATCATCACGTTGAGTCAGTCCCAGTCATCTCTGGTAGAAGACAGCCACAGCTGCTTCAGTCTCGTAAGTCTGTTAAACTGGACTTGCATCTGAATTGCAAAGTGTGAGCCCAGTCGCAGGCATTCAAACACGTAATAAAGCTGGTTTTGGCTCCGGTACGGCAGACTGTTCACTGACACTTCCGCTAACAAAGTGCTAAGGTTAATAATCTACACAAAACACTTCTACGTGTGCTAATGTTCTAGTATGTTACTCGCGTGCGATCGAGTGGTTGTTAATTGCCAAAAACAGCCCTGTTTTTCATAGTTTGTGATGTTTGGAGGCTAATGCCAACGCTACCATTGAAAATGCATTGACGGTAATGTATGGAACGTCACCAGCCTTTCGAATGTTTTTTTTGTTGTTGTTCTGTTTACAAACACAAGAACTGTCTATTAGCATTAGTAATGTTGCTAATTTGTCGTTTGAAATAGCTTCACTCCTTTTTCTTGCCAGCAGAGGGCGTCACAACAACATATCCATGCATTCTCTGTGATTATGAATGCTTATGGGTTAAGATTTTTCATTCTACTTGGAAAAATATATTGTACTGTGTAACTCTTGTACTTGTACTGCGAGAAAGATCTGGTTCCTCTTCCAACTGCGAGTAAAGCTACAAGTGACAAAAGCTTTACTGCATGTGGATAATGTGATCATTGTGTCCATCCTTTCATTACATTCACCTATACATTAGAAATCAGACGTTATGTTCCAGACAGTTACTTTTACTTGAGTAGCCGTTTCTCCAAATCCTTTTTTTTTTTGGTTTTTTTACTCTTTTTTTTCTCCTTGCACCGCCACTTTGAAGTTCTACCTCAGTAATATTCTACTTGAGAACAATTTATTCCAACTCTACCCTGCTTTGGTGACAGCTGATGTTCCTCTCTCCTCTGTATTATTTGGTAAGGGTCATATGCTACGGAGTGATTTGCCAGCTGGCTGCGCACTCACTTTCCTCCTCTGGGATTTTAATTGCTTTCTATTGAGGTAAATTTGCCAGGCTTAATTTAGAAAATGACAAGAACAACATCATTTGAGCCAATGCGCTTCTTGGTGGCGATGTTTAACGTTACTGGGATCACACTTAGAGCCATAGAACGACCATTCAACCGGTCGCTCATGTGTGTTTACTCTGCAATATAGCCACGCTGCATTACCCCCCCGTGGATGTAGGGTTGGTTACATGGCTCGTATGCCACAAAATAAATAAGGCATTTCGCCCA
The DNA here is from genome assembly GCA_015082035.1 of Chaenogobius annularis. Taxonomy (NCBI): domain Eukaryota; kingdom Metazoa; phylum Chordata; class Actinopteri; order Gobiiformes; family Gobiidae; genus Chaenogobius; species Chaenogobius annularis. The sequence continues at coordinate 292,748 of BJKM01000448.1, read as the reverse complement.
ACGTGGTGACAAGTCCATCAGACAAGTTAACGCGGAGGCCGTGCTTGTTTAAAGGAGTCAAATGACACGTTGCTTAAAGGAGCTGTTGTGACACTTATACTGTTCATAATGTGAATTTATTGGGACAGGAAAACAGGATGTGATTACTTTGTTTGTTCTGTTGGAAGAAGCGCGTGTCTTCTCATCTCGTCACCTTCCACAATCTAGGAATTATATATTATTTTAGGCAATTTGGCCTAAAGCTATAGTCACACTGACCTGTACACATTATTCACGTGTTCAAATATTCTGGGACATGAATAAACTTTTTTTTAAAAATTGTTTTATTAATAAATAAATAAATAATACAGTGAAATCTATTTTGCTTAAATAGGCCTACAGATATTTTGTAAAAGCAGCTATTTGGGTGGAAATGAGACAGCTCTGTGCTGTCTGTATCTAAATATAGAACGTTTTATTCTCCGCTGAAAGTGTACCGTTAGCATGCTAATGCTCGTTAGCTTTACTCACTCCCTCAGAGAGTTGTGAAAAGTGCTTATGAACTCATCACTGTGAATAATTATATGTGGTAAAGAATTTAAAATGAACTAGTTTTGTTTTTTACTGTTTATATGGTAAAAATCTGGTACACTGCAAGAGCATGTGAGAGATTCTCATGTTTTTTTTGTATTACTTTGTTTGGTGGAATATATAAATTATGTTGCTCTTATCATTTTCTAAATGAAGCCTGGCAAATATACCTCAATTGAAAACCATGGCTGGAAGTAGTTGAGGCATTCAACAAAATAAATGGATTGTCAGGTATTATTATATGTCGAATCATAAGAGACGTTGTAGACTGTTTGTAGAAAATCTTCAACAAGACCAGCCCGCCTCAAGAACGACGTAGGAATGACCAAAACATTGCCATAATCATTTCACACGCTATAACTTATCAGCTCCTGGTGTAAAGCTGTTTCAATCAGGCAAATAATAGTAGTTGTTAACATCAAAGTTGGATATATATGGACTTTACAAACACAGAGGAGCACTACCTAATGATGTCAGTAGGTGGTAGGTTTAGCTGTCATGAAGTATATGGCGTAATAGTGGGCTTTTCTGCTGATGCGGTTATTGCTTTGCCTGAAATGTTCCACAGTATGGCATTAAAAGTATCTATGTCATGGAGACAAGCGTGTCAGATCTGTGGAGAGGCAACATCGTAACAGTAATTATACCTTCAATTAGATAGATGGATAGGCTTAATGCCATACTGTGGAACATTCCAGGAAATTCAAAGAAAAGTCAGACAAAAAAAGCCTCAGCTTACAGCCTCTGTGCACCCTTCTGTACCTGTTACCGTTCCCTTCCCCCTCTTTACGCTTTATCTCGCTAACAAGCATATTGTGTCCCCAGGTAGTGAGAGGGCTCTCTTCAGGTGGTTGCTAATGGCAACAGAAGGGATTTTGCTGACAATGTTTAGATAGTGAATGTCCTCCAGTGCTTTTCTGGCCCGCTCTGAGAGGCACAGCTCCTCTGTGTTTCCTGTATGAACAACAACACTGCGCTGTCAAGGGATGTCAAGATAATCAGGATTAATTAGGTCAATATATTTGTAAGAAGTATTGAGACAATTTTAAAAGCAAAATGAAGTCTTTTTAGTTCCATCTATAGTCCACAAAATAGATCTAAATGGAAAGAACTTTTTTCATCTGGCTGTTTTTGTCAAATTTAACTTTATTTTGTCTTTCAGAAAGTTCAGTTTGTAAGGTCGCACACAAACTTGAGAAACAGTAACATGTTAGACCACGGGAATGAAAGAAAATTAAAGATGTAACTGTTGTTGGGTCACAGTCTCAATAATCGCAAAAATTGTTAAATCGTGATGTCTTTTCTAACAATTATCCTAACTGATATAGTGACATCCCCACTGTCAAGATAATATCATAGAACTGCTGTTGAACTAATCTCTGCTGTTTTAATGATGTGATTTTGGTGTAACTTTTTACTCTCTCGTGAGAAGAAAATTGCACCAATTTGCGCCAGTGTTTTGGATTATTGACTCAACTGACTGTAAATTAAACACATTTAAAATCTCAGAAACTTGAATCCAGTCTGACAATGTATTGACCGATCGCGCTTGCTCAAGGCAGCCACTGAGGACATAAACACATTATTATCAATGTTATCCAACTGACTTCAGCTCCGTCAGTTTGGACACGCATCAGAGAACCTTCCGAATCCAGTCGATGAGACCTATGTCTTACACTCCGCACAATGACGTTTGATCGTGAAATACAGCAATAGCATAGTTAGCATCTTTACCAAAAGATAAAATGGAGGCAGCCTTGGTCAAAGGTCAGGGGTAATCAGACTGAAAGAAGCCCTTTTTGGTTCGTTCTCAGTTCACCTTATTCCGCCTGGCCACTTTCTTCTCCGGATTGGCACTTTCGGGAAAAGTCTCTGCGCTTAAATGTTCTATACAGTTGGTTCATTTGTGTAAAATGTTCAACGTTCACCTCCCCCTTGAGCGGCTTGAAAACGGCCTTGTGGAACTGATTGGCTATTGAGATCGGCAGCCCTGAGGAGAATGATACAACCGGAAGAGGATTACAAATGCTGGCAGTGGCAAAGGAAACTTCTGGAATAAGGTGAATAAAGTTATAAATAAATAAATATAACATAGTAAATCTGGGTAAAATGCTTATTAATCAACATAACCGTATTAATTAAACACATACAGTAAAGGTGGTTGTTCGTGCTTATTAATCGTAAGCAGAAGGTACGACATTGGCTCCAAAAAAACATACTGGTCGTGCTCCTGTTTGTGTCAAAAAGGTTCTTTGTGTAGAATGCTAATAATTGCACCTGACATGAGCATTGCCATCAGTAAAAGCCATAGACCCCCTTCTCCTCCTCCTCCTCCAAGGGCTTCAGGTTGTGCGTCTCCCTGCTCCTCTCCCTGTGCTCAGCATCGGCTCCACAGTGCCCCGCTCTCACATGATGAAAGGCCCTAACGGAGAGATAGCCTGAGCGCGTTACAAACCAGCCCATGATCAAACCTGATGCTCTGACAGAGGAGGCTGCGGCCCTGCCAAATAACACAAATGTATTCCGCCGCTGACAAATAACACAAATGCATTCCGCCGCTTTCACTTAGAGCGCCGCGGAGCACGGATCCCGCCGCCGAGGCCGAGGCACAATCGCATGGAAAGTGTGAGCATGCATTATTTATACAAACGTCAATGGAGCAGTGTGGTGACTGGGACACACTGTTAAGAAGGCGTTGTACATGAGTGAAAATGAGGCGGAAGTCTGGTAGCGCTGAAGAGTCAAGATTGTTTTTTTTTGTTATATGTATTATTATTTTATTCCTTGTTTGACCCACAGACACAGTCGCATTCACATCACCACTACCACCACCCCTTCTCCACACACACACACACACCCACACACACACATATAGTAAAATACATGAGGCTGAGGGCAAATATACATGAGGCTGAGTACAGATGAACCAGTTGGGGAAGCACCATGAAAGGAGCTGTCTGCACCAGCAGCAGAGAGTCGCCCTCAGCCACAGGACACAGACACGAGGCCCTGAGGAGAGACGATGTTCCACAGACGAGGGCCGTAAGTGCTGGATAGACTCCTCGCCGTGAGAAGGTGTGGCCCTGACTGTGGGAATGACTAGGAGCCCGCTGCCGCAGGAGGGCGGGGGTTCATATGGTAAAAGCAGTTCTGGAAGATAAGAAGGCCAAAGACCATTGAGACGTATAAAAATGTGAAAAAAGAAACATACAAAACTATCCTATAAGACACACGGCGAGCCAGTGCAGGGATTTGAAAACAGGTGTAACATGTTCCCGCCCCCTGGTCTTAGTCAGGACATGTGTTGCTGAATTCTGTAGTAAGACCAGAGAGTCGGGCATTACAATAGTCTATACCAGCGGTTCTCAAAGTGGGGGTCGCGAGATGACTTGGAAGATGTTGACACTGTAATGAATGTATTTTCAACTGTATATTTTATTGGAATATAGTCAAATTACTTAATCAGCTGCTAAAATAAACACAATTAAATCTGATTTTAACTGTTTTGCAACTTGAAGACGACAATTTAATTTAGCAGAGGGGTTACCGGTTGCACAGTTATTTTGGGGGTCCCAGCCTAAAAAGTTTCCTTATTCGCTCGAGAGAGAATGGGGCGGACCCTGGCCTCTATGTTCTTCCCGTGGCGAAAAGCTATTTTTGTTACATTCTTGATGTGTGGAATGATGAAGGGCATTTTAAACATCTCAATATTTTGCAGTCTTGAGACCTTGCCGGAATCACATGGAGATGAGATCAGAAATAAAGACCTTTGTGAAATATAAGCAAAAAGGAGGTTAGTGAATGCAGATTAAGCTGGGATAGGGTTAGCGAGGGAAAGGTCGGCCGCGAGGAACCTGGAAAAGAACTGTTTTGAAGTACACGGAGCTGTTGGGAATAACCTGGAGAGAAGCAGAAAAGAGGGCAAGGGACTGGAAGATGTGGAGTAAACGTGTGACCCAGTGTGCTGCAACATAAGTAAATCACAAAATATGGATCAAAAACGGCTTTCGAGTCCGCTGACTTCCGGGGTGAAAATTGTGGCATTGATTTATTTTCCGGCACAATGCAATGGCGACTTGAATCCAGGAGGTTAAAGATGACTCAAACATGCAAGAATCACTACCTTGGGAGGGTAAAGGAGTGGGGAAAACCAGTTAGAAGCTCTTAAATTGGATTTTGCATAACGTGTCTGCTTTTGGTTACATATTTATCGTATTTCCAGTGTATCTCTTGCTGCCAGTCCAGCCTGTCTGCTCCACTGTTTGTATATCCATCTGAGACATGATTGGCCATGTGATGTCCCATACATGGAGTATAGTCAGATTCTCTTGGAGTAGTCAGATTCCCGTCAGCGCTGGAACCGTCCACAGAGCCAGAACAAACACAAGCTTTAGTGGTTTGTCCAGCGGCGGCTCTGGGATTTGTAGCCGGGCCACGGGCTGCTGTTAAATCTCCAGTTTGTCATTGAACTTGTGCCTCGGACCACAAAAAGGTAATAACCTGAAAGTGCTGCTGCTAAATTGTGTTCCCATTGTAGTCACTGTGTCCGGGCTCCAGGCTTTTATGAAGACTTCACTTCGTTTTTACTTGGTTTCAAACCTTTACTTCCTTTGTGCAAGTCCATTAGTGTTTTCTATAACTTTTCCGGTGATGGGTGCGCCACCTGCTTCTCTTGATTTATCATTTTTGCCGAATGTTCCACTGTAAGGAATGCAGCGCTAGTAGTGGGAATTGATCAGATCTGATCCAACGGCGCTGTCGATTCCTCTCATCGATCTGTTTCCTTAATGTTTTTCTTATCAATTCTTAATCAATCACAAACCTATACTTTATGCGTCTACTGTATGAGCCTGTATTTGATCTAATTTGAACTGATAAGGGACTATTTAGACAATGTTAGGCTACATTATGAATAAAAGTAAAATGTGAAGGGTTGGGCTTAAGATAAGATAAGAAGGCTGGACATTTGCACGCTTTTGGACGCACAGGACAATGTTTTCCCTCCCTCTCGCTCCACAGTGTGATGGTCGGCTTCAAGAGCGCGTTCAGCATGAGACTGTTACTTCTACTGCTCCACTGAGAGACACAGGAAATCATTCTGCTGCAGCCATCAGACTGTTGAACTCTGTCAAATCCTCTTTGGACAGTTTATCTCCCGGGGTTTGGCTGGTAGATGAGAAGAGACGAGACAGATTTATTGTATTTTATTCATGATACTGATATTTGATTTTAGATTTTTAACTTTATTTTTGATACTTCTTTTTCTTCTTTTAACGATTTTTTCCTGTTGTGTGAAGCACTTTGAATTGCTTTGTGTACGAATTGTGCTCTACAAATAAACTTGCCTTGCCTTCTGCGGATCAGCTGCATGTCTCTGATGAATTTCCCTTTGAGGATGAATAAAATATCCAATATATAGCAAAAGTATCAATATTGTCAATATCTATAAAAGAATTAGCTGACGCAATAATCAACTTTGTAACCAACTAACATATCGCAATAACACCAAGGTTCTGAAACCTGACAGATATTTACTTTTTTTTTTTTTTTAAATTATTATGTTTAATAAAACAAAAACAAAAAAAACAAAAAACACAAATTGAGTACATTTAAAAGTAAGTGACTTTAGAAGCGCGAAAAATATGAAGCATCCAAAGAAAATAAAGTTCAAAAAATAAGGCACACCAATATTCTAAAATAGTCCCATTTAGTTCAGTTTCCGGGTTGAGTCCATATGTGATTTTTTTTCCCATTTTCCGTATGCCAGTTATGGTGTTTGGTGTACCCGTTGGTGTAGTTTGTGTCATCCATATTTACTGTTTTTAATTTAAAATATGTGTTTTTTCCCTAAATCAGCCATGATTTAGTCTTTGTTTTGTCAGTGTTAAGCTTTTGTCTGACTGGTAAATTAGGACATGACATATTTGCTTTTAAATATAACTGGAATTATTGTGATTCCAAAATTATATTAAAATATCACAATGTCATCAATATTGCAGTAATTAACAGCCATGCATTACTTATCATAAGCTTTTCCAATAATGCGCAGCTCTAGAATAAAAGTCATTCTGATTGATATTCCAAGAAAAACCTGCTTCCTCCAGAGTGTGCGCACGCCTCCCTGCCGCCATCTTGGCTCTTACTCGTCGCGTGCGTAAAAGCATCAATTATGGTCTCCGCTTGGACTCGGCGCCACATGCAAGCGCGACTCGTATGTTTAAACAAGAGCAGAAAACCTTTGCTTGTTGAGAAAGTGAAAAGCGCAGCACGAGGACGAGGCATTTAAAGATCCAACGACGGCACAGGATGCAGAGGGGTTTCAGCAGTCCGTTGGAATCATACACTTCATCCCTATGCAGTGAAATAGTGTTGTGTTGTGTGTTTGCAGGGTGCTGGAGCCTGTTAGCTACTCAGGTGGATGTAATTGTTGAGTTAGCTAGGACAGGCCAGATGTGTCCCCTTGGCCCCCACCATATGTTCTGATACCAACCACTTTTCTAGTAAAGTCTTGAACAAAGAGGTCACAAAATGATTCCCACAGAAGAATTATTACTGAATTTGTAAAGGTTCATGCTTAGACACAAAAGACATTTGTAACTCAGGTGAAAACAAGACAGCAAAAAGCATACCAAAAGAAACGCTGACTTGATCTTGTGATAAACCGTCGTATTTGAGCCCACAGACTTTGCAAAACAAAGCTAGCATCACCTGTTTGCTTTTTATCAATGCATGGCACATATTTCTAGGTAATAAAATGTATCTAACTTTATTCAAACATTGCATAAAGAGATGTTAAAACATGGCGTAGAGGTGCAGAGAAGTGAAACAAATGCAGAAAAAGCTGGCTCTGGTAATGGAAATGATGGGTCTGAAGGTCGCAACAGAAGAAAAGCAGGATGAGCGAGGCTGGAGGGGATGGACGATGAGAGGCAGAAGTACCAAAGATTGGCCAAGACAAAAACTAAATGCAATTAGTTAAAAAACAAACTCTTACGCTTCTTTCTCTCCTCTCCGCAGGCCTTCGATGCGTTCATCTACATCTTCTTCGCATTGGAGATGGTGGTCAAGATGGTGGCTCTGGGGATCTTCGGACAGCGCTGTTACCTGGGGGACACATGGAACCGCCTGGACTTCTTCATCGTCATGGCGGGGTAAGAGTCTGTTTGAACACATTCATCTCATCAAAGAAGAAATGCTTTTCACCAGATTTAAAGCTAGTTTCAATCTGCTTTCCCTCAGGCAGGTTTGCAAGCACGATTAAAATACATCCAAATATCCTTCCATTTACAATCCAACAACACAGGCTTCACTCTTCAAAATCTCACATTTACTTCACATTGAACATTTGAAAAGAGAATAAACGAAATGTACCACATTTGTCCTCTGCATTTGGCCCATCATCCAATTGTGCTGAGGGGAATTGGCAAAATAATGTATCTACTGAAGACACATTACTTTATATCTGTGAGGTGTTCCCTCATCAGGATTTGTGCTAACCCTCCATCTACTGGCAGCAGAGGGAATTACCATCGGGAAACCAAAGCACGTGTTTGTAATGAACACGGTTTGAATGCAGAAGTGTGAGGGACCTCTCCCTTTGTAGGGCTGTAGTCGCCTAAAGAAATTCTTGGTCGACCAAAGACATTCCCTGTGCATCGACAAGTGGACTAAAATGGGACGTGGGACTGGCAAAAGCTATTAGGATCTCGCACTAAACCATATATGTATTCAGATATTACAAATAAACAGCAGCAAACAGAGGCAAGTGATGCATCCACACCTCCACCTTTCTACTGTTCAAATAAATCTTCATAATCTCAAAAAACGACTTCATAAATCGATTTGTTGACTAAACGACTTAAACCTTTGACGTCAGAAATCAGGGAAATTGGAATGGAAGTGTATTTGTAAGGTTCAGCGCAAGACTCTGGTATGTTTTTTGATGAGGGAACAATGTTATAACATGATTAAAAGCTAAAACAAAAATCCATTTAGCATTTAAGCCAGCCTCTTGGAGGCTCAGGAGAACTTAAAGAAAACCCACCCATGAACATGTTTTAGGTATATATTTCCTTATAGTGGATCCTTATTTTATATTTTTGGACATTAAATTATTTTTCTATTTATCTATATTATTATTATTATTATTATTATTATTATTATTATTATTATTATTATTATTATTATTAGTTTATTGCTTTATTTGCTGTAAACACGCCCAATTGTAGCGATAGGCTCATTTTCATCCGTTCATTCTCACAAACACACTCTCATTCATACACCAGCATACTGGACACTGGAGGCAAGGTGGGTGAAGTGTCAGTGAACAAGAGCGTGCACTACTGCCCCCTATCTATTCTATTTCTATAGCTTTTTATTGTTGTCCTTACCGTATGCATCTGCTTTAATCTATCTAGTTATAAAAGAAACCGCTGACCTCTGGTTCAAGCCGCCCCTTTACAATACTAAATCCTACGTGTATCGCCATTAAATAAATTAAACAGAGCAATGGGCAATGGGGGGTTGCAGAAAATGAGAATTTTTGCAGCAACGGCTTCTTGAATGCAGGGGGAGAAATACAACTTCGAGTGTGTAAATGGGAAGGGAAAACGATAAATAACATGGCCAACAGTTGTTAAAAATCTACTTCTTTCAATGAGGCAATCAAACTAGAACTTACCAGAAATGTTCATACTTCTACCAACATTCACTTCATTTTTTTTTTTGCAATCCTGCATTCAACTGCATTCAATTGTTTGATGTTTATCTAATTCTTATCAAAACTAATTTCACAAATGAACAAGCTGTGTTGTTTGGGGATGTTTTCTGCTCACTCGGGGGAGCAGATTGATTTGACAGAAGCTTAGCAAATACACTTTTACACTTGTCACTTTTCTAAGCTCCTTACTATAGTCTGAATAATGCGCAATAAAGCCTTCGCGCATTAAGTTCAAACATGGGTCTTCTATCTCAGTCTAGACATGTTTGAGAGTGTCAGTGTCCGGAGTGGAGAAAAGCTTTTGAACTGTGTAATTTAGATTTGAATATGTCAGACTGAAGGTCGTACTGAACTTTTTACATTTATGAATAGTGAATATCATATGAAAGAGTTGAGTAAAGGGTTGTAGACTTCCACATGTTCCAAGAGGCTTTATCAATTCTGAACTGGAACTGTTGGGAGATCTAAATCAGATTCTACTCTTTAAATTATTTAACCTTGGTCTCTGACATGTTTCAAAAAATATGAATGGAACATACTTTAAAGCCTGCGCAGTTTTGATTGCACATTTCCCTTTGACCTATGAACATTATTGACTGCACATTTCCTAAAGCCTATGTTCAGTGTTGATTGCACATTTTCTTGACCTATGAACACTGCTGATTGCACATGTCCTAAAGCCTATGTGCACTTTTGACTTGCACATTGCCCTTAGCTTACGAACACTATTGATTGCACATTTTATAAATCCTATATTGCGGTTTGGATTGCACCATTCCCTTTGGCTTACGAACACTATTGATTGCACATTTCCTAAAGCCTATATGCGGTTTGGATTGCACATTCCCTTGCCACGAACACTATTGATTGCACATTTCTAAAGCCTATATGCGGTTTGGATTGCACAATTTCCCTTGCCCTATGAACACTATTGATTGCACATTTCCTAAAGACCACCCTTATATGCGGTTTGGATTTGCACATTTCCCTTGGCTTATGAACACTATTGATTGCACATTTCCTACCAAGCCTATATGCGGTCTTGGATTGCACATTCCCTTGGCCAATGACACACATATGATTGCACATTTCCTAAAATCCTATATCGTTTTGGATTTGCACATTCCGCTTGGCCTATGAACACTATTATTTGCACATTCCTAAACCTATATGCGTTTGGATTGCACATTCCCTTGGCTTATGAACACGTATTGATTGCACATTTCCTTAAAAGCCTATATGCGGTTTGGATTGCACATTCCCTTGGCCTATGAACACTATTGATTGCACATTTCCTAAAGCCTATATGCGGTTTGGATTGCACATTCCCTTGGCCTATGACACACTATTGATTGCACATTTGAACCCTAAAGCCTATATGCGGTTTGGATTGCACATTCCCTTGGCTTATGAACACTATTGATTGCACATTTCCTAAAGCCTATATGCGGTTTGGAATTGCACATTCCCTTGACCTCATGGAACACTGTTGATTGCACATTTCCTAAAGACTATATGCAGATTTTGATTGCACATTTTCTTGATCTATGAGCACTTTTGATTGCACATTTCCTAAAGCCTATGAGCAGTTTTTATTGCACATTCCATCGACCAATGTGCAGTTTTGACTGGTTCTTGAAAAAAAACGATACGGTCAGTTTTCAGCCAAACAGACGACAAAACACAGCCTCCACCACGGAGTCAGTGAGCCTGGAGGCCATTCATCATCATTTGCCATCTCTTCTCTCCTCACCTCTTCTCTCTCCTCCTCGATCCCACTACTCTTTCTCACCTCTTCTCTCTCCTACTACTCCTTTCTCCCTCCTCCTAACATTCCTCCCCCTATTTCCTTCTCCTGCTCCCCGCTCTATTTATCTTCTCTTATTTTCCTCTTCCCTCACGTTCCTTTCTCCCCATCTCTTTTCTCTTCTCCTCCCCTCTTCTCTTCTCTTTTCCACTCCTCTAGCTCTTTTTTCCCTTTCCACTTCTCCTCTCTGTTTTCTCTTTTCTTGGCTCTTCTCTCTCTTCTCCCCTCTCCCTCCTCTCTATTCTCCCCTTTCTCTCTTCTCCCCCCTCTTCTCCTGTCTTGTCACCCCTCCTTCCTATCTCTTCTCCTCTCCTCTCTCTACTCCTAATTCTCCTCTCCTCACTCTTCTGCCCCTTCCCTCTCTTCTCTTCTCTTCTCTTCTCTTCTCTCTCCTCTCTCTCCCCCCTTTCCTCTCTCTCCTCACACCCTCTCAGCTCAGCCCGTTGCCTCGCTTTAAGCAGCTCGTCCCGTCTTCTCCGTGCCTCTGTTAGCACACGTACTGGTGAATGCCTCTTCTTGGCAGGCTCTATTAGATCAGCGGCTGGGCTAATTGTCGAGGGCAGTGCCAGGCGCTCCATGCCAAAGGACTGTTATGCGTGCGTGTGTGCAGGGGTTTGCCATGGGTGCCACCTCGCTTCCTCTGCTCTCAGATGAAGGCTCCACTTGTCCCTCTCACTTCAGGCTGGAGGGTCTCGGATCAGGCCCAGCAGGGTGTAAAGAGAGCGGTGCACTTCTGAGGCTTCAAGTGCCTCCTTAAGGTTCTTGTTTGTGATTTCGGTCAAGACCTCGCCGCAGAGACTTAATTTACACAGCTGTCTTATTCAGAGAAAAATATAAGAAATGTATGTCTGTGAAGCAAGCTTAAAAAACCAAAATGTCAGCCTTGCAGAATAGTGGTATAAACATTTGGAGTATTTTGGCACAGGACACATTTTTGACAGACTAGTTTTTAACATGTGCCTATGAATGTCATGAGTAACAAATGCTACAGCAAAACAAAGCTTTGGATTCACGTAGCGCCTTTCAAGACATCCAAAAGCGCCTTACATTGCATTATTCATTCACTCCATACTCAGTGGCTCCACACAAATTCTTCCACACACTGCATTCCTACTAAGCAAGACGGGCGAAGTGTCTTGCCTAAGGACATTAATAACAGTTTTGCATTAGGGCCACCGTCACCCCAAACTGGTTTTCCCATCCAAGGACTATCCAGGCCCTGTCTTGCTTAGCTTGTGAGATCTGATGGACGCCGATATTACAGATATTGCATGTATTGGCCCGTATAGAGCTGTTTCCTCTGCATTTGACCAATTCTTTATAACATTGTTCCCTCATCAAAGACATACCAGGATTTGTATTTAGCTCAGGGGTGAGAATGCATATAATGACTCTGTATATAAGATTTTACACCATAGATTTCATTTAGTAGATTATGTTTTAGGTTTTTAATTACACTAAAGTCCTTTAACATAAGCCTGTCTTTCAGTCATAAAGTCCCAAGGGGTCGTTCACAGTGAAGCCTTCAACAGTCGCACGTCTGCTCCGTGCTGCATTTGACTGACTCACTGACTCACCGAACAACTGGTTTAATACGAGCGGGGGATGATTCAGCGTAAAAACAAACCCTGAGTCAAAAGCCCAGGCAGTGGATGCGTCTGCGTACTGTCCACACACACACACGCACACACACGCACACACACGCACACACACACACACACACGCACAGACGCACACGTGACCGACCGTAGGAGCGAAACAAAGCAAAGCGGCAGAATCAGGAAGTTGCAAGCACTTAGCAGGGCTGTAATTTAAAAAAAAAAAAAAACGTTGCATAATTTAGCTTCTTTCACACCTTTCCAATCCCGTTCATCACAGCTAGGATGTCGGGCACTTCAGCATTCAGAGTAAACCCATGCAGACTTAGGAAGAACATTAAGGGAATCAAACTTTCCAGACTTCAGGCCATATTTGTATCCACCGCTGCACACTGTTGAGTTTGGAATGGTTTGGAATCATTCATGGTATTCCTAGTTTCTAGTTTGCTGTCTCAAACTCTGGGCTCTACACGTACACACACACTGTAAACTGTTGGGCTCATTGGCTTTAAAGCTCTTTCAGTAACATGTTTTGATCGTCATTTGTTGTACTAGCATAGGTCTATTCGACACACAAGGACAGTGAGAGGGCTTTTGGGTCTGGAGGCACAAACTACTTGTCGAAATGACTTCTTCGCTGATGCCACAACACCCTGACGGCACTACTTGAATGAATGGCAGTAATATCACAGTTGTATCTTTTGTACCACTGTGATATTATTCCACCTGGAATGGTTGTACTACGAAAAGGTCCAATATTATCCAAGGTTTATGAAACACTGTTTGTGCACTTAAGCTTAAGTATTTCACATTTTAAAGCTTAATGACAAAAAAGGTTAAAGCCATTCAGAAGACGTTTTATTTTACAGCAGATGGCACTATACAGTAACCGCTCAAATGAAAAACAGCAGGTGCTTCCTTAAAAGTATGGTACTTTTTAAAGCCAGATACTCATTTGGGCAGAAAAAGTAAGTAATAATAATGAGACATTCAAAAGAGAAAAAGTAGACTGCAAAGTGGATTGATGCAGGATTGGAACACCTAACCTTATGGTTTAACGACTCCTTCTTAAAAATGGAATGGTAAAGTACAACCTCCCCTCAGTCTACAATAGCCTCATAAGACCTTGGCAGAAATCGAACCAGTCAAATGCAAATGAGTTACTCAACAGCTCTGAGCTCTTTTTGAATTTGTCTTTTTGCTTCATGGTCTGCTTTTTGTATTATATTTTTTTTTTATAAAATAAATCATTTCTAGGTTTCTAAAACAATGTCCATATGACTACAATGGAAATCTGAAAACGTTTCTTTTGGCCCGTAGGCTTTATTAGACAGAGTGTGAAATGGGAGAGAGAGAAGGACATGCAGTAATTGTCGAGATTTGAACTCAAAACACTGCGGCCGGCTGCACATGGAGCCTGGCATAAGTGCTGCCGCCTTAACCACTCCAACACCGGGCAGCACATTTCAACCAATTTCTACCACAAATAAAGTAAAACAAAATGACAAATTGTTTATTCTCTCTTTTCAATTTGTATTGAATAATGCAACTGTCTTTGTTCTAAAACATCTTTTGGCATGTGCTTTAGCATCTGCATTCGCTAGATAATAATTAAGTGGTCAGTAGTCAGTAAGTCACAATTATTCAGAGTAATCGCAATAATAGCCCTACAGTATTCTAATATAAATATTGTAGTATTACTTAAAGGTTTAACTCTTCTCAGACATGGTTAATTATCTAATTCCAATGACCTGAATGTAAATAGAAATGTGTAAATGAAAAGTCGAAAAAACACTCAAATATTTCTTTTTAAACATCGCAAAGCCTCCAAGACACTGCACATAATGGTGACTGGCGTATTGGAGAGGCGCTGCATTTCCCTGCGTGTCGCCGGATAATAACAGTTGCTTTTGTGCGTTCAGGATGGTGGAGTACTCGCTAGACCTGCAGAACATCAACCTGTCAGCGATCCGGACCGTGCGGGTGCTGCGGCCGCTCAAAGCCATCAACAGAGTGCCAAGTAAGTGCCTCGTGCTGCTCCTGGACGTCGCTCGTGATTTTGTGGCGCCGAGAGGAGAAACGAACCAAGAAACAAACGCAAATATATGAAGTTAAATCAACCTGTTTGTTTACCGTAACCTTAACTGGAGTTTTTAACCACATGTATTTTATTCCAAAAATATTAGAAGTTTATTGTGTGGCAGGTATTTTAATCTCTTTACAGCGCTTTATGATGTAGAGCGGCTAAAAAATCCATTTGGTATAAGTTGAAATGAGACAATTCAATGTAATATTAAGAGTATATACTGTATATTTGAGCATTGAATACTGTTTGTAGTAGGATTGTCCAAAAAATCGATACCCTTTTACTATTTGATTCTAAAAACCCAAGATGTACAAGTATCGATATTGAAAAAAATCCCATAAAAAAAAAAAAAAATTACTTTTCCTGAATAATTTTGAAATAGAATGTTGTGCATCTATTTCAGAACTAGTATAAGACCACTGTGTAACATTAGAACAAATAGAACTCTTGTCTTGACATTCTACCGTCTCATCGTTGTGGTATCGAAATCAGTATCCAGTGTTGAGCCTTGTCTTTGGTACTAAAATCGAGTTTGAAATGTGTATATTGCGATACAAACAGTAGTTTGGACAAATCAAATCTGATATTGTCTTTGCCTACTTACCGTAAATATTCCTTCAGACAGATATCTGAGGCAATGTCCCACCAGATCCTTGTCAGAGGGACTGCAGAAACTACTTGGATGAGTGACGAAAAAGATGAAGTCTTTAAAAACATTTGTCCAGTTGATTTTTTTAAAATAATTTTTTGGGTGTGTTTCTCAAGGAAGGTGCATTGCTACTTTAAAAAAAATCTAAAAACAAGCAAAAAAAGAGACTTAACTTAAAGGTGCATTATGTAACTTTTCTGACCACGTTGAATTTAGTATCTTATTCAACTACATGTGTTTTACTAAATGTTTTTAACTACAGTGTACACAGACGTATCATTTATTTAAAAAAAATCAAAAACAAAGTAAACAAAACAAATGCAACTCGTTACACAGCACTGCCCCTTGACTATTGCTAAATTAAATGTAAATACTGAATTCAGTGTGTTATATGTTTATGTGTAATGTTAACCACACCAGTATTGACATAAAATTACATTTCTTTTGCATTTACTTGCCGGCCCAGACACAATGAGAGACATATCCGATGTCCAAAGCATTCATTAATGCCGTTTCACTCATCAGTTCGTGACCACAATCTTGTTCTTTTCATCAACTTCTCTCCCTCCCGACAAACTTTGCAACTCCCATTGATTTCTGTGTGCAAAAAGCTCCAATTAGACCACCCGAGCTTACCCACATCAATGCTATCGCTGTGTTTTCAGAATTAGCAGTTATGCCTAGTTACATTCATTGTCAAAATGTGATTTTTGCTCAGTTTTTCCAATTATCACTGTAAACAAATGTGAATAGAGCGAAAACGAGCTAATGCCTCGAGACCTATTTGTCGTTTTCTTATAGCCTCAATTTTGGGGTTTTTAACAATTCCTTTTTTCATCTTTGAAAATGGAGAGAATGTCAAGGAAAAGCAGTTAGAAGACACATCATTGGCAGCAGTGTAACAATTCCACACGGACTTGGCGCTGATTTGTGCGTTATGTTTTAGAACTTAAGACATTGCCTGTATTTAAAAGCAAGCGGCTTATGACCAAGCAATTATAGAAATTACTCGAGACAACAACAAAGCAGGCGTGTAGCAACGTGACTAGCATGCTAACGTACGCACACAGTTGTACCAAAACCGAATTGGACCACAGAAATGCGCAGAGCAAGTCCGGTGATGGTTTATACAAGGACTTTAAACCGCAAAGGACACTTCCAGAGACTACCTGTTACCATCTGGGGAAAATTGAAGCAGAGTATGTTCTGAGTGCTCAAAGGAAGAGGAACTAGTGCACAGGCTTACTGAAACTAGCGTGAATGAAGCTGAATACAATTCCAGGTATGTTTTTGACAAGGGAATGCTATGAGATGGTTAAAAGCTAAAAAAAAAAGCCATGTATTAAATGGAAAGAAATTCAAGAATGGCTTGTATAAAAAGAAGGTCAGTCTGGTATTGGCCCAAACAATTTTTTTTAAATTCTAAAACATGTTTAAAGCATGTTTAAAGGCTGATAACGATACAAATAAAGCATCATTTTTGTCCTTTAAGATCTAAAACATGAGCCGCAGAGTAAAGGAAAAGCCTGTTTTGGGCTGTGGATGTTTAAAAATCATTGCAAACCTCTCCACAGCGGGGCATGAATAATTAACTATCGATAACCATAAATTGTGACCGCAGTCGCCTCGAGGCTAACTGACGCTGGACGACGTTCAAAACAGCAACACGCACTTGGTCAGAGCTGGGAGTGAACCGCCAACTTTCCGGCTGTATCTAAACCCAAGCGGACCATAAAAACTGAGAGATCGTTCGGCTTTACTCAAGATTTGAGTGTTTCTTTCTTATTTTGCGTCACTATGAAGCTCTTTTTGCGTGACCCTGAAGCCCCCGGCCGCATCCCCTTCACCCAATCCATGTCTGCTCTCCCCTCTCCTCACCTCACCCAATTAGGCCTAATGGAGCTGCGGCCTAATGACGAGCACCCAAGGGAACAAACACATTTAGACCGGCCCCTAGCACCGAGCACAGTCTGCCATGTGGAGAGGACGAGTGCGCCACGGGGAAGGGAATATACTGCTGCGCAAATGTTGCAAATGATTAAGACAGAAACGCAGTTAGTCGCATTTGTTGTGACGTCATTTCTGTTTTATCTAATGGATGTCGTGTCTCTCTGTGTCGTGTTTTTTTGTTTTGTGTTAAAATTTGGGGGGGGGGGGATTTGGGGGGGATATATAAATGAAAAAAAAAAAAAAAGAAAAGAAAAAAAGGGAAAAATAGATCGAGTACTAGTTACTTTTTCAAATCAGTATCCCGAAATAAAATAAAAATGAAAAAGTAGTTAAGAAAAATAAATCAAATCATTTCAATGCACTTTTCATGCATTTAGAAGATTTGTCATTTTTGTGCTGAATTTATATTTAATTATGACATATTATTGCATGCTCTTTCATAACATTTTTGTAAAATTAAGTATTACTGAAAATAAAAAAAGTGTGTGCAGATCTAATGAACTTTAGGTTAAGGCATTTTCATTTTGGTAATATATTAGATTAAAATATATTAAAAGCTGCTTCTTTCCACTAAAACTTTTCAAATGCAGTGCTGTAAAAACATGAAAAGTACGTTCTAACTTTTTAATAACCTTACCATAACCTTACCATTTTATGCACTTTCTAATTGTAATAAAAAAAAATAAAAAAAAAAGAATACATTGTAATTTTGTTGAATGTTTGTTGCTGTTCCAAGTCAAATTTCCCCCAGGGGACAGTAAACATTATTCTTATCTTTTCACTTACTTTTCAGTCCAATTGAAAAATAAATTTGATTAATTAATGGAGTAGAAAGTAAGATACTAACTCGTAAAAACATGAAAAATACGTTCTATTTTTCAGTACAGTTCAAAAAATGGAAGTGAGTAGAAAGTACAGATACAGGCTCTCAAATGCAGTGAAGTAAAAAGTATCCGCTGTAAAAAATGACTTCATGAGTAAAATACATATACATATACCTACAAATTTTTCTTATTAATTTTCTACTTTGTTACTTCCCTCCTCATTGACGCCTGTCGTTAGTATTTGCAGTGTAAAATCTCCGTTGAGATCCCGACACATTAACCTCCCGTTGTGTTGTTATTCACCGTTGAACAATCTGAAAAAAAGTCGATAATTAAAGTCATATCCCGCAGTCCCGAGCGTTTTATCAGGTCTCCTCTGCCTCTTTAGTCCAATCAGCTGTCATTACGCGCCGCTAATCACGTCTCCTTGTGTCATCGCTGCGGGACGGGCTCAACCGCAGGGGCGTGAGGTCATCATTAATCGACAGGGGACTACCTTGTTCGTCGTCAATTAAAACTGCGCTAACTGTGTAAAGGGAGACGAGGTTTTGATATCTCTCTTGACAGGTTTTTTGGAGACTTCGTGGATTCGGTGTGTTGTACTAATCTTTGACACCTGTAAGTTTCGTTAAAGTTGAAATTGGAAATGAAAAACTGCTAAGAGAGTGTTTTGGTAAGTGCCACTTACCAACAAATCAGTTGGAACGGTTCAATCAAAAGGCCATGACAACCTAAATTATTGCTGATTTCATTTGATTACAGAGACAAGACTCATCCTGGTGATTCCAAAGCGCCACAGTTTGCAAATGAATTAGACATCGTCACACAAAATATCACTAGCAACATCAGCTTTCGTCTGGGGAGGCTTCTACTGGCTCAGGGCTGCGGTGCTTTACCTGCCTGTAGATGAAGGAGGACAGGGGTTGGTGGACCTTTATGACTTCGCCTGAGAGTTGTGCAGCGGTTCCTCTATGGTCCTCAGCAGTTGTGGACGGACACAGCGGCAATTCTGCTGCAGAAAGTCGAAAGATTGAAATATGACAAACATCTATTTCTCTTGGACCTTAAAAGACCGGATCTGTCGAGAACTTCAGGCTTTTATCGCTGAGAGCCTGGAGCTCGGTGCTTGACTGCTCCAGGGAGAAGCCATATGGACATGCTGGCCAGGAACCCCTGTTTTCTAACACCATGGTAACAAGCAGCCTGTTGGACTCAGTGCAGGTGAGACAAGTGTTTGTTGCAGCAGGACTGACCAAGCTGGTTGACTTAAGAACTGAACGAGGGTGGAAGAGTGCGGCTCATCTGAGTCAGGAAACTGGGGTGAGGTCTGAGCGGGTGCTGCAGAGACTGTTGCAGGAGGTGCAGTGTGGACTCCCAGTGCGGTTCAGGGATGAACTGGACCTTTATGAACTCCTCCCACCAAACCGGCTGGCATCCTTCCCCCTCTGTCTGTGAGGGCTGCTGGAGGGGCACAAGACAACATCGGAGGCCTTCTATCGTTTGACACCCCTGTCCTCCCAGGAATGTCCACAGTGGGAAAGGAGGACTTGTACCGCATCTCCACCAAAGTCCTCCACAGAGTCGCCCTGGCCGGTGTACCTGAATCCAGGTGGTCAAGGGTGTTGGCCCTAGGCTAGTCTCCGCGGGGCAGCTGGAGGTCCCTGTACCGCCCCTCCATAGAGAAACAGTGTGCAGATCTCCAGTGGAGGGCGGTGCATGGGGCCATGGCCACCAACTGACCCCAAGATCGGACCGCCGCTGTGTCTCCTGTCATCAGGAGGAGACACTGGAACATCTGTGGTGGTCCTGCTCACGACTTGTTCCCCTTTTTGCACTCCTGCGACTTTGGCTCCAGAGACTGGGCCACACCCCATCCAGGGAGCTGTTTGTGTTTGGACCCAGGGACTCTCCAGCACAGCGTCCAACTGCAGTTGTAACAAACTTTTTTATTGGGTCAGGCCAAAATGAGCATCTGGCTCACTCGGAGGAACCGGGCAGCCGGGTCGGGCTGTTTCGGACCCTGTGGAACTTTTAAAGAAACTGGTCACAGCACGACTCAGACTTGAACATGTGTACAGCACACTGGTGGGGGCGCTAGAGGAGTTTGAGTGTGTGTGGACAGTGAGGGGGGCGCTGTGTGCAGTGGGAGGGGGGGCTGCTTTTACTTTTGTAGAGCTGGAAACAGGACTGATGATGTTTCACTGATTGTTGTGTGGTTTTAAAAAGGAACTGTTCATAAATGTGAGTGTAAAGTAACTCATACACTACCGTCTTTTCATTCTTTTCCCATTTTTTGTATGTCTCCTCCAGGTATGCGTATCCTCGTGAACCTCCTCTTGGACACCCTCCCCATGCTGGGCAACGTCCTCCTCCTCTGCTTCTTCGTCTTCTTCATCTTCGGCATTATAGGCGTGCAGCTGTGGGCGGGGCTGCTGAGGAACCGCTGCTACCCCGAGGAGAACTTCACCCTGTGAGTAAAACCCCACGTGACACCTCATTCTCTGATTAGAAGACAGGAGGGGCCTCGTACTGTCGGAAATCCAAACCAGATATTTGTCTAATTCCGTGACTACAAATATGATTGCGCTCCAGCTGTATGCATCCATATTCATGTCTTTGCACGGCGCCATCACCTTCTGTGCTGGGGCAAATTCAATAGAGTTGTCGTTTTGAAATAACGCAAGGAGAAACTTTTGAAAAATCCCTTAATATGTATTTTTTTTGTTTTTTTCATGAGGCTAATACATTGTAAATTAATAAAAACGAATGAGATAGATGGTAGTGTTCTTATATATTTCATGTTTTGGTCATGGTGTGACAAGAAAATGTATGTATTATGTATCAGTTTGAGAGAGACGCTGTGTTTCCCTTCCCTAATGTGAACTTTGAAGCCTTCTTTGCCTGTTAAAGGTGTGATTATAAGAGCCACTGAAGTGATTATCGTGCACAGACCATTTTTGCTGGTGTGTAATGAGACAGGTTGGATAAGAGAAGCTTGAGAGCTCTTACAGGGCTGATGTTAGAGAGAGGAAATTGTGGTCAAGTGGCTGGCAAATAACTGGAGGATTCCCCTGACTCCTTTCATGTGAGTTTAATTCATTATTTTTTTCTAAGTTAATGGGATTCCAGTAAAATATGTTGTTGGGGTCCACTGGTTTGACAAAATGTAACAGGAATTCTTTTGTACTGATGAACAGGCAATTGTTACATTTCATGGGGAAATCATGCTTATTTCTTGTATTTCAAGGCTCCAGATGTATTTTTCCTGACTGAATTTTATTTATCTTTATTGTTTTATAGCATATTTCTATTCTTCTGTTCTTACACTGTAGAACACTAGAATTTTCACATTGTTAGACAAATAAAGGTTATCTTAAATAACAAATTTGTTCGAGTTAAAAGTGAATTATACCTAAATGAATGTGTTGTCTTTATGTTTAAATTGCCAGCTAATAGGTGTTTAGAAGTAAGCAAAAGGCCTTTGTGAAATAGACCTGAAATCATATTCTCTGGAAAACGAAAGTTTATTTCTCTCAATGTCCCTTGTATTCATATGTCGCCTTGGGACATCTCAGAGTTGTTGATTCAACTAACAGAAAGTTAGAAAATCCAAAAAACGATTGGTCAAAGTATATTAAACAATGTTCAAAGTAATTTAGCAAATGGAGAACTGTCCCAGAGCATGTCTACTTGATTAGACTTTCTAATAATGTTACCTAACGGCAGCATATAACGTGTAAACAGAATTGGACCAAATACTGAACCCTGAGGCACACCGAAGGTTACTTTAGAACAGGGGTGTCAAACTCATCTTGGGCAGTGGGCCAAACAAAAAAAGGATTGTGAGACTTAAAAATGCTGTCTATTTGTGTATCAGAAATGAATAAATATAATGACAAGTCGCTGCTTTAGAACAAGGTAAGGAGTTCTGGTTTACATTAACAAACTGGTACCTATCTGATAAAAAGGATTTAAACCCTTATAAAATCATGATTGAGTCCCCCTAGAGGTCTGAGGACCCCTTTGCATTTACCTAATCCTCCCGTAGCTCGATATGCCCCTGCTCATTCGCACTCGGCTCGCTCTCGGTCGGCTGTGTGTACTCAAATCATGGACATCCTCTCACCTACTGCGCCTGCTACCTCCGCTGTGTCATGTGTATGTGCAGGTGTGCTCCCAGCGTGGTGCCAGGGTGAGCTCTGAGGTGCCAAGTCACCAGCAGGGGGCGCTCATTCATGCTTCAGCTCCCCCACAGGGCGCTTTCTCTTGCCTCTGATTTGATCCTTTGTACTGGGATCCTCTCTCCAGCTGGGCGTCGTGTTACTGCCAGGCCCCACGCTCGCAGCGAACACAGCTCATCTTGTGCGACGTGTTGACGTGTTACTTGTATGTGTAAGGATATAGAAATACAACATCAGAATCAAAATGGAAAACATTTGAATAGCCGAATTTGCTGTTTTTGAGGTAACGTAACCAACAAACTAAAAATTTCCTGGGGTATTAAATTTAAGTACACAAATATACACAAATTGTTAAAGCCCATGTAAAACTCATGTATTTATAATTTGTATTGTCCTATTTAAAATCGCTAATTTGGTGACAGGAATGACAATAATTGGAGTAATAGTTTTAAACAAGTTTGGCTATAGCTATTACAGATTCACATGCTGTACATATTGAAATGAAAGACGAACAAATGTGATTTATGTATTAAAAATTAATTACATAAATGAACAAAATGCCACCCTTCCACAAATATTCCAAAACATGTAAAAGGTCAAATATGGAAGTTTCTTGTTGATAATTTCACAGTAATGTATGTTAAGGGCCATTTTTGCTGAGGGTGACGAAAAAACAAAAAAACTTAGGGACGGATATAAAATGATTAGAGATATAATATTTTTATGAAACAATGAAATTATATTGAGAGCAATAAGAAAAAGCGTGTTCTTTATGCTTTTACCTGCAATTTACACATGCGTCACCTTGCTCAACACACAGGCCCAAAAACACACATTTGCAATAAAGTATTATAGGAATTGCTTGAATATAATTTAAATTGGTTTGAAATAATTGAATACCACTAAATATTGTCTAAACCAGGGGTCAACAACCTGGTGCCCATGGGCCCCCGTGCGCACTTTGATACGCTCTCAGTCGCCCGCATGGACCTGTTCTAAATATAGAAGACTTCATCCAACAAAGCTTAGTGTGTCCTATTTATTTGAGGGCTGGGCATGTAGCGATGGCAACGGATGAGATACCCAGCTGTCACTTTTACATTTTTCAAAATACACCCAGTAATCACGTAGTTAAAGACAACAAACCGAAAGGGATACATCTTTAAGTAACGGACAGCACTTTACGAACTCCGGCAAAGTGCGCCATGTTTAGATCACCACAGCAATGTTTTAATTTGAAGACGAGCGAAAAGGAGACAAATAATACCTTTTGTGAGTGCCAGGAATAAGCTGTTACAGAGAGAAGCAGAGGAGCTAGCAGTGCAGGACCACGATCAGACCAGGACCAACCCAGAACTAAACCAGGTCTAAATCAGGCAGTAGTTCTAAATCAGGACTCACTCTGGACTGAAAGGAATACTGAACCATCGAGCCACTGGAGGAGGAACTGTTTAGTGGGAAAGGTTCAGTTCAAATGTAGACTATTTGCTTTGCACTTTTTGCATGCATTTTGACCATTACATTAGTTGTGCTAGATTTAGTACAAAGTTAGTCTGATTTCCTAATATTCTTAAACTCAGTGGTTTAGAATTGGGTTTTCAAATAAAAATAAATACATGATAATTACACACACATTCCCAGCACATTTATCAAATAATATCTTATATCATTTGGTTAAGATGACTGTAATTGGAGGCACTTTTAGGCAAATTGAACTGGAAGCCCTCGACCAAGTCGGAGCTCTTGAAATAGCCCTAAGCTCTAAAAAGGTTGGTGACCCCTGATCTAAAGAGTACCTCTGAAAATAAGCTGAGATGGAATTTCATGATACAAAAAGCACAGATTTTACAGAATGAAACGCTCTGAAAAGCATTGTATTTTTGGATTTGTTTTTGACACTATGCGGTATGTTTTCTTTTGTGATTTTACTGTTTCTACTGATTGATGCTCCCTCTGATGTTCATCTTTCGCAACCCACCCGTGAACCCAACCGTGAACCCACCCGTGAACCCACCCACACGTGAACCCACCCATGAATTCACCCATGAACCCACCCATAAACCCACTCATGAACCCACCCATGAACCCACCCATGAGCCGTCCCCAGCACACCTGTCACTTCACGGTCACATTCATCCTCTCAACGGGAAAATCGGTGTAGAATCGTATGTTCTTTGTACTGGGAAAGTGCACGAAAAATATATCTGAAGTGATAAATTACTAGAATTCTTAGTATTTAACCTTTTAATGTTTCGTCCATGAAAAACACCTTGTAAAAGTCATTATTGGTATTTTTGAAGTTATTGATCTCTACCATATAGTTGAGAGGACACTTTATGGTAAAATAACATTATACATAATAATCCTTACATATCCCTCAGTAAGGAGCTGAGGAGGCTAAATCATATAATACAAATTCCTGGTGGATTAGGACCAAACTGTGGTTCCCAGGGACTAAAATCTATTCATTAGAGGCTGGGATAAGCACCGTTCAATGGACGCATACATCATATACACATACATTTGAGAGAGTACATCTAGATTTGAGAGGAATTTAGCATTTTTTAAATTGTTTTTACATGTTATTTAAAATTATGTTTTTTACCTCTTAGAAAATGGTCAAATTGCATTTTTTGATCTTTCAAACGGCTAAAAATGTACAAGTACGTTTCAATCTCCAACTTCCTGTGGTAATCATGAGTTCAAAAAGCTCGCTGTTAGAAAGCAGAAGGCCCCCAAGTGAATTTTGCTTACATAATCCACCACTATTGAATGGAAGATTAGGCTGAATTAGGTTGGATTCAGCTCCACACATTTTTCACTGAACGGCAGGTTATTGGGTTTCACTGATGGATTTGAGCACAGTTTTAGCAAGAGTGAAAAATCAACAATTGTTTGTGCTTTTAAATGTAGTTTCTGAAATGTTTCTTTTTCAAATGTGTAAATGTTTCCAACTTTGGACCCTTGTCACCCCTGAAAAAAAGGTCTTGATCCCAATCTCCTTTTTTAACCTGGTTAAATAAAGGTTAATGAATAAAATAAATAAACATGTTGGGGCAAGCTCTTCTGTTTCCTCAACTGGTTCATTTGTACTCAGCCTCATGTAGTTTGGCATGTGTGAATGCATGAGGGTGTGCGTGTTTGTGTGTGTATGTTTTACTGTGAGTCAGGCGGTTGTGGGGAGGTCGGTTGAAAATATAGATAATGTTTATAGGACAATAACAATACAAATACTGCATGATATTTGTTCTTTAAAGGAGACCAATTCGTGCAAAATGTATTAAAGTTATTTTAGGTCAATATTGCAAATGTCCTATGTTAAATCTCCAAAACTGTGTGTTTTAGATTAGAAATATATGGCAGACAAAAGCACAATAGATCTTCTTGCATAGTCAGTCTTTCAGGTTGTGATGGCCCAACACGTCTTGAAGTAAACCCACCTCGTTCTCCTCTCACCACAGCTCGGCAGGTCTGACTCTGCCCGCGCCGTACTACCGCCCGGAGGAGGACGACGAGCGGCCCTTCATCTGCTCGCTGGCCTCGGAGAACGGCATCATGTCGTGTACGGACGTGCCGGCCCGGCGGGAGGGGGGCCGGACCTGCTGCCTGGACAAGGAGGACGCGCTCCACAGGCAGGCGCTGGGGCTGAGTCCGGAGCCCCTGGTCAACGGCAGCGCCGGAGAGGCCCTGGGGCTGTGCATCAACTGGAACCAGTACTACACGCGCTGCCACACCGGAACCACCAACCCGCACAAGGGCGCCATCAACTTTGACAACATCGTGTACGCGTGGATTGTCATTTTTCAGGTAAAACTCATAAGTATTGATTAGTGTGCATAGTAACACTTAAGTAAGAGCAAAAGAAGTAAGAGTACCATTTGATTTAGAAGTAAAAAATGTTTTCTTAGTAAATCCAATCTATACCTGAATTATACTTTTAATCATAAAGCTAATCTAAATTCTCAAACAGATGTTTAGTTATTCCAAGTGTCCACGTTGCTAAAGCGAGAGCAAACAAGAAATAATTTCAGGTTTATCCTCAGCGTTTTTTGCATTTATTTCACTTCTCTGCACCTCTACACCGCATTTTAACTTCTCTTTACGTAATGCATTGGGTTTGGCTGGCGGTAAGAAACATTATGCACTGAAAATATAATAATTTTGATTTTGTCTGCGTTCTCTTTTATCCAATCATCTGGCACATAGGCGTTATATAAATCATACCTGAAGGAGCGGAGCAAGAAACACAAATCATCTCATATCGTCAGAACGCTTTAGTCACTTGCCGGTGTACTCACAGTGGGAAGAAGAACCACTTTTACTCAAGTAAAAGTGCTGGTTTACTGTACAATATATCAATATATTACTCAAAGATGAATAAAAGTATGGTATCAGAAAACTACTCTGAGAAGTACAATTGCATTAAAAGTAAATGTCCTACCCACCTTTGATCATTCTATTTGAAATACGCTTAGCTGTGAAGGTAACTTAAAGGTGCTATAGGTACATCCTCTCATGCTTGTCTCCATAGAGATGTTATTGCTTTGCCTGGCATATTCCCTTGCATGGCATTAAACATATCTATCTCCGTGGAGACAAGCAAATGCCGGGACAGTTGAAGGTGTAGAACGGCACAGAACCGAAAACAGAGCATTTGCGTCATCGACCAAAAACAAAAGTGAATATTGAATGTTGATATGTAACGTATATTTTTATTCCTTTGTTTGATTTATTCCTTGTTGTTGCAGGTGATCACGCTGGAGGGCTGGGTGGAGATCATGTACTATGTGATGGACGCTCACTCCTTCTACAACTTCATCTACTTCATACTACTCATCATTGTAAGTACACGTTTACTACGCCTACTCTACTTCATACTACTCGTCATTGTAAGTACACTTTTACTACGTCTACTCTACTTCATACTACTCATCATTGTAAGTACACTTCTACTCCGCCTACTGTACTTCATACTACTCGTCATTGTAAGTACACTTTTACTACGTCTACTCTACTTCATACTACTCATCATTGTAAGTACACTTCTACTCCGCCTACTCTACTTCATACTACTCGTCATTGTAAGTACACGTTTACTACGCCTACTCTACTTCATACTACTCGTCATTGTAAGTACACTTTTACTACACTTTCTCCACTCCATTGCAAGTACACACACACTTCGACAGTCTTGTTACTTTACTGTTCCACAACTTTCTATTGTCTCGTCAATCAAAGAAACTAAATAAATATTAAACGTTAAACTTTTTTTTTTTTATATAAATCGACCTCATAACATTGTTAGTAGAGTGCAGAGCTGTGGTTTGGTGCCGTAAATACATTTTATAAGAATATTTACTGGGTTAAGAGGCTTGTGAAAATCAATAGTGGCAAAAAGAAGTGAGCATAATCGATGTTAGAAGCAGGAGAGCAAAGCAGGAGGAATTGGTTTTAAATAGCATTGAAAAGGAATTTGAAAATAATGACACTAAGTTTTTTGAAGAAAATATAGCAAAAATGTAGGTCCAAAAAACACTGCTACTTTTTAGGTTGTAGATTAGAACGCTAGCTCCTACGGTTTACTGAATGTCTCTACCCAATATATTCCTTTCTCTTTCGTTTGCCTTGGCAACCAATCAATCAGAAAATTTTACAAAAAAAGGGACTAATTTTCCACACAAATAATATTCAGATTTCTTCCTCCAAAGTCTGACCTCTTCTCAAACCCACATTTTTACTGACAGAGGATCGACTGGACTCTCAAAAACCCTCCCAAATAATTGACGATTTCACGATCTGTCGATCTTTCGATTAATTGCCCAGCTCTGCTTATGCCTCTGTTCCATTAGTCCCCTCTTTGTGAATGGCTTTACTCTAGACAGGAAACAGCTGATGCTAGGTGCTAGCTTTGTTAGCATAACTTTTTTTCTGGGATTGTAGTAAAGTGTGCTGTATTTTTTGTGCAAGATTGTTGTCTTTGCTCTCGGGGATCATAAGAATTGTATAAGATTCTCCTCATGTCTGTGGTCTGCATTTTATGTCTCACTTTTAGAAATGGTTAAAGACTCTAAAGACTATTGTGTTCTGTCTCCTGCTGCTCGCTGGAGTCGCACATGAGAAACAGTACACTTTTACTCGAATCTGAATCTGGATGTTACGTTTAGTCCCTGTTTGCATCGAATTGGCCCAAGGTGGTAGATGTCTGAGTACGGTGACCAGATTTCAAAACTGGGATTGCAATGGGGGTAATAATACAATTGTGGAAAGAGTGTGTAATGAAGTACACTTTGATGCACTCGGCCCATTCATGGCTCATTCACACCTTTTTCTGGGCTCACTTGTGAGTCAGTACTTAAGCTGCGAGACTTCTCTCAGTGGGAGTGCGTGCATTTTTTTTGTGTTCTGGTTATTCTAAAGCCAAATCGTCTCTATTTTGGCTAAAGAAACAACGATATATTCCCCTCTCTACTGTTGGCGGGTCTCAAAGTGGTCAAAAACTGAGACAACTGGGACTTGTCTTGTATAAAACTTGGACAAATCAATGGTTTTGGATACATCTGCTGGGACATGGGACACTAGGCTCCAAACTGGGGTAATGGGGACGTCTGGTCACCCTAGGTCTGAGGAGGTAGCACCAGGGCGAAGTCGCTAAGTAGAGCCAAGTAGGTGCTAATGGAAAAAAGGGGCATTTGAAACCAATTATAAAGTCACTCTGATACATTCTGCGGGCAAGTACGGTGATGTGTATTGCTGAGTATAAATACAGTGAACAGTGTTAGCTAACCTGGTGCTAGCCGCCCAACAGGGAGCCATCAAAAGAAGTGTATTTTCTTTCACAGTCACCTTGTCTCACATTGACTTCCTTCAGTTCTCCCTGCACAGCCTGCACTCCTCTGTCTTTGTTGAACTCTGAAGCGTAAGTGTCTGAAAGCGACTATCAGCTCCTCTCACAGGTGCAAAAGGCAGGTTTGACCCCGTCGACCGTTAAATAAGAAGATTCCTGTCCCATTTTAGGGCTGTTTGAGAAGAATACTGAGGTCCAAATGATGTCTCTGATCATTTACACACAAACTTTTACACAGGACTGTAATTGACTAAATACATGATTGTTTAGTCGACTGAAAAGGACAGTGGCTCTCAAGACTCTATGATCAGAGCATGTATCAGACTCAAAAGTAAATAGAGTATTTATTTGTAAAAGACTTATTTTCCTTATTCAGATACCTCCCTCCTTTTTTGCTTTTGTCTCATACAAACCCTCATGATTGAAGTAAAGTAATTAGTCAATGACTAATATGCAATTTTACCAATGACCTAATTAATCGAAAAGACTGACAGCACATATGTCATTACAAGACATTTTGGGCCGTATTTTGCCCCCGGAGGTAGTGTTAACGTGAGCCTTTTCCAGGGGGCGGGGTCAGAGCGCTCTTTTGCTACCTTGCCGACCTTAACGCTGGCATAAAGAGGCTGGACTTGGCCGCTGGAGGCTGGAGTGGAATGGTGCCAGTCCATATATGGTGATAGCATATGTGGCATTCAAAAGCACCACTTGTGTGGGAGATGTTTGTCATGGACTCATATACAGGCAATGAAAGAAGTGAGCAATAACATTGTTTGATTTTCTGTTTTTCAATTTGTTCCCAACATTGAAAAACATAAAATAAAATAAATAAATACAAATGAAATATTGAAATGCTCCCTCAGAGCTTTGTTTCTTTATCTAATTCACCTTTATTTGTTTTTGCCGAGAGCTCACCTTCATTCCCGGGTTGCTTGGACTAAACCAAGACTTAAAACGCACACACATCTCTGCTTATAAACTCGGCTTGTGATCCATAAAAGAGGGCAGGCAGCAGCGGAGCCACAAAAAGCCACAAAATTGAATTCATATAAATTGTAAATAACAGTGGTAAAGGACAGAGCCTTGAGGAACACCTTTATTAAAGTAGAAAAATTCAGATTGAAAGCTATCAGCAGAAACTGCTTGAGCTCTATTTGTGAGGTAATCGGCAAACCATTTTTTAGAATTGGTATCAAACCAAAGAGCATCCAGACGCTCCAAGAGAATACAATGATCTACTGAATCAAAGGCCTTGACAAAAACAAAAACATTCCTCATGGCTGTCTAATGCAATAGCAATATCATTTCATAGTTTGGTAGCAGCTGTGATAGTGCTATGTCCTCGTCTAAATCTAGACTAGTATCTATTTAAAATTTGAATATTTGATTAAAGAACGCACAGACCTGGTTACTTAAGAGCTTCTCTAAGAGTTTTGCTAGGCAGGATAGTTTTGAGATTGGACGGAAATTATTCAAATCTTTTTTCTGGCCTCCTTTGTGCAAAGGGAGAACAAAAGCAGTTTGCCACAGTAATGGGATACTTTCAGTTTGAATTGTGATATTAAAGAGTTAAACAAGTTACTATTAGTGGGGCTGATAACAAAAAGTAACCTCGGTTCGAGGGTGTCAGCTCCAGTGGAATCTTTTGGATCTGTAGAGAGAAAAATATTTAGTACTTCATACTGTGTAAAGGGCTTAAGGGAAAATACTTGATCATCATGTCTATTTCTCATGTATTTGGGTAGCAGCAACAGATGGAACAGCAGCATCAAAGATATTTCCAGATTCAGCAAAGTGCTGATTAAACACATCACAGATAGCCATAATGCCATGCACACATGTCCGTGCTCCGCTTTGCATATTGATTGACTAAATTCAGTTCCTCGTTTGGCTCGTTTCTCTGTGACTGATTGTAATAAAACCCAAAGTATTTTACAGAGAACACGTCTGTGAAGTCGCCACTGTCTCCTCTCCACAATCTTGCTCTGTGTGTGAGCTGGTTTATCTGCTTCCTGCACATCTGACCAATTTGAAAAAGTGGGTCACCAGAAAAATAGCTGCGGTGCTTCTGTTGAACTATAAATGCCAGAGCCGAAAACGAACTTTGTTCTTGCACTCGGAGCAAGTAAACGAACAAACTTCTTGCTTGTTATGAAGTATGAATTGGCCTTCAGTCCCGGTGCCCGGCCTCCGAGCCCCTGGTGACAACAAGGACTGCATGAGTCGCATGCAGCACTGCACCGTTACACACAACTGGACCAGTTTTATGCAGACTGGGACAATGATTTTGAATGTGATGTGAATGTGTCTCGCAAATAGACGTTCCTCTCTGAGCTGAGCACATGAGTCTGTACGGTCCAGTCAGGTCCAGCCCGTGCAGTATCAGGGGTCCAACGCGGGAGGTGGAGTTGTTCAGCAAAGAGCTTTAAGAGCTGAGTGTGTAACGGCGCTGCTCTGTTTACGTGAGTGGAGAAAAATAACCACATGAAATGTGATTGTATTCATTATTCTATCACTTATAATTTGTGTTATTTATGCCCGTGATGGTTGTTTTATTATGACTGTCTCGTCCATATGGGGACAGTAACACGACTCCAGTGCACTAGTTTTGAAGTGTATTATTCTGGCCAGTCACAGAATGCACAAGACCACGCCCTCAGTTTGCTTTACTCCACCTCATATTTTGGCATAATTATGCCTCTTGTCGAGAATTCCACCCTCATCAATTGCGGCAACCGCAAGATGTGACGAAATGAGCTCCGCTGCGCCCACGTTAACGCTACCTCCGGGGGCAAAATATGGCCCATTGTGTTTTCATTTTTTTTTTTGTCTGGTATTTAGTTCTAATCACATGCATATTTTTTATCTAAAATGACTTAACAATAGAAAAACATTTTGTTGACATATTGTGTATCCAGATAAATTATTATATTCACCGGCCTTACTCAAACGACTAATCCATTAATGGAAAAATATAATCATCAGATCAATTGGTTACCAAAATAATCTTTAGTTGCAGCCCAACCTACGTGTTTCGTACTTTTGGAACAAATATTTGAAGAATGGAGGAAGAGCAGGGCTGTCTGTGTGGATAGGAAGACATTTTTCTGAAATGTTCTGAGCACTAACATGTTGAATGCAGGACATCAGTATCTCTCTTTAATAATGCAGACAGACATACACACACACACACACAATAATCCTGGAGGGAAATCAAAGCGTTCACACCTGCAAACCTCCTCCAACCCGTGGACACATCTGGACATCTCTATCTTTGATCACACATGAAAAAGGCTGCACATGTTTCTTAGCTTTGAATTTTCTATTGGGACGTTTCCATGGGAGTGGTACGGGGGGACCTCATTTGAGGGGTCCGAATTGGGGCCATGTGAGGTACTAGCTCCTAGAGAGTGCTGGTTCGCTTTAGCCCTGTGGAGCGCTTTAGCGCAAGATGATTGGACTAGAGAGAACAAAAGAGAATACAGACTCAGACGAAACAGAGAAAGAGGCACGAAATGCTCCGAATTTAACCAATCTGGGGGACCAGGGCTACTGGAAAAGCGCCTTATGTCTGTATTTATTTATTCTTTATGCAGGGCAGGAAGTTCACATACAACTGTCATTAGGCTGGAGCGGGATGGTCTGAAAGTGTCTCCACTGTCTTAAGTGAACTGTACGGCTTACGGTGTTCCACGCATGGGACATTGAACTTTTTCTTTATTTATTCCATTTGTCTGCCATCTGATAAAAGGAACTCTATATATATAAATAAAGCTGTAACCCACGTATTTCAGGACAAATCAATCAATCTGGGAAGCATCAGGATCAGTTTCTACTCCAAACCCACAAATAAAAAAATACTCATTAAAAACATGACAATAAAACATTAAAATCTGATTTCCTCTGAGCAGAGCTTGTTTTTACTTGTAATTAGAGTAAACCAGACATCAGAGTCCAAAACTACTGAGTCTCAGCTTCACGAAGGCTCCAGCCAACTGTTTGTAGTCCAAACGGTTCAAGAACAGCTTCAGTTTTAATTGGGAGTCATTTTTTCAGGTGTTTTAGGAAAATAGCGGGCTAGCTTCCAAAACGGCCTGGCTAGCTTTGGCTCCAGGTTCGCTTTAGCTAAGGAGGAGCTACACACCAGAGCAAAAATTATTGGATAAGAGAGAAAGACAGGTGGAAAACAAGACGCCGAAAGCAGATATAAACGGAAGATAATCATTTCTCACCAAACTTTGACTTGATCTTGTGATAAACCGCGGTATTTCCACTGATGCCAAATGATATGTTTAGCCCACATGATTAGCAAAACAAAAACTAGCGCACGTTAGCATCAGCTGTTTCCTGTTTATGTACGCATGGCACTCGCTTTGTCACGACCCATAATACAAACATTTTATTTCCAGCACAGTACATAAAGAGACGTCAAAATGCAGTGTAGAAGCGCAGAGAAGTGAAATAAATGCAGAAAAAGCTGACAATAAACCAGTAGCTTTTAGCCACATCACAGCAACACAAATTTGGAATTACTAAATGTCTTTAAGTGAATTTCTGTGATCTGCCTTATGATTAAAAAGTATAGTTCAGATTCCGATTTACATTTCTGGTTGGTCAGTTGCTTATGTAGCAGACCCCGAGCCAGGCTTTGAGCATAGAGATGATACACCTTTAAAAGAACTGTGCCAACCGTCTCTAAGTAAGACTTTCTATTTTCCTTCTAGTCTCACTTTGTCTGCTTGTAAGGGCATCCAGCAAAAAAAAAGACTGATCCCAAATTAAATCAAAAATAGTTACTCAAGCCTGCTGCAATCCCATGTGCTCCGTTTTGTTCTTAGATTCTCAAGACTGAACTCTTTCACTACACTGACATTTATTGATCCATTGTTGTTCTGTGAAGCTAACAACAGCGTGAGAAAAGCCGGGCCGACACAGTCAAGAAGTCCAAGCAGTGAAGAAATCGAGACCGAGACAGTAGAATAAAGGCGTTCTTTAGCGTGGCGGTGCTGAGGGCGTGCGTCGCTGTGTCTGTCCGCTCACATCAGACTCAGACGGGTGGGAAAAAGGCCGCCAGGGGTTTAGCGCTAACTTGTTTGCTAACATTTCATCAGGCCGACAAGAGCTAAGGTGCGGTTTACCATAATAAGTTTAGCACAAGTGCTTGAAAATCTGTGTTTGTAAAATGACCATCTGGCATTGGACAAATTAAATATTTGCCTCAGGAGGGAAAGGAAATCTGGTGCAAATTTAAGGAAAACTTTTCAGCTCACGGAGACAACACAATAGATATTTAAAAAATCACTTTAACTTGGCTGAATCAAACGACCAAGGAGTGGAGTGAGTGGCTGTAGCGCTTTAAAGAAACTTTGTCAGATATAGTTCCTCCCTAGAATGATGTGTTTATTACAGCTACACACTCTGGTACTGGATATAAACCTTCTATCCCATTCGTTTGAATGCGCCAGTAAAAATGTTTGTAGATTATGGAAACAATGGTTGTTGCCTTTACAGAGAGTAATAAGAGTCACCTTGTGCCAGCTCCATTTTCTAAAAATCCAGGTATTAAATTGGAGTTTGTGTAACGTTAACCTTTATGTAAATCACGCAGCAGTTAGCTTTTATGCTTATTTCAGCGCTGTATGCTACCTCGAATAAAACTTTCAAAAGCATGTTACAAAGCTATTAGTCTGCGATGTTTGGTGGCTAACGCTAACTGCCACATTACATCAGAGCCAATGTTTTAACGAGAATAGGGCTGTCCAAACTTTGGCAAGGGACAGAATACAGGCCTAACACATTTTTATTGGCCTTCAGATCTCCTGCGGAATTGGGCTAATCATAGGAGCATAGGCAGAGCACTTTCTACTGCAAATGTAAATAAGTGAGTCTTAGTCTACCATCATGATGTGACACAGACCCAAACAGAGCATTTGGTTGAAAAAGTTTGGACACCTCTGCTTTGGAACGCAGATGTTCTATTACAAACGCTCAAATGGTATTTTAGCTGGGCTCTGTCCGGACCTCGATGCTGTGAGTTCAATTCCCGCTGTCTTTACGCATCACCTCAATTTCATGTTCTCATCTGTCGACTTTTGAAGCACATTACACTGTAAATGCAACAATTACAGAAATACATGTAATATATTGATATAAATGCAACATTTATGGTTTGGATTCTGCTTTCAAGTGCTTCAAAATGTAAAATTATGTATAATATAATGTTTTATTGTGGAACAGGAACTAATATATTCTTTATTTTGGCTTTGAGGCTCAATGACACAGACCATAAAACAAGGAACTAGATTAAATCCCATCTCAGGTCAGCACTTGTAAATGTATTTCAGCTTGGTTAGGCTCTGCTTCCACGGCCCTTCAGCTCTGTTTCATTTCACAGAATTATTCCATCTTTGAGCGAGATTTAGGTCTGATTTGCACACGTCCCTTGTAGCAATTTTCCATTGCCTGCACAAACATAGTCTTTCTGCACAGTGCATAATTCACACGGCTATTATCTCTTGTGAGGTTCACCAGAGGAAGGCAGGCTGGAGAAACTCACTCAAGGGTACAGTTACTTTTATAATAATAGTACTAAAAGAAGAACTTAGTAACATGTTTACCTTATTAAGCTTTGTAAGTCCCTGTGATGGTTAAAAATGGACTTTGGGACAGTGTATCCATCGCCCCCTGTGGTCTCTGGGCGGAAAACCAGCCTGGCAACATTCGGCCTGAAGACAACTCTCCTGAGAAACCCTGGCTTTTAAAAAATATTTGGTAATGTCAAACATTATTGAGAAAAAATGAAAAAAAAAAATAAAATCTAATAATAACAATTATTATCTAAGACAGTGGTTCTCTTTCAGTTGCGACCCCCCCTAATAATAGTCTTTGGGTTACGCGACCCTCAAACACACTAAAATAGGTTACTCACAAAATTATGAAGTCAGTCTTATTTCTAGTGTTTGATTTTATTTTCTGGACATATGCCTAGAAACAATTCTTTTTGGTAGCCAAAACAAATAATAATTAACATTTACCACTGCGAGTGTCAAGCGTTGTCTCTAACGGAGCGCCCAGCCACCCTACGATGGAAACTCATTTCGCCCGCTTTTGTATCATGTCCTTTCAGTCATGAGCAAAAAATATACTTATTTCCAAAGAAAATGCATGCTGTGGGAGAAGTAGTGAATACAATTTGTGTGTTTGCTTGTGTATTTCCTGTATAGCCGGACTACATCTGTGTTAGAAAAA
This sequence comes from Chaenogobius annularis, assembly GCA_015082035.1. Lineage (NCBI taxonomy): Eukaryota > Metazoa > Chordata > Actinopteri > Gobiiformes > Gobiidae > Chaenogobius > Chaenogobius annularis. Next base: position 256,272 of record BJKM01000448.1, on the reverse strand, counting down.
CTGTTTACAAAGCGGTTTGAGTATTTGTAGATGACAGGATTATGTAATAAAATGTTCGGGAAAATGATTTTAAGCAAAGCATGGGAACTCACATAACACAATAAGAATGGCTTTTATTTTTAATTTCACAACGTTAAAAAAGACAAACATTTAATCATTGTCATTTAACACAGAAAAATAGTTTGAACTCAAAGCTTTTACTGACATAGACTTGGCTGATGACCTCCGCATTAAAAAAAGACCCAAACAGACTGGATCTTGATTCGATAAGTTGCACAGTATCATAACCTCATTCCTAACCCTTAACCCCTCTGTCCTCTCCAGATCGGCTCGTTCTTCATGATCAACCTGTGCCTGGTCGTTATCGCTACGCAGTTCTCTGAGACAGGTGCAAGCAGCGCGAGCACCAGCTGATGCAGGAGCAGAGGGCCCAGTGCCTGTCCTCGTCCACCCTGGCCAGCATGACCGAGCCGGGCGACTGCTACGAGGAGATCTTCCAGCTGGTGTGCCACATCCTGCGCAAGGCCAAGAGGAGGTCGAGGCCGCGCTCTACTACAGCCTGCGGGGCCAGACTCCTCCGGCTGCTTGGTGGTCAGGGGCAACAGGCGGCCGGCCGGGGGAGGAGGAGGGAGAGAGAGGCATCACGCCAAGCAACACAGAGGTGAGAGAGAGTGAGGAAGGGTCGCGATGATAAACTGGTTTTAAAATTAGCAAAAACGTGTGTTAGGAGGTTCAAGAGTCTTTGACGGTTTTCGATTCCTCATCCATAACCTTCTTCAAAGTTGGTCACACTGATGCATTTATATATTTGTTCATGAGCCATTTAATTTAAAACAGCGAAAAAACAAAAACTAATAAACATAAATGTATGAGTTCCAAAGGAAAAACGGAAAGGGTGCGCACGCGAGCAACAAAACACTGAAGCAGTCAAATCGACCATTTCTGAGCTTTGTAAAAAGAGAAGCACATTATGGACCGGGATGGAGTAAACACCATTGGGACAGAGGACAGCAAACATCGTCACTGGGTTAAGGAGGCTATTGAAATACGGAAAAGTGCCCACGAGACTATGAAGAGGGACAAGGGGGACTTTATACTCCCCCACACCTTAGGACTGCAAAACCTGTGTAAATCAGCTGACAAGACACGTCACAGCAACATCGCGTGACAAAGCTGAAGAAGAAGTCCAAATTGACGTCTTGTCACGTCTGAAAAATAATATTTACAGACATGATCAGAAGACACATTGAACCTCTTTGGATTATCACTCTTCTGACTAGTTTCCAAATATGATGTTTAGTCTTATTTTTGCTTATATGAAATGTTGATGCAACTATTTCTGGTCCACCATCACCTGCTTGTGATCACTGAGAGGTTATTGTTCGGCTCATGTCTGATTTAAGTTCTACTCATTATCAATCTGGAAAGGCTCTCGCTGAAAGTGATCAGTATGTAGAAACAAAAACTTCACGCTGATTGTTCGAAGCGTCACGACTGCAGAACAAGCAGAGAAATCAAACTTTTGTTAAATCCAGTTGAGAGAAAAGCACAGGCATCTGACCCATCCACTAACGCACAAAGCACTTCCCTCGGCACACTTTTCAAAAACAAAATAGTCTGTATTTATGCAAAAACAAACTGAAGTGCGTCCACTGGAGTGGGCCATGTTGTTTTGGTTCGTTTGTTACACTGTGAGACTTTCCACGAAATAAAACAAAAAGTGATGCTTGTAGAGTTATTATTTACGTTTGGTTTAAAGTGCAATTCCTTTCCTCACATATAAAGCAAATATTTAACAAAAAACATGTCTTGAGGAGTCTGAACATTTTACGACATGTGTTGGTGAAAGTAAAAAGATTAATTTTTTTTACGGTGTTATAAATTCCTGTTATGCTTGTTTTTGGGTTCAAACATCACAAGCCTTCTAACCTACTGCAATAACAAAGAGCTTTATCTTTCTAACGTGGTACCAGTGAATCTAATCTGTTTCCAAATCTCCGTCATGCCGGTTTCCATTATTATTTCATTTGATACCCTCTGCCTTTTATTGATTCTTACTACAGTTGTAAACATGCGGCTGCCGTCAATTTCATCAAATCTGTTTTTCATGAATTTCTAAAACATTTCATCGCGAACAAGGCTCAATGGGTAATCAAATAACGTTGAAATTGCAGTTTCAAATGCAAAATTCGAAAATGCTCAATTCTTACTAGATTAGCAGTTCATGATTCATATTTAAAATGAACGCCTGTGAACTGAATCTTGATTTAGTTTCCTTTTTATTCATATTTGACGAAAAAATATGCTCTTTTATTTATTGCTTTGTTTGTTTGGCTGCTTATTTTTTGTTTTTTTCATCATCATAGGTCATGCTAGCACTTCTTTCACATTACTAGACTGGACAATGTGTTATCTAGGACTCGAGAACTGTATGTGCTTGGACTTGAACTAGCTACCATCTGGTTCCAAGACTTAAAATACTTAACCGACTACACCATCCCCGCCCCCTTTTTCCCGTCATGCAGTTTCCGTCGTTCAACAAGACCCTTCCAGTGTTTGCAAACAGAACGCCTACATTCTAAAGGCTGCTACTGTTGCATACATTAGCTTCAATGCATTTTCAGCGGTAGAGTTAGCATTAGCCTCCACGCCTCACGAACCATGAAAAACCAAGGCTGTTTTGACGACTGACAACCACTCAACCACACGTGCGCAACAACAGAGTGTGTGTTTTGTATTGATTATTAGCATTGAAATTAGCACACATGCATAAACATTTCTTGAATCTAACGGTATGCTGAACAATGATTTACCAAAAATGTAACAAAACAGTTTGACAATGAGATTTTAGTTTTATCTCATCAAGCGCCATAAATCCTGCATAAATTTAGTGACCTTTAGGAACTGGAGTTGGCTGTTAGATATGACAGGCATTTTGGCTGCGCTGTCTACAAATGACCGGGATAGAGCAGGGCTATTCAACTTAATTTTCCTGAGGGCCAGATTTTCTTGCGTGGCCGTGGCCTCAGGGCCGGGTCGGACACATCACCACTATTAATGCAATTTGGACTGGCACAAAATATCCGAAACACTAGAGCTTTCTCAATAATGGTAGAATATCTACTGCTTTATTAGATTTTTGTGAAAACATAATAGAAAAGGATTAAAAACAACATTGAGCTGCAAATGAGCCATTCCAGTACTGAAGCAGACCTAACCTAGGACAGGACTAAAAAGGCAACTAACCAGGTCTAAAGCAAGATTTAAATAAGGACAAAGCTAGCACCAAACCAGGTTTGAACTAGTAGTAACCCAGAATCAAACCAGAAAACAGGGGAAAAAAAGGGGAAAAAAGCTTTAATATAAAACAGGGGAAAAAAGCTTTAATATTTGGGACATGTGTAGCCGGCCGGATCAGATCGTTGGGCCGCCTGATCTTAACATGAGAATAGCCCTGGGATAGTGTGTTGATATCAGCGCGACCCTGTGCCCCACCTGCAACATCTGGCATCTGACAGGTCTTGAATAGGCAGAGAAACCCACGGAAACACATAGTGGCACATAGTGGCCGGGAGTTGCTTTTTGGCCAATACACACCAGCCCCTTAAGTGTTTACAGGGTCTAAAAACAATGAAACACAATTGAAACAAACAGACCATAATGCAAGAAGAAGACAACTTTGAAACAGTTACACACAATCTGTCACTTTGGTGCTGCAAAACAATGTTCAACATTTGTCATTTAAGCAAATACACAAAAACTCCATTACCCATTTGTACCAGCAAGTAAATCACCAGTTCAGTAGTCAGAGTAGAAATATTAGTCTTCAACTTTCCACTGCTTTCTTTTGAAAGATTTTGGCCGTTTGGGGTGAAAAAGAGGCTTCATCCAAACTTTTTAAAGACCAAGGGGAGAGCAAAAAACAAACACCTTACAAACCCATGTCTTGAAACTTGATGACAGTCGTTTCCAATCTCTTCTTTCCCCTGTCCTCGAAAAGTACAACCAAAAGCACCTGGGAGGCCAGTCCTGCCCTGTCCTTTCCTCAGAGGGCCTCCTGTACCCTTTTCCAGTAGGGTTTCAACAGCATCCGGCCCTGTGCCTTCACTGTTGGCCACACCAGAGGAATCCAACATCTCAGAGGGTTGGCTTTCACCATTGGTGACTGAAGTGTCAGCGTGTTCCTCTTGACATGGACATGACATGAGGTCGGAGTCTATGATGTGATGAGTGGGTGGAATAAAGTCAATAACCGGTGACACCTCACCTATTCCGGCCCCTGTATGTTTGCTGGACATGACAGGAGAAACTATCTGAGGAGTTAGTGCAACTACTTTCTGTGGCTGCTCTGAATCTGGGTTATTTTTTAATTTATGAGAATACAATTTAGGCTTTGACGTGTTGCTAGTTTTAGACTTTTATAAGACAATTTTAGCTTTTATTTCTACTACTTCCATTTCCATAGCAAGTAGTTATTTTGTTTCTGATTATTTCCATTTGCTCTTCTAGGGCATGTTTCTCTTTCAATGTGGACAATCTGACCAGAAGCACTGCCCTTTCAGCTTCAACTTGTAAACGAGCAGCAGCAATGGAAGACATAAACCTTTATTCATTCATTTGAACCTTTTGTGAATTACGAATTACCGTATCATCTTGTCCCACCTTGGCTTCTGTTGGGTATGAGTGTTTAGACAAGCGTTCGATATGTTGAGCAAATCTCTTGCAAAGCACATTGTTATTGTAGCTGCTTACGCCAGCGTCCAGTAAGCCCGTGGCATGGATCCTTGTCCAAAGGTTCTGCGAGCCCAGCCAGTTGAAGTCCCTGCGTCCTTCTTCAAGTCCACACACAAGCCCAGTCCCTGTCCTCAGTGGAATCAATGCCACTTGTCACCTTTTCCTGTAGCGACTGAACGCAGCGCTCAGAGACGGAAGGTGTCAATCAGCCCACTGGTTGTAGCCTAATGAAGAGTCTTTTGACTAATGTAGAGGCAGTGTGACCCTGTCCCACACCAGCCACTAGGATGCAAATTTTAAAGGACATTCAGGGTTTCTCCTGAAATGAGCCCAACACTCCAGAAAAAGCTCTCAAATATTCCTTTATTGGACATGAGCTTTCATGTCCGGCTTCCCGAAAGACCGAAAGAATAGGCAGAGAAACCCACAGAAACACAGTGCCACATAGCATGCATTTTGGCCACCACAGCGAGGCTCTGTCTACTGGTGTTTTGTTATGTTTTATAATCTCCTGCCAGTTCAGTTTTTCATTTAACAAACAAAAAAACAAACTTTATTGATGTCCCTTTGTGTGTTTTTCCCCAGTTTGCCGATGTCCACATCCGGCCAAACAGAGCCACGACTCGCAGCCTCTGGCCAACTCCGTCAGCGTGGCCTTACCCGACGACGCCGAGGAGTGCCCTGTCTGCTCCCTGTCGTTGAAAGAGAGGACCAAGACGGCCGACGGAGAGGATGGAGAGGATGAGGAGGCTGTCAAGGAGTCGGACCGCGAGGACCCTCCAGAGGACCAGGTTCTGCGGAAAAAGAGGAAGAACACCTGCTTTGGACACTGTCGAGACATGTGGACTGATATTAGAAGGAAGCTATGGGGGATAGTGGAGAGCAAGTACTTCAGCCGGGGGATTATGATCGCCATTCTGATCAACACCATCAGTATGGGCATCGAGCATCACAACCAGGTGAGACTTCTTATTATACATTTGTGAAATGTTTGAAAATAAATGTGTTTGTCTTTTCTGGTTAGACTTCACATAAGAGGTTTTCACACTGTAGTGACCTTTGTCAGTTCCTTGTACTTTTTTAATTCCTGCCCCCATTTCATGCACATTCACACAGAAAACTCGGGACTGGGGCCACACTTAGGGGACTTTTTTAGCTCCTGCTCTTGGGAGGGTATTTCAAGTGTGACCAAGAACCTTTTGGTTACAAAAGTATAACACCGCCTTCGATGAGAAATATTTTTCGTTCATTGGCAAATTTTACAAGCTTTATTAATCTGCAAGGTAAATTATATATTATATATATTATTATTTACACAGTAACTTCAAAGTAAAGTTGATTCAATTACGATAAATCTTCCAATCCAAATCTTCCAATCCAAATAAAATGCTGTGTTACAAAGTAAAAATAACTGTGACTAATGTTGTTTTATTGTTTACTTGAGCTTTTTGTGCACCAGCGTGGTAGAAGTAGGATCCTCTAAAACAAGTTTGACCCACTTTCTTTCCCTGTTGCTGTTGCTGTTGCTGATACCTGTCCCAGGACACATTTCTCCCATTGGGAGACATTAAAGGATTATCTTATTTTATCTTATCTTATCTCTGACCAAATAGGGACTGGGGAATATACTGTAAGGACTTGGTTCTGGGTACTGTTATGTGCAAAAAAGCCTACAATAGTTGTTGAGCTTGATACAGACAGATAGGTACATTAGCAACATATTTTGCTAAATCAAAATCCAAATGACCTTTGCCAATCCACCTAATTAAAAAAAAAAGTATTAACAGTGTTTCGGACCACAGGCCTTCTTCAGGTAAATGGTGAGTGGTGAGAGGTCATATTCAATTACCTAGAAGAGTGTCTTACACCTAAGGTGACGTGTAACATTTTTTTCAATACAATATTACAGGAACACCAGTTATGACAGAAAACACAATCATAAACCGATCTAGTGAAAAATATGTAAAGATGAATGAATATTCAAGCTGGCCAAAACCCTTCTTTCACATTTCCTATCCCATTGTCTCAACACTGATGTGTCACCTGCTCTTTACATAAATAGAGTAAAAAATATCACATCAAATCCTGATCTACATATAGTTTATTTATTAAGTTATTGCCAGGAATAAACCATATTATGTCGCCTTTGATTTTAGGCTTCATTTTAGCACTGTCACTTTTTTCCTAGATGCACTTTGGAAATACACAGAGTTGACATTTATTATACCCTTGATTACTCTGCCTGAGGAGGTAAACACTAGCATGATGCAGTCTCTCTGTTGGCCCACTCTAACCCTGTGTGACATGCGGAAGGATGAGCGTGGGGGCGATGGTGCCGACAGAGGTGTACCACCATTTAGCCGGGCTCCAAAACCACACTGAGCTGCCTCTTAATGCTCTCAAACGGTTCCTCCGGGGCAGGCGAGGAAGAAGAGGAGGGTGTCTGGGTGAGAAAGTGCACGAGGCTGCCAAGAAACAACATGTAAGCCACAGCAGATACATACAAGCGATAGGGATGTAATAAGCGCTTTTCCACAAGCCCCGGACCCCCCAGACCGGCTCACTTCGGAGAATCTCGGGCCGCTTCTCTTAATGGCGAATTGCGTTTCCATGGCAAAGGCCCGGCTCACTATCATAAAAAAACATGAGCAACTCACATCACCCAAACATCTAAGTCATACCTGAATAATACCTCATCTTCATAAGGCCGATAGTGTTAGAAGCATTATGTACTGGAAATATTACTGTATATTTGGGTCTGGATGGATAAGTCTTTCGGCTCAACAAATAAAGCTATCATCAAAGTTGTAACTTGTAATGAATGTGATTGGAGGCAGAAATGCTCAGAATCATTCTGGCGATGATTTATGGACTTCAAAACAGCACAAGAGACCTCTGACATCACAAATCTGAGAAATGTAACACTTTTTTACCCTGTATAGGTAAAAAAAGTGTGTCAGGGAACACTCGTGTGCCTTAAGGGATACCAGGTGTTTCTTGTTCTTTTCACTGAGCTGATTTTATACAGTCATTTAATTTAATAATTTGCCATCTGGGCTGCCCTGAGCCAACTTAAAAAAAAAAAAATCCAGACATTATTTGAACTGAAAATTTTAACCATAAATTGTGTAATTATTTGTTAACGTTTACTGGGTGGTGTGGCCTTTTTTCAGCAGATATAGTGAGTTTAATGGCCTCATAACTGAAATTATGCAGTCAACATGAGGCAAATAGATAGATGCTTATAGTGAAGGGTAGAGAAGATGCAGAAATAATAAGAAATAAAGTTAACCTAAAGTTAATGGGGAAAAAAATAAAATAACATAAATTACTAAGAGGTTTTAAGCTTACAATATTTAAAAACAAATAAAACATATCATAATTACTTCATGTTGGGTGCACTGAAAAGGTATTATGGTCAGTGGAGCATGCATTTCAACAATTTATAAAAGTCCATTTTCACTTTCACTTTCATCCCAATTTTGTCATTACATGCTGCTATGTATTTGTTTTTTGGCTTTCTGTTTTTGCTCCCAGATTTTTTTTACTCCCCTGTTAGTTCCATCAATGTACCGGTAGCTTCCCCCACCCCCTGTTTTGTGTCATATTCTCTCTCATTCTCCATATGTCTTTCTCCCCCTTCTGATTATATATCGTTCACTCATGCCAAACCCCATAGACTCTCGCGTTTGCACTGGCTTGGATTTCGTACCTCCGTCATCCTCGCTCACCTCCTCACTCTCTCTCTCTTTCTCTCATCCGCCCGCGCACCACGACAGCGTATAGTCTCATCTCGAAACAATCTAAAAATAAACTCGAAATGTGTGCGGGAAGGAAGGAAGGCGAGAGAGAGGTTACACAGCACTTTTCTGGGCAGACATTTAAAAGTCATAATAATAATAATCTTTGGGTCCTATAAAATGCTTTTTGAGCACCTGAAATTGCTTTACATTGCAGTGTCTATACTTTGGGGCGGACTGATAAAGATGTGGTTGGTGATCTGTGCCAATGGCCTCTCTGATAACCCATCCCTCCTCTTTTGGAACACAGTATATAACTACTTATTAGCCTTAATAAAGCATTAACTGTTCATTATGAATTAAGTCTTTATTCATGATATATTAAGGCTAATTAAGGAGTAAAGTTGTACCCATGAAGGTGAAATGTTGGGTTTATAGTTGGGGTGTCTATGGTTAACCGATTTCCTGCCACAAAATGCTTAACACATATTTTGATGTGTGTTGTTTGCCTTGTCTATTACATATACTTGTAATGTCCAATTGTGCCACCAGAGAGCGCGTAAGTGCCCCCTTACTATTCTGACGACTTCTGAGTGGGAAAAAAAGCCAACCCTAGTGACACAGCAGTATTTATGAACAAATATTAGTCACACATGGTTTATTTATTTATTGGATTTGATTTTAGGTAAGAAAACTGACTGGATTATTCAGCTCTTTGTCTGGGATTGGGAAACTATCGACCTTTTAACGGGTCAAGCTAAGGCAAGTGGCTACTATTAGCGACTTCATACTGTGACTTTTTACTTAATTAAGTAAAAAGGTTTATTCATAATAATGCATAAACATCAATTGTATCTGCTTTCATTCAGCAGCGTTGTGCTGTTCCACTGTTCCGCTGTTCTGGTTTGCGTTTACTTTTTCAATGCAGTATCATGGTCCCGTCTAGAGAGAAAAAGTGCAAAGGGCTCCAATTAATGGTTGAAGAAAACGTTTAAAATTTGTGTCCCTAATTTATAGATTTATGTTTCTGAACATTTCTTAAAATATCATCTGCAATCTATACATGTGTTGCTTATTGAAATAAACAGCTCGACTATTGTCATCAAAGAGCGAACAGAGGATAAAAGTCAGTTAGTGCATGTGCAGCAATGATAAAAATAGATAATATGATAATAACTAGCACAATGCCCCAATGACTTTGTCAATATTAAAACCTAAAATCAAAACCTAAAAATTATCAGTACTGTTTTATCAGGCCATTGCAAATTGTCCTTATGCAATTACTGTTTCGCATTTTTCTAATGAAATTCCAATCACGTTTTGGGGTTTCTCTTGAGTGCTCTAATCATAATTTTCCACTTAATTAATTAACCAAAAAGTGAAAAAGTTACTGGATATAATTATGTAGACGGGAAAGTTGCATTAGGCTCCGGCATAAAGGCTTCGACAATATTTGCTTAACTCTCTGGAGTTTCCGATTCAAGTCTCAAATTTGTCTCGCACTGCTGCTGTGTCCTTGGGCAAGACACTGTAATTTGTTTGTGTAATATTTTTGTATTTTAGTTTGTTTCATAGAAGTAAAAAAACTTTTTTTTGTTTTCATTATGAGAACTAAGTATGTAATCATAACCTTTTGTACATGTTCTAATGGAGCCTTTCCCAAATACTTTTTAGTCTTTATTTGAGTCGATTACTACTTGAGTAATTTCCTTTTTTCCTCAATTCCTTTTGCAGTAAAAACATAGCAAATTGGTATTGGGTTTATATTTCAAAAATGACGCACTGCTAATCAGCCATTTCAACCCATGCTCCAATTCCCACACTTGACAGCAGAGGGCTCCAAAAACCCAAGAAACTAAATACTCATTTGAGCAAGTATCGATACGAAAAGAATCCCATAAACAGAACAACATTTGAACAGTTTTAGAGTGATCTTGAGGTGTATCAGAACGAGTATAAGACCTCAATGTTTATAAAGAAAGTACAATTATTTTGCGTTGAAAATGTCAGTCAATTGTCTCAAGCCTTGACCTAAAAAACTTGGAGCATGTGTTATTATCATTGAGGTATTGAGAATTGTTGTATAGTCCTTAACAATGTACACAACACTATTGTCTATTTTTTATACAATTTTCTAATGTAATTAAATTTGAACCATGCTTTGTAATAATTACACATTGATTAGCCTTGAACAAAGTCTTAATTCAAGTTTTAGGAACTACTTTTATTAATACCCTAACCCCTGAAGTAAGTAGTTATTTTGCCTGAATCATTCTTAATAAACTATTTGCTCAGTCTTGTTTCGGTGTGTATAATAAGGTATATATTAAGTGGTACCTGAAATACCAATATAAGCGCTTGCAGGAGCCATAATAAAGCATAACATTGAGTATACTGTATATATATATATTTTTGGAACCCAGTCCAGATTGATTTCCCTTCTTTACCACACCTGCTGAAACCGATTTGGAGAGATGGATCTCCTCTGACCACTATCGATCGGGCAGAGATGGCCAGGTCCGATAATGGCAGCGCGGACAGACAGTGGAACCTACGAGGTTATAGAGAGAGAGAGAGAGAAGAAGAGAGAGAGAGAGGAGAGAGAGAAGGAGAGAGGAGAGAGAGAGAGAGAGAGAGAGAGAGAGAGATGAGAAAAGATAGAATGCAAGAGAGAGGCTTATGGGAGAGGCCGGATGACGCGCTTTGCTAACTTTGGCAGGGCCTCGCTGACTGTTTTCCTTTTGTCGGGGCTTTGAAAACACAAATTCACAGGGGGCATCGGAGAAAGCATCTGATCCATATCGCAGAGTCACTCACAGCACGCAGAGAGGGGAGGATAATGGAGAGATGTGGGAGCATACAAATGGAAAGTGGATAGAGAGGAGTACACTGTAGATGTAAAGGCGGTATGATGCAGAGGTTCGTCAAACGTTTGGCTGAACCTGGATTGAGCCAGTTTGTGAAGTCAGGACTGAAACTTGGGAGCATATGGATAGAAACAATTGTGTGAAATGGAAGCAGAAGGGCAGGGAGGGCATTCCGCCAATTTGTCGGAGCCATGAATCGACACCTACGCAGATGAGGCCGGCCGGTGCAGAAGTCTGGCATTAGTGCTACTGCTTAGAATCACTCAAGCCAAAAGGAAGCATTCACGGAAACATTGTAAAGAAAAACAGTTTAAACCATGGGCTTTGAAACCAAATTGCACATGTCCTAGCATTCAGGGGCTGTTGCCACCATGTCTACATCAGGGCTTAAACCAAGACTATAAATCAGGTCTAAACTTGACTAAACAGCGGGTGTGCACCTAATGTGAGTTGGGACCGCGCGCAAAGTGATTAAAACCTATGCAGCTGTTAGCAATGACCTTTGACGCGCTGCAGGTCGACGGGAAGTATCTAGCAAGAAGTCTATTTTTTGCAGTCTGGAGTGGCGTTCAAGTCATTAGACGGGTTGTTATCGCGTGAAACCCACAATGAACCTGCACTCACGACGGTTTCGGAGTACGGGGGACCCCCCCACAGGTGTATCTGCAGTTGATGTCACAGGCAATCTGCAAGTCGCTAAACTTGGACTAAAACCATGACCAAACTTCTGACTAAACCGATGCTGGAACCAGGTATTAATCCAGAACTAAAATTGGGATACAGTGTTCAGACAGGCTTGATTTACAGACACGTACATAGTCAGGCCGGACCCCTTGAGACCCTCGTAGCACCGTCCCGTAGACTTCCTGATTCTTGTCGACCAAGGCATGCTGGAGGTGGATGCGTACAATGTTGAAAGAGGATTGGAAGGCGCTCGGATACTGTGGTATGTGTTTGAACTGACTCGAAGTTCTGGCATCACTAGTGACAATTCGGATCTATACTGCCCTCTTTCACCAAACCAGGATTAAACCACGACCAAAATCATTCTAAGAATATAACTAAGCCTGATCAAACCTGGCATTAAAGCCTAAACAATGGCTAAACCTAAACCAAAGCCAGGGCCGAACAGAAGACTAAGGACCAGACCTTGATTGTGAGACCTATAAAAATCCTAAAATCAGAATTTTAAGATCCTGGGAACCTAAACCCGTAAGATACATTCTATACAAAAGTGTCCAAAGGTACAGTCATGGACCAAAGGACCAAACATAGAGCGAATATCTATTGCGAGGGAACCAGATGTAAACCAGGTATATAAGTGGTATAACCAAGACTAAAAGCGGATCTAAACGTGAACTAAGTATTTACTATATTTAGCAGGTCTAAAGGATTTTGGACCATTTCCAAGCGTCTAAAACCCCGATCAGAGCATTATTTAAACAGCATTCTATTCTATCTATAGAACAAAAGCCTGTTTGCCTTTCTGTCCTGGGCACTCTCTGACTATTAAAAGGATATAAAAGCTTTTCAAATTTCAGACACTTCTCCTGGTGGATGGACAGTTTGATTGACAGCCGCGTTGAATACATAATCGTTTTCTGTGCAGATGTCCGCGCATCTATTGTCACTGGCGGCTTGTGTTTGGAGATCACTATGTTTTTTTTTGTATCTTCCCGTTGCAGGCTGTTCTTTTTTTTTTTTTGGGGGGGGGCAGGGCAAAATGTTGTTTGTTGATGGTTGTGTTTTAATCTTTTAAACTAAAACAATATATACATAAAGAATAATACAAATACTTAAATAAATAAAAACTATAGATATGAATAAATACAGGTAATACCGATGCCCTTAGTTACACAAAAAATATTCATCTTAAATAAATGCATATATATTTTTAAGTTGATCAAAAGAAAAAATGATTTATCATAATTAATTAATAAAAAAAATAGCTTAAAAATGGCAATACATCTGAACCTAAGGAAGCCATTACTTTACTTTTATTTTTATTTATGTATTCATTTATATTTAGTGTGTTTGTTTGTTTATTTTTAGGGCAAAAATATATATATAATTTTTTATGGGGGAGGGTAATCTGAGCAAACATTTTTCAAAATCTATCAACAAAATGTTTTGGGGCCCCTTTGTGGATTGGGGCCCTCTGCGTGTGCATTGTTCTGCATATGGCTAGAACCACCCCTGGTCTTTCAAACTCGCAGTTAGAAACTTATAATTTTGTATCTGTCCCCCACAGCCGGAAGAACTGACCAACGTCCTGGAGATCTGCAACATCGTCTTCACCAGCATGTTCACGCTGGAGATGATCCTCAAGCTCACCGCCTTTGGCTTCTTCGAGTACCTGAGGAACCCGTACAACATCTTCGACGGCATCATAGTCATTATTAGGTTTGTGTCTCAGGAGAATGATCTTCTTGGCATATTTTGCATACTTATTTATTAAAAGCAATTAATCAAGTGGGGACAGCAATGTATAGTTAAAACATGTCAAGCACCAAATGTAGGCAGTAAAGTTGTTAATATACTTAATTTAAAAGCTAATGCTAACTTTAATTCAATGCATGTATTACAGTAGCGCCACAAAGTATAATAATCTCTATTTTGAACCATGAGTGAAGCACATGGCTCCATCCAGATTGGTTAAATAAGCCTAAACTCCTTTCCTCATCATTAAAACGGACGTGCGTCATCGTCAGCCACCGTCCGAATTGATCAGTGATGTCAGGAAAGGGGAAGGAAAGGAGCAATTCTGCTTCCTTTCATAGCTCCTTTGGCATGGGAACCTCAGGAGCAGCAGTCAACGTGTGACAAACGGATATGGTGACTTCAAATGCTCCTGGCCCTTTCAAACTACAAGTCAGGATCGCCAGGAGAATAATAGTGTCAGGACCTCCACATGTCCAACACTCTACCGCCTCTGTTTAAATGTGAAGAGAATCAGCTGATGATTACAAGCCTCACAAGTGTGTAGTGAATAATAAATGTCATAGAGTCAAAGCAGAAAGGCAAAACCACAAATCGTATTTAATAAAAATGTTAAACGTACTAAAAGCCTGCCCGTAGCAAGTACTCATTTAGATAATGGTCAAAACACTGATTTAAATATATCAACATTTAAATCAAGAAAAGGTCTTGGAGTCTCGAATAGACTTTATTAGAGAGTGAGCAAAACAAGCAAATCCTGATATATTTGGCTAAGTTCCAAGATCTCGGAGGCTGACATTTCTTTGCACAATTGTAATTTATTCCGTTGTAAGGGACCCAGTAAAAGAGGTGGAGCAGCAATATTTATAAAATCTTGTTTTACGGCAACTGTAAGTTCCAAAGTCTCCAAGTCAAAGAGCTTTGAATTTATAGCCCATGAGGTAAGTTTGGGAAAAATAGTACTTAGGTAATAGTAGTAGGTTTTTATCGTCCCCGTCTGCAGCTGTTGGTGAGGCAGGGCAGGCTTTCTCATATGGGGGGCCGTGGCGTGAGTGCAGGGGTGCCGCGGAAAATTGTCAACTTTGAATTTTTAGAATGAAGACTACTGAACATACGCAATTATTGATTCAAGAAACACTTGTTGTAAACGGTTCAATAGAATGCTTTTTAAGTTGTGTTTGATGGAAACCAATTGTAAGTCATGCTAATTACATTCAGTCTGAGGGGCGTGGCATTACGTAGTGGACCGCTGTAAAGCCGTGTCTTTCCCTCTCTCTCTGAGGCTTGTGATGAGCCATGAGCGAGGGGAAACATGGAGGAAAAGCTCACATCACAAGGAGATTGATTTATTTAATGTAAAACAACCCAGGAACCATGGAAATACGACTTCTTAATCCCAGAGAGAGTCCTAATCAATATGTGACCGATCAGTGGCAACGCACATGTTTTTTCTTCAATGATATTTGAAATATGACGAGAAGAAGTAATTGTGATTGTCCTGAAAGAGGGAGCAACAGGAGCAGAGAGCAGGACAGACATACAGTCCTGTCAGGAGCAGATCAGACCAGACTTTCTGCTTTACACCATCACTGCTTTATCAGCATTTAGCAACACAGATATTGTTTTTAGATTATTAAGGCTTTAATTTGGCCAATATACTTAAAAATTCTAAACTGGTAGATTAAAAATAATGAAACAAAACACAAATTGCTTCAATGAAATTCTGTATATGTGATTTACCATTAACACAAGATTTAAATGTATTTAAAATGAACTGGGCTAGTTTAATTATGACGCAGGAGGCCAAAAATAAATGTATTTCTCACACAAGGTAAACCTCAAAAGGGCAGGCTATAAAGTGAAATATAACGTTAAACATTGAGGTGGAATGTATGTCACACTAGAGGACTTCTTTTCCTCTCCACTTTTGATCATTCTGAGTTACTTGTTTTAGGTGAGGTGAACATCGATTGGTCCAAAGCATCTGACTAAAAAACTATTGTAATGACTTAAACCTCACACTTATTACTGCTCCCGCCCGACTTGACCTTTCAGACCCACTTAAAGCAACATTACTGGACATTATTTTAAGCCACAAACCTCAGAATTACCACTGTAATGGTGTCTTTCCTCTGGACTTTAGTGACCACTGTCCTATTGGGTGTGTGCGGAACACAAAGTGTATTAAATCCAAACCAAGTATAACTGTGAAAAGGTCGTGAATGAACAAGCATTTCTGTCTGATCTGTTCTATAGTGACATTGGTTTTACCACTAGTGTTCCAGAACCCAACACAGCACTGGATCTTTTCATTAAAACATTTAATGCTGTTACTGATAATCACGCTCCTCTTAAAAGAATCAGGGTCAAAAATAAGAATAATCCCTGGTTCTGTCCAGACATCGCTGCATTATCTCAAACGTGACAAAGCCTGGGCAGAAGCCACGGCAACCAAATCAGCAGCAGATTGGCAGCAGTTTTGTCATAAGCGCAATAAATATGTCTCTACTGTTCGTAAAGCCAAAGCATCTCACTACGTCAACACTTTCACGGAATCACAGGGCAATTTTGAAAACCTTTGGCCAAGGGTTAAATCCAAATTATTAAAGATTAAATTATTCTGACAACAAAAAAATATATTTGTGATGAGAACTTTGTTAACTCTGGACATTTCTTTGATGCTGCTCCATCTATTGTTGTTGCCCCAGTACATGAGAATAGACCTGATGATCAAATATTTTCCCCATATATAGCTCCAAAAAAGTCCACTGGAGCTGCTTTTTTTAATCAGATGAACTAACAGTAAATTGTTTAGCTCATGTTTTTAATCACACAATTCAAAATGAAAGTATCTCATTACTATGGAAAAGTGGAGGAAAGAGCAAAAAAGGCAAAAAGGAGGCCAGAAAAATGATTTAGGTAATTTCCGTCCAATCTCAAAACTATCCAGCCCCTCAAAACTCTTGGAGAAGCTAATAAGTAACCAGGTGTGTACTTTTTTAAACAGCTATTCCATTTGAAATAGTTACCAGTCCAGTTTTAGACCAGGACATAGCACTATCACAGCTGCTCCCAAATTATAAATGATATTGCTATTGCATTGGACAGCCATGAGGAATGTGCTGCTGTTTTTGTTGATTTGTCTTTTCTTCAGTAGATCATTGTATTCTCTTGGAGCGTCTGGATGCTGTTGTGTTCAATACAAATTCTAAAAAATGGTTTGCAGATTACCTCACAAATAGAGCTCAAGATGTTTCTGCTGATGGCCTTCAATCTGAATTTTCTTATCTTAACACTGAGACTACCAACTCCGGCACTATTCAGCGTGCCGAAGTTGACTATCCTCAGTGGAGGAACGAGGAGGAAGAGGAGGGTTGTTTGCGATAGCAAAGCCACTGTTACAAAGAATATACGCATATTCATTAATTTATCTGGACCCACAAATACTATAATAACGCAGGATTTGTGCATTCGGCATATTCTTGGCAATATTTACTTTGAATATTGCCAAGAATATGCCACTCACATGCGGCGATGTTCCCGGGGCAGCTGAAGCAACAGGCGCTTAGTTTATTGATCTCGACAGCCTGAAATGCCATAAGTATATATAAAGTTCTTCATAAATACCTTGAACATTTACAATAGACCTACTGCCAGTGAGATTTTGCCGGCTTCTTTTTGCATCCTCCGCAGTCGTCCTCTGACTCGCTTCCTGATTCGTCTGAGCTGCCCAAAACCCACGAGTTCTCGTCTTACCGCCTTTACCACCCGAATGAAACCTCATCAATGTTTTGAAGCATTGCCAGGGCCTCTTGTACGGATAATCGCTTCAAATCCATTTTGCTTTTAGCTTTGCTGTGAGAGACACTAAAGGTCATCCATGGTGTCATTAATAGAGCCGTTACATTGACGGGTGAGGGAGTTAGAAGAAGAATTACTCAGAACTCGTTTTAACATTTTTATTTCAGTTGAATTGCAATATAGGGATGCAATACACAAAGGTAAAGGAAAAAGTCAAGAGCCCATGAATCTGAAAGAGCAACATAACCAGAGGAATTAGACGCACAATTCTGAAAACCGTCAAATTGACGGCCTTTGGAGTTCAAGTCTTAACAAAGGCATTACTCAGGAGTCCATCCTTGGACCACATCAATTTACAATTTACATAAACTCAATTGGTCATAATCTAAAACATCATAGCTGCTGAAGTGATTCAAAATATTCAAGAGGATTTTCAGTCTATCTAACAAAACTGTTAATTTAAAACTGTTAATGAATTCAAATAAATCAAAATGCACGTTCTTCTCCAAAAGACATTCTAGTGATCCAAAAATGATATCTATTCTCACGCTTGATGGTAATATGATTGAACAAGTACACCATTACAAATACTTGGGCATCTGGATCGATGATACACTCTCCAAACACATACAAGAGCTGACAAATAATCTTAAAGCCAGATTGTCATTGTTCTTTAGAAATACCACGTCTTTTTCTCTTAATTGTAGAAATCAGTTCATCCAGGTTACATTTCTGTCAGTGCTGGATTATGGTGACATTGTATATATGCATTCTACAACCACAGCCTTAAAACCTCTGAACTCGCTTTATCATTCAACTCTAAGGTTCAGATCTAAGGTTCAGCTCTAAGGTTCATTACAGAAGAAGGACACAGAACTCACCACTCTCACTTATACTCTGAAGTCGGATATGAGAAGAGAACAGCGCTGCATTTTGATGATTTATAAAGCTCTCATAGGGATTTTGCCTGATTATTTAACAAGTTTACTGAATATCAGATTAGGACCTGGGACAGGACAGGACATTTTTATTTTAGAGTCTCACAGAGTCAATACGGAGCTAGGGAAAAAGGCTTTCAGGAACTTTGCTCCCGACCTATGAAACACAAAAGCACTTTTAAAAGACTATCAAACACAGCCGATCTAAAGAATAATTTACATTAATGTGCTTAAACAGATTATCTAGCAAAAATCCACTGTATAACTAAACTCAACTTTAAAATCATATAAAGCATGACGGTTTTGGAGCCACATCTGCCCGTTTGATCATATTTTAATGTGTTCAATACCTTCAATAACTGCAATTGTTTACATTTTATAGAAACGAAAAGCAAATTATCATGCAAAAATGGTGTAGTCCTACCTATCAGACTATCTACTAAACAACCAAATATGGATAGCCCTGGTTTGTTATTAAAAATGTACTATGATATAATGTATGTGACTGTACCTGTACCTAATCTACAGAAATAACATTACAGTAAAAAGTGGGTCACCAAAATAAATTGGATCGACTTGCTGACAGAAATGATGTTTCCGATGTTTACCTTATTTTCCAACCTTCACCAGAATTGGGGTTATTTTCTTCCCTCCATACTTACACGTTCACTCACTCTGTGTCTCCCTCATTCGCCCACTCTCTCGAGCTAATTAACAGGGACGCTCTAGCTATCTCACTGTGTCACAAAACTTATGCTAACCTTTATTAAAACATATCATTTGAAATAAACAACCAATAAAATATTATAGTAAAAGCTGTGCAATTGTTAAATGTTGAATACTTCAGTTTATGGTATTATTTTAATACTTATTATGCCTCAAAATTAGCATTAGCTTTAGCATAGAGACACAAACACCTACCTTTTATAGATATCCTTCAGTGAAGTATTCAGCATATTTGTAGTCTTTTAGCACAACAAAATACCCCATAGGGATACAGATCAATATAGAGGAAATAGTGACGCTAACCGTGTGCTAGCCTTGCGCAGAGCCCATTTCTTTCCACCTTAATCCCTCAATATTTGCTATTATATTTCAATTATGTCGCATTTTTGTGACATTGCTGGCTGCCTTTTCTCATCACTGCTACAACATCCTGCATTTTACTGTACTTTAGAAAAATGATTAGCTTTTTTCTAAATTAGCTTAGATTAGCTTAGTTCCTCTTCCACACCTTCAAACTAATGTCTGTGGCTCTTTTTCGCAGTGTGTGTGAGATCATCGGACAGGCTGATGGCGGCCTCTCCGTGCTCCGGACCTTCAGGCTCCTCAGGGTCATAAAGCTGGTGAGGTTCATGCCCGCGCTCAGGAGACAACTGGTGGTCCTCATGAAGACCATGGACAATGTGGCCACCTTCTGCATGCTGCTCATGCTCTTCATCTTCATCTTCAGGTATGGTGAAGATTATTTTAGTTGTCAACAATCAGCAATAAGTATCTAATCAAGGCTACACAAGAAACAAGTGATACACAAGAAAGGATTTGTGTTGGAAATGCCACAAGGTGCTTTGATACATGCTCTATGCAAAGATGTGGTATGTTTAAAATGTAATGTAAAATATAGTGGTTGGAGATGTTTTAGATGTTGGAGCCTGAGCCTCCTCGGCTCCTCCACTATGGCCAGTCTTTTCAGGCGAGTGGCTTGTTCTGCCCTTTATGCCTCACATTCTGGAAAGCGAGTTACACGTTTTCACATTCTGAAAAACGCAGACGTCAGATGTCTGCGTTTTTCAGTTCAGCAATTACAATGTCTTGCTCTTCAAGCTGGTGTTTAATCTTTTTCATGACTCTATTGGTGTTGGCAAAGTTGCTGTTAGAGCTGCACTTTGTCCTGTACTGCAGTATTAGATGCAGCTTTCAATGCTAATGCTATCAATCACTCGCTTTCAAGTCATTCTGGGAAATGTATAGTTTTCTTTGGCCATTTTTCCAATACCCATTAGCATTAGCCCTTACAAATAGAAAAGTATGAATACTCTAGATGGTTTTGGGTGGTACCAGCCCATCGGCCACATTATATGACGTCAAAGCCTGGTTAATAATGATCATCGAGTTTTAACTATAGACCCTTTGGCCTATTGCCATAAAAGCAATGATCTTCTCGACTATTCCAAAATCAGGCCTCAGTATTGCATTTGTTTTCCGCATGGTAAACATTTGACTATTTATGTAAATGTTATTGAAAGGCATACCTGTCAATAAAGGAGAATGCATTGCATTCAAATCTGATCTAAAACAGCAGGTCTTAACCTTTTTCAGTTGTGACCCCCAAAATAACAACCAACGGTATCTGCGATTACTTTGGTGCTGGTCTATGGGATTGCCTTTTGGTCTTTCCAGTTTGGTGGAAAGTGTTGGACTTCATGCAGGGCTGGTTACCATGTGACCTGCCACCCAGGCTGTGTCTGCTTTTCCCTTTTGAGCAAACCTGTGTTCCGAGTAATAAGTAGGCTATTCGACTTGTGACTTTATCAATGCTGAACATGTGGAGGGAAGCAGGGACTTCAACTTTGAATATGAGAGGATGATGGATAATATGCATGTGAAAGTATGTTGGGACAATTTAACGTATGTGTTTACGACTAGTTTATGTCTAGTTCTTGATTGGCTGAAAGTAACAAGGGGAAAGAAATGCAGTCTTTCAAATTGTTAATGACAACATTACAGCACTCTAAAAGTCACCCATTACTAGACGTAACTATTAAATCAGACATAAATATTCAATCAAAGCTCTTTCGACAGCAAGCTCCAAAACACTAATGGCATTCACAAAGGAAAGAGTCTTTCATTTGATTTGTACTCATCACTGACAACAACATTGCTCTTTGTAAAAGAACGTTATTCCCAACACTGGAGATGGGACAGGTACTTACAATACAGTGAAATTAATTGCCACGTTTGTCTATTAATTCCTAATGTTGTTCTCAAAATATGCAAATTATGAATATTTAGAATTGGCTTCAGTATTCCTAGGTATATGTGGATAGAATGTTCAATGTTATGTAACTCTGAGTGCCATTCCAGTTGAAACATCTGGGTTGTAAAGTAAGTAAATATAGCCAGTTTCACACCTACTAATGTCTGAGGGCTAAAACGTGCAAATATGTACCATGGGGCGGGCAACATGGATCCTTACAAAAGCAGATCATTTCAGTGCCTTCGCAGTGGAGAGGCAGCTGTAGCCGCAGGGCTGTACATGCTCTGTGCACAACACCGGGATTATGTTCCAATTATAAGTGTAGCGCTCTCTCCAGACTTTCTCTCAGGTGTCTCAGCTCCTTAAAAATGCATCTGTGCCGTGAAGGTTAGGACTACTGTCACTTCAGCAGGTAGCGCCCGTGGACTGCCGTTTTGTTGGAGTAAGATTGAATAAGAAAAATAACAATGCATTAATGATAACTAAAGTTTTGTTGTTTCGTTTGTTTAAAGGAGACATATTATGCTTTTTCCACGTACTTAGATTTGTAAAATAAGTAGATCATGATCATTTATTTTTATTGTAAACTGCAATATTGGTCTAAAATTGCTTCATGACAGAAACCATTCACTTCCTGTTCAAAACTGCAGGGCATTTCGGTGACATTTTCACTGTAACAAGGAGGGGATAGAGGGAGGTGGAAACAGAAATGTTCTTAGCATTCAGTAATAAAATATAACTTTGAGTAAACTAATGAAGAGGAAAAATGGTGGAGGAAAACAGTGAACCAAACCTAGGGTGGCAGTGTGCGGGCTGGGAAAGAGGGAGGAAACATGTGTGTATGTTTGTTCCTCTTAATCCAGTCTGGAGTTGCCAATGTCTCTATTACTTTGCCAAATGTCTCTCAAAGTACAAAAGTATGAAAAGAGCCACAAAACAGCAACTAGTTTTCCCTGAGTTTAACCGTCAGACATATAGTTTACTGCAGAAACAACTGAATAAATCTCACTTTAACTGTTAGTTAGTCAATAGATCTAGTTTTAAACCGATTAAACAATGTTCACAGGAAATTAGCGAATGATTAAATGTCTCAGTTGCTATTGAGTTTTTTTCATTTAAATCCACAAACCTTCACCAGCTAATCAACTATTCAGTCAACTCAGCGCTAGCAGCTATTGTTTTTAGCTCGGCTCCAAGCTCTTGTGAAATGCCAAATCTAAGACGTACACAATTCAAATCTGTAAAATGCTTAATTTAGAACTCTTAAGCCTATTTTTTGTACCTTCCAGTATTTTTGCTTTCTTCCGTGGTCACCATTCAAGCCAAATTGTGCCAAAACAGATGGCGGTGCATCCTGTCTCCTGCTAAAGCTAGCCTGAGCGAGCCACATTTGGCATTCAGATAATGTATGTGCCACTCAGCTTAGGCTAAACTTTGAATCCGCTCCATAATTGCTGGAAGAATGGAAAAACGTGACCAGAATTTGTGCAGGGTGAGTTCCGCTGTATAATAGAGCCCAGCTGAGAATAAAATGAGGAAAAAGTACTTAAAAAAATATCTTAATATTTATTGTTACATACTGTATTGTCAGTGGGTGGGTAATAGTAAGAATAACTGTCTGCATGTAACATCTAAATTTAGAATTTGAAGTTAATTTTTAAAAAAATAAATCTAGTATTTAGACACAAATTAGGAACACTAAATCATTTCTGAAGGAGCGATGCAGGAGACAATATGATATGAAGTGTAACCAAGAATTTGCTCAAGTAAGAGTGCTATAGTAGAGTAGAGAAGTATATTTGTATTAAATATTCTAGTTACTCGCTATATCTGCATATTGGTTATATTAAAAACTTGTTTTAAACTTTTTAGCCAAATGAGCTGTAAATCACACTGTAAAACCTGCGTTCTTACTGTGAGTGGCGTTACATCTTCACATACCTGACTTCTGCTTGGCCTTCTCTTCTCTTTGGCAAAAAAGATATATTAAAAAAAGATATATATTATCTCGTGTTTATGCGAGTTTCAATGCACATTTTGGATCTTGGATCTGACATTAAAATGTTATATATTTGTTTTTTCTGTCTTATATCAAACAGCATAACAATAAGAACAAAGGGAAGTAAAAAACAATATTTTATTATTAATTTATTTTTGTAGATTGGGTGTCACTGTGTGGGGGTTCTACTCATTTAGAGTGTGGACTTTTGGCCAATTGATTGTGTTTGTGAATATAGGCTTACACTTTCTGTTTCGCCAAGTCTGAAAGAAAACTCATTATTAAGTTCATATCTGCAGATCACAGATGATATAAGGATATGAATAGATTATTTGTTCACTTTTATGTAGGCCTAATTGTTTTAAATACCGCCTGTGTCAGAAGATGCTTGAATAACAAGGCTACATTCCAGGCACTGTCTGGTCATTGTCCAAGCACAATGCAGTGGCCAGTGGAAAGGCCTATTTTAAAACACAAGTCTCACAGAGTGCACGTCCTCAGCTCCACACGGGGGGCGGGACACATGGGGTGGGGCACAGGGGGCGGGGCACCATCACCTGCCACACTGAGCCGCTGTTAATACTGTCACATGCTGTGGTGTGCTGTCGTGCTAGAGCCAAAACAGTGGACCGGCTTATTTAGACAGCGTGAGGTGCGAAGGGTGAGGAGGGGACACGCAAGAGGGACGAGGAGTGGGGGCGAGGAGCAGCCGCGGAGGGAGGGCAAGTAGAGTACATGAAGGGAGGGTGAGGA
The DNA here is from genome assembly GCA_015082035.1 of Chaenogobius annularis. Lineage (NCBI taxonomy): Eukaryota > Metazoa > Chordata > Actinopteri > Gobiiformes > Gobiidae > Chaenogobius > Chaenogobius annularis. Next base: position 232,024 of record BJKM01000448.1, on the reverse strand, counting down.
GAGGACATGGGGGTAGCACACACCTGCACTGCTCTCCTCTGCCCTCTGTGTTTGTCACGTAAAGAGAAGAACTCCCTTGATGTTATTATGTCCCCAAATCAGTCCTTTCCACCGCGCCATGACGCTCCCCTCCCGACACCCTCTGATAAGCCCCCCATGAATGACTGATTGAATTCAGCAATAGCTTCTGTGTGAGCGCAACAGAGGGAAGTCCTGCACCAGCCAACAGTGGGAGATTTTGCGCGTGAGACCCTTCCGAGACTCTAGTAGTTTAACAAAGAAATATTGTCGTTAAAATATATTACGTTGAGTCCTTGAGTCAGGTGCTTTCACCCACTTTAATTTAACTATTCTGTGGAACATTCCAGACAAACCAATCACAAACTCATCCTGTGAATTCTTAGCTTTCCTAAACCTTTAAACTCTAGACACCATGACATTACGTGAACCCAACCCGTTAGAGGATCCAAACCTATTTGCTGGTTGTTCCGATGGAAAGTTTGGGTAGATGGTGGATTTTAAATATTCTAATGGCTCCGTTTTCTTTTGCTGGCAGTATTCTGGGGATGCACATCTTTGGCTGTAAGTTCAGTCTGAAGACAGAGGCCGGAGACACTGTACCTGACCGGAAGAACTTCGACTCCCTGCTGTGGGCCATCGTCACCGTCTTTCAGGTACAAAACACTGGTATACGCCAATAAAAGGAAGATCTGTCCACAAAACTTTTGGTACCAGCTATACAATATAAATTAAACATGTAATGGACGGATGTATAACAACATAACATTATTAATAATATATTTGAACTGATTAGTGTTAATGTGTTTTGTAGTGTTCAGCATTCAACATTCAGACGATATTATGACAGAAATGTTCCATAATAGTCTTTAAATGTGGTTTGATTAGTGAACAAATGTAAAATGTCTGTAAAAAATATTCACAAATATTACCTTAGCTGAAAGTTTAATTCTTCTTGTGTTTTTTACTATAAACAATGTACTCAGTGTTAAAATGTTGCATATCTTCAAAACTACATTCACGATATTATCTTAATTTTGATACATTACATGTATCATAAGACCTGTTTGTCGTTTTCTCCATGTTATAACATTGTTTCCTCATCAAAAACAAGCTTCATTCACGCTTGTTTCATGAATGCTGTTTATGAGGTTGTCATAATGATTCATTTTACGACTACATTTATTAGCATGTATATTAGCATGGCGGTTAGCCTCTTCCACTTATATTCTGAAACATAAAGTACAAATGCCAAAGAGACCCAAAGCATTGTTAGGAGCCAGTGAAGACCAAAATAAAACATTTCCACTTTGGTTTAGATATAATTCACGTTTTTCTTCCTGGATTCTTCCAAGATCTTGACTCAGGAGGACTGGAACATGGTACTGTACAACGGCATGGCCTCCACCTCGCCCTGCGCCGCCCTTTACTTCGTCGCCCTCATGACCTTTGGGAACTACGTGCTCTTTAATCTACTGGTCGCCATCTTGGTTGAGGGATTTCAAGCTGAGGTAATGCAAATGAAATATGTCAATCAATATATTTTCAAGGTCAATTCTAATGACCAGTTTGTTACAAGGGAGACATAATATGCAATCATTCAATCACCCTTTTACTACGGTATTAGTTAGTTTGGCACCTCAATTTTCATTTTACCCTGATTGTAACATCATAGTTAGTGAGGTCTCCTGTGCTGTTTTAAATCAATTCCAGACGAATTCTAAGCATTTCGGCTCTAAAATCATGTTCATTAGAACGTTGCAAAAATATCTAGCTTTATTTTTATATTTATTTTTCATGAAAATTCCCGCTGTTGCCAGTAGATGGCGTGGAAACACATAGACTGACACACTAATATGTATTTTGTATAAATAGGCCTTATTTTAAGTTCTAAAACAAGTTGCCAAAGCAAATGCTACACTTAAGAGGATATCTAAAGGCTAATAACAATAAAAACAATGCATAATAGAATAGAGAAAATATCTGAGTTCTCAGACTCGATCAGCAGATTGAGAATGACTCTTGGATGAAAGTTGAAATGTCTTGTTTTTCTAAAACAGTGCCCAGACTGACTAACTGAATCTTTTTCTACAATGCATAATATGTGTAATTTAAATTCCTTTTACTACAAATCCAGTGACCTGTTAGCATCATGTTACTAATTAAGAGCTAAATGCATTTGTATTTTCAACAGGATTTCCTCCCCTAAGTAGTCAGCAGAGAGTGTCAAAAGGTGTTCAAATGAAAAAAAGAATTGCAACATAACTTAATACATTATTTTTGTGTCCCAAATGTGTTTTTTATTTTACAAAAAGTGCAACATGTCTCCTTTAAATTATAAAGTAAGAGTGATAATGCATGGCTGATTCTATATTGTGCTTTTCGTTGCCAGGGTGATGCCAACCGCTCATACTCCGATGACGACAGGTCCTCTTGTAACTTTGAGGAGAATGATAAGCTCAAGGACCCTCTGCATCTATCAGGTAATAAAAGATGGTATTTGTTTTCAGTTTCAGTTTATTAAGTTATTTTCAAATGGTTTGGAGTTTTTCACGGACGTGACTCGCAAAAAATGTATTGTCTCAAATTCATAGTGGTTAAATGTAATGATCATAACGTGTACTTCTACTGCTTTAAGATCTAATCGCAATATGGGATGTCAGTTGCTAAGGATACAGTTGTAAGTTACAAGATATATATTCTCCAAAACAGGACCGAAACAAATTGTTTTTACTCTGTAGCTGACCAACTAAAATACCAGTTGTTGTTGTTGTTGTTGTTGTTGTTGTTGTTGCCCCATTTAAATTGAGCGGTCCGTGTGCTCAGATTATGGGTTTGCCATACTGTACATGTAAACGTCATCATTTATACTACAAGAATAAAATGCTCATCCTTCCATAAATAGATTGTGACCTTTATATATCTGTCTAAAGGTCCTTTCACACACAGGCGATCATCTCAGGTCAAACTGGTCTGGCAGGGTTTGGTGCGGGGTGGTGTTAAGGCTGAATAACTCCATCGGACCTCAGAGCAGTGCAGAGGAGCAGGAGGAGCGTGAAGAGCAGGAGGAGTGTGAGGAGTGTGAGGAGCAGGAAGAGCATGAGGAGCGTGAAGAGCAGGAGGAGCGTGAAGAGCAGGAGGAGCGTGAAGAGCAGGAGGAGTATGAGGAGCAGGAGGAGCATGAGGAGCGTGAAGAGCAGGAGGAGCGTGAAGAGCAGGAGGAGTGTGAGGAGCAGGAGGAGCATGAGGAGCGTGAAGAGCAGGAGGAGCGTGTAGGAGTGTGAGGAGCAGGAGGAGCATGAGGAGCGTGAGTGCAGGAGGAGCGAAGAGCAGGAGGAGTGTGAGAGTGTGAGGACAGGAGGAGCATGAGGAGCGTGAAGGGCAGGAGGACGTGAAGAGCAGGAGGAGTGTAAGGAGTGTGAGGAGCATGAGGAGCGTGAAGCAGGAGGAGCGTGAAAGCAGGAGGAGTAGAGGACAGGAGAGCATGAGGAGCTGAGGAGCGTGAAGTGCAGGAGGAGCGAAGAGCAGAGGAGTGTGGAGGAGTGTGAGGAGCAGAGGAGAGCATAGAGAGCGTGAAGAGCAGGAGGACGTGAAGACAGGAGGAGTGTGAGGAGCAGGAGGAGCGTGAAGCAGGAGGAGCGTGAGAGCAGGAGGAGTATGAGGAGCAGGAGGAGCATGAGAGCATGAGGAGCATGAGGAGCGTGAAGTGCAGGGAGGAGCGAAGAGCAGGAGGAGTATGAGGAGCAGGAGAAGCGTGAAGAGCAGGAGGAGTATGAGGAGCAGGAGGAGCATGAGGAGCGTGAAGTGCAGGAGGAGCGAAGAGCAGGAGGAGTATGAGGAGCAGGAGGAGTATGAGGAGCAGGAGAGCAGGAGGAGCGTGAAGACAGGAGGAGTATGAGGAGCGCGAAGAGCAGGAATAGCGAGAGGAGCAGGAGTGTGAAGTGCAGGAGGAGTGTGAGGAGCAGGAGAGGCGTGAAGAGCAGGAGAACGCATGAGGAGGATGACTGTAAAGACAGGAGGAGCGTGAAGAGCAGGAGGAGGCATGAGGAGGATGAGTGTAAGGAGCAGGAGGAGCGTGAAGAGGAGGAGGAGATAGGAGGAGCGTGAAGAGCTGGAGAGCAGGAGGATGTGTAAGGAGCAGGAGGAGCGAGCGAGAGGAGCAGGAGGAGTGTGAAGAGAAGGAGGAGTGTAAGGAGCAGGAGGAGCGAGCGAGAGGAGCAGGAGGAGTGAAGCGCAGAGGAGCGTGAGGAGCAGGAGGAGCATGAGGAGCAGGAGGAGCGTGAGGGTGCAAAGAGCAGAGGAGTGTGAGGAGTACAAGGAGCAGGAGGAGCAGGAGCGAGCGAAAGGAGCAGGAGGAGTGAAGAGCAGGAGGAGTGTGAGGAGCAGAGGAGCGTGAGGGTGTAAAGAGCAGGAGGAGCGTGAGGAGTATAAGGAGCAGGAGGAGCGAGAGGAGCAGGAGGAGTGTGAAAAGCAGAGAGCCTGAGGAGTGTAAGGAGCAGGAGAGTGTAAGGAGCAGGAGGAGTGTAAGGAGCAGGAGGAGCGTGAGGAGTACAAAACAGAGGACGAGCGAAAGGAGCAGGAGGAGTGAGAGGAGCAGGAAGAGTGTGAAAAGCAGGAGGAGCATGAGAGAGTGAAGTGCAGGAGTAGCGAAGAGCAGGAGGAGTATGAGAAGCAGGAGAGCAGAGGAGCGTGAAGAGCGTGAAGAGCAGGAGGAGCGTAGAAGGAGGAGTATAGAGGAGCAGGAGGAGCATAGAGAGCAGGAGGGGCGTGAAGAGCAAGGGAGTATGAGGAGCGGAAGAGCAGGAATAGGAGAGGAGCAGAGTGTGAAGTGCAGGAGAGTGTGAGGAGCAGGAGGACGTTGAAGAGCAGGAAATTGCGAGAGGAGCAGAGTGCGATTGCGAGGAGCATGAGGAGGATGACTGTAAGGAGCAGGAGGAGCGTGAAGAGCAGGAGGAGCATGAGGAGGATGATCTGTAAGGAGCAGGAGGAGCGTGAGAGCAAGGAGGAGCATGAGGAGATGAGGTGTAAGGAGCAGGAGACGTGAAAGAGCAGGAGGAGGAGTAGGAGGAGCGTGAAGAGCAGGAGGAGAGTAGGAGGAGCGTGAAGAGCTGGAGAGCAGGAGGAGTGTGAGAGAAAGAGGAGAGTGTAGGAGCAGAGGAGCGAGCGAGAGGACAGGAGAGTGAAGCGCAGGAGGAGCGTGAGAGCAGAAGGAGCATGAGACGAGGGAGGCTGTGAGGGTGCAAAGAGCAGGAGGAGTACAAGGACAGGAGAAGCAGGAGGATGAGCGAAGAGCAGTAGGGTGAAGAGCAGGAGAGTGTGAGGAGCAGGAGAAGCGTAGGGGTGTAAAGACAGGAGGAGCGTGAGGAGCAGAGGAGTGTGAAAAGCAGAGAGAAGCCTGAGGAGTGTAAGGAGCAGAAGGAGTGTAAGGAGCAGGAGGAGTGTAAGGAGCAGGAGGAGCGTGAGGAGTACAAGAAAGCAAGAGAGGAGCGAGCGAAAGGAGCAGGAGGAGTGAGAGGACAGAAGAGTGTGAAAAGCAGGAGGAGCCTGAGGAGCAGGAGGAGCGTGAGGGGTGCTAAGAGCAGGAGGAGTGTGAGGAGTACAAGGAGCAGGAGGAGCGAGCGAAAGGAGCAGGAGGAGTGAAGAACAGGAGGAGTGTAAGGAGCAGGAGGAGTGTAAGGAGCAGGAGGAGCGAGAAGGAGATTTTGGGGGCTGTTTTTTGGAGGCTTGGTTTGTAGATGTTCAGCGCTCAGATTTAACCTGGCTCTGCCAGATGAATTCTCGGGACATTTGTTTCACAAACACTTGAGAGTCCATCTGGTCTAGTCGGGCTCATGCTGTTCGGTTTGAGCCGGCAGCTGTGTGGTGGACCAATCACAGCGCAGCAGCACAATGAAATCAAAAGGACGAACCTAACGTAACATGGCGACAGACGTACTTTTAATTAATGAATTAGATTTACGGACTATTTAGTTTTATAAAACTGTGCACATAGAAGTCTGTGCTTTTCTCCGACTGGATTTAACAGTTTGATCTCTCGGCTTGTTCCGGTCGCTTTGACCAATCAGATTCAAATATTCATCATGACATTCCGCCTTTTCCCGACTGCTTTCGCCGAGAGCCTGTCCAGATTGATCAATGTGTAGATCTGAAATCAGAGTGATACACAGATCGATCTGGCAGAGCCAAGCTTGCTCAGATTGGCCCATGCTCCAGTCACAAAATTAGCTTCTCACGCTTGTTTAACTCAACTGTAAAACAAACAGCTCACTCAGCATATGTCTTTTAAGCTATCTGCTGCGATGATGCGCTGCTGTTAGCTTAGCTTTACTTTAGCCTCGTGTAAATGCAAACATAAGCGCCTCCATCTTTGACCAAAAGCTCTAATAATCAAGTCTGTTCTGTCCATTTATGTGACGCCATGTTCAGGAGTTTAGTGATAATTACGTCGTTATTTAAACATTTCACAAAAGTCCACTCCGCACAGTTTAGCCACTAGCACCACCTGCTGTTCTACCAAGGTACTGCGTCGTTGGTACAGTTACGTTGCTCCTGTGAGAAAGAAGCATTTAGACAAGTGAAGTGCAAAGAGATGTGAGGAGACATGGAGAGATGAGCTGTTGCACCGTGACAGAGGTGGGGAGGGTGGACTGGTGAGATAGAGCCTTAAGGCATACTACAGTACCCTCTCTTTTCTCTCCTGTCCTTATTTCAGACCCAAAGATCTGCACTCTGACCCCCAACGGTCACCTGGACATGTCGGCCCTGCACCCTGGGCTGTTTCCTGGGGAAAAGTGGACCTACGCTCTGAGCTCCAGGAAGAATAGCGTCATTTCACTCTGCAATCTGGACCAGAGAGCTGTGGTACGTGTGTGGAGGTGTAAAGATTAGTCGATAATTGTGATTATTTAGATCTTCTCCCTGTAACCATAACACAAACACTGATATGAGGGGGGAAAGTAAGATCAGAATTATATATTTTGTTGACTGTAATACAAAACTGAATATTGAAACAGAAATTGTGAAAAGAAAAAAAAAAGAAAAAATTATCACTTTAAAATTCACCTCTTGTAACACTATAAAGTTAAACTGTTCATTCTCGTCCATTTCTCTGCAATTTCATGACACCCAGTCCACAAAACAATGCTACTAATCCACTCTGAAAGATTAAAAGAAATATCTAAAAGTGAGAAAAAGGGCTAGATTTCCTCACGTGAACAGTGTTGTTTTATGTTTATACAGTAAAATTACTGAAGAGGGTATTGCTAGTTGTGAGCTGGTGTTGTGCAGGGCTATTCAACATAAGCCCGGGGGCCAAATCAGGCCCTCCAGGCGGTTTAATCCGGCCCACGAGCCATTTTACAAATATTGAAAAAATAAAATAAAAAAGCTTGTTCACTGGTTTATTTTTGGGTTAGCACTAGTTTAGACCTGGTTTGGTCTTGGCTTAGTTCTTGTTTAATTCTACTTTAGACCTGGTTGGTTCTAGTCCAGGCCTGGTTCTGGTTCAGTTCTGGTTGGGCATTTTGGCAAAGAAATTTTGAATGTTATTTCTCACAAAAATCGAATATATCAGTAGTTGTCGTATTCTATAAACTACTTAATTTATTGAAACAGCGTTCTGGATATTTTGTAAGACCCAAAAATGTTGTAACTGTAGCATGTGTTGCGCACCTCTGTGTTGTGCACCTCTGGAAAATAAAGTTGAATAGCCCTGGTCTTGTGGCCTGTCTGTGGAACTGCAGTCAAATCATCTTCTACTGCTCAGCAAGCACTTTTCCCATAGAGCTCTGTGAAGAACCAAACTGCTCGTGTTGGGCTGACAGGGACCTACAGCTTTCACAAAGGCTATCACAAACTTTTTCCCGCTTCAAAATCCTTTAGTTTTCTTAAAAACAGAAATTTAATCTTTAGCTTCGGCTCGTTCGGTCACGTTGGAGGAGAGCATTACTGCACAATGTCACTGGATGTAGCTCGCCGCTAAATGCTAAACTGGTGACATGTGCCAATGAACGCGGCCCGTTGACTGGAATTAAGAGGTATCTTGCTGCTTGTGATTGGTGAAGCAACTGCAGATTAGCTTCAGTAACCACTGTAGAAAAAGATTCAGTTGTAGTCATCTGGACTCTGTTTTAGAGCATTCTAAGTCCAGATGACTACAACTGAATCTTTTTCTACAATGGAACACTCCTGGACGAATGAGGGATTACACCGACATGGTTCAGTAACCACAACACTATTTCCTGAGTGGTTAATCATAAGCTTCCTGTGCAAAATATGTTTTTGTTCCACGTTTTAAAAAAATAAATAATTTGCATCTAAACTAGAAGTGAAATACATTGTTGTCTCAAAGTGAGTCGCTATACTATAAACAGGAAACAGCTAGGTGTGCTAGCATTGCAAGCTCACAACTTTTAGCATTGCAGTCTTTGTGCCCAGAGAATATTTAAAATTGTATGCGATTCTCCTTATATCTACGGTCTTCCCTTTTTGTTTCACGTTTAAAAATCTCCTTTTAGACTTTATAATCCTGCAGTGTGTGCCGGCCGTTAGCATGCCAGTTGCTAACCAGTGTCTCTGCTCTCCTCAGTACCCAGGCCAAAGCTACCACAACTGGGGTCGCCCTCCTCACACTCAGCACCTATGGGCACGCCGCTCCAGCTGGAACAGTCTGGGCGGAGTCAGACCATTCTCCGCTTCCTCGCCTTCCTCTAGCCCCGCCTACACGCCAAACCCCACCCCCACCTCCACCCCGAAGCTCATCTACAGCTACGGCTACAGTCAGTGCGCAAACGTGATGGGGGGCAGTTTGCGAATCCGAGGGCCCCGGGCGGCCTCCTCCCCGCATCATCACATCCAACGCGGCCGAAAGGAAGAGGAAGAGGAGGAGTCGTTGCTGTCTCCGCCCTCCCTCCACCACCTCTCCCCTCCCGTGATGTCGGGGCAGCTGGGGCCCAGGAGAGATCGCAGAGCACTGTCTTTGGAACTTCCAAACCTCCTGCAAGTGCCAGACCAAATGCTAATGACTCTGCCAAACCCATATGCTCAGAGGTGGGTACAGAAACAAAACGAAAAAAAGGTACCGGAGTATGTATAGAGGTTATGTAGATGACATCAAAGCCGTGAGTTGCAAAATTGTAAGTGTCAATGTTGAACAATGACATTTTCACCTGTAAAAGCTCGAAACTAAAATGTGAAAGAGCTGCTAAAGTCTAATAATAAATATAAAACTCAAAATACTTGGTTTGTATCTGTCATTAAATATATGCATCATTTGAATTGTAGAAAACCAGATAAACAACAGGAACACTGCAGCTTCACTCTAAATAAGATGTTTCTGAGTCCATTCATTGACGAAATAATTTTTGTAGTGCGAGCTGAAGTGACGTTAGCAAATAAGCTAGCTAAGCTCTGCACACGGAGCAACAACAGAGAAACTACTTTCTGTTTTTTTTCCGTTTTACAGCATGTTAATTTGAGCGAAACAACAGATTTCATTTATTTATTTATTTATTTATAATTAGGGACAATGCACATTCATGAATATATGTATTGAACAAATGTAAATACGGCGGATTGTAGCTACAACGCTAATTTACATACGCAGTCCCTTGGCAGGTAACAAAAGAATACAACATACAGATAGGAGATTAGTACAACACAAGGACATGTTAAAATGTAAATCACACGAGACTGGTTTGATTTTAGCCACAGTTTGCGTTGAATTTTAAAACTCTGACTCATTGCTGTCCGTCTCTGCGTGTGCTCCCCGCAGACAGATAAGCTTCTCCGGGGAAAGACTGCACCAGGACTGCAACGGAAAGATGCCCCTGTCACAACTTCCACAGAGCTCCACACGGCACCACAGCGAGCACACAGGGAGAGGCACCAGCGAGCACGGAGCCAGGAGCCATGCCCAGAACCAGCTGCGCACAGAGGTCTACCCCCAGGTCAACCCCCGCACCAAGGACAGGGACGACATGGATGATGACATTGAATACGTGAGTGTGCAGAAACACTGTGGGGACAGTCTAGGACCATGACTGAGGCTCTTTTGGTTGTCCCACACAGCCATTTGTCCCTCGCCCCACTTATATAGAGAAAGCTTTTCATTTATAACACTAGGATTGAATAAAAAAGTGAGATTCACAGGAAAAACATGGACAAATAAATATCCTTAGCAAAAAAACAAAAACGTCACTTTTTGGGCGTTTATGCTTTTTTGGTTGTAAAATGTTATGAGTTACTGCTATGTCTGTTATGGTTGATAAAAACTAGGGTTGTTAAGTATAAAAAAAAACAGATACTAATTTAAACTAAAATTAGGATTGAAACTATATACTCATTTAAGCAAGTATCAATAAAAAAATAAAAATAAAAATCACAAAAAAGAAACAGTTTTAGAAGTTCTTATATATGTCTCCTATATCTTATGTATAAGACCACATGGCAACACGAAAGTACTTTGATTTTATGTAAAAATGATCTATTAAATTGCTTCTTTTGTTATGATATTGGAATTTATATTGAGCCTATTCCTTAGATTTGAAATAAAAAACTGAAAATCGTATGGTGTGATAGCATTTATATGTAAACTTAAAGTGCCTATGACAGGTTTTTACGATTGTCTAATTTTGACTTCATCTGGTGTATTTATACCTGATGTACATATAAATGATAGTTTTAGACCAGTCCAGTGGATATTTGTGGAGAAAAGTTGAAAAATCTGTAGAAAATGATAGGAAGTGACATCACTAGAGAAACGCAGTCAAAGTTTATGCATAATTTACACAAAAGAAACCACTTTTTTGACATCCTAAACATAATTCAACAAAATAAAGGTGCTCACTTATATTTTTATCTGTCAAATTTTTAAAATTGTGACATTAGATGAGTTTTTGCCCGGTGTTTCTTTGGTAATTTCCTAGTGTGATGTCATCAATTACAAACAGGAAGTGAAATTATAAACCTAAAAAATGAGCTATTCTGTGATAACATTATTTTTCATTTCAAGTAAAATCTTAAATATATAAAACGTAATATTTGCATTTTAGTTCGATGAATCGTCCAACCTGTCAGAGGCACTTTAAGTTCATTATATCCGTCCCACCACACGGCACAGTTCGTCCCACCTTTACTCCAACTTTGGGTCGTCGAAGCTTTTCACGAGTTCCAAACTAGACTGCTTGATTTATAATACAGGAATTGCATGTTCTATAAAATATTTGACTGTGATTGGGACCTAAAATGTACCGTAGCGACATTGACTCAATATTGGCGTCAATGATTAAAAAACAGTCCCAGACATAAACAATTACACAGGACTAGAATTACCTGAGTTTGCTGAATTACAGAAGCTAAAAATCAGGGGAAGTTTTACAGACATGGTCAATTCTTGGACTAGAAACACAGCCAACGTTCTTAAATATTACAATTTACCCATCTTGTCCGATTAATCTATACTACTTTGCGTACAATTTCAAGCATAATTTCAACCAGAAAGACCTCCTCGTTGCTTAGACTTCTTTTGCCATTCTTATAACAGCTCTTTTCCTCCTCTTCCTCTTCACAATACCCCTTGATATTTCCACCTTTATCACTCTCTCCCTTCATCGCATCACTCACGTCTCTCTACCTGTGCCGAAGCTTACTCTCAATATCACTTCAAAAAACGCTAAATCACAGCATATGTTTATCGTTAATTTCGCCACGCTTTCACGCCGTAGCGATCGTCCCCTCGTCTGGCCTTTCAAGTGTTTCGTCTGTCGGCGCTTCTCGCTGTCACCTGGGCCCTTGGGGAATCCAATTGTTTTTAATGTAAACAAGTGCGTATATGCGGGGGAAAAAAACAAGGTTAATTAGAGAGGACTATTGAGCTGACAGCAGGGGTGAGCGCCGCGCAGATGGTAACGTGCCGAGACGATCCCAGTGTTTGTGTTGTGTTAATAATTTAGAGTCTTTCTAAACAAGAAGAAGAAGAAGAAGAAGGTGTGCGGCTAAGGCATTGTGTGAGATTTGAGCTGGTGATTAAGAGAAAGCGTAGAATTGAGTAGAGATTGATGGCGCGTTGGCAAATTTGCAGTTTCAAGATGTACATTCTACATTCATTTTGATCCAAATTGTAATATTAAGAGTTAAAAGACACAACAGAGGCTCACCACACAGGAAAATAAGATAATTAAAGCTAAAAAATGATTGCATTAAGTAGCATTTATCTTGATCTGAGTATATCTTGATCCTAAAATAAGATTGTCAATAGAAAGTTTTCCTCTTATTTTTTAAGTGTTGGAGCTTTTTTTCTAAATCAAGCTCAAAAATGCTTGTTCTTTTTTTTATTTTGATTAAAACAAGACATATTATGCTCGTTTCATTCCTAATTCCTGGCTTAAAGTATTGTGTGAGGACAATATTTTGATTTGAATTGTGTTATTGCTATAAAAATGTTGGACCGTCGTCATGCCAAATCTTTGAGACATTTTTGAAAACAAGAAAGGAATCCTTATGCCTGAAAAACACAATAAATACTACTTATTTCAAGCATTCATTAACTTATTTAAGCTTTTTTCCAGAGCAGCTATGTGGTGAAAAACAAGTTTGGCTAAATATTTTAATAACTTGGTGGTTAAAAACATTTCAGAAACATATTTTAAACAACATTATAGAGCTTGCTGGGTCATTAGTTACAACATAAATGAGTTGCCCCTAGCAAACGCTCACATTTTTAATATTCATTTTGATCAGAAAGTCAATAGCAATAACCTGCCACCTGCTAATCTACCATCTATCACGATGTTGTTGCTTTACCTGGAGTGTTTGAACATATTAGTGCAACATTTATTTCATGATGTGTGTTTTTGTAGACCCTTCCAGCGGTGACATGTTTAGAACAGCTGCGCACACAGCCTAGTACTACTGAGTACTGCAGTGCAGATGACACGAATATAATAACTTCAGGGGAGAATCTGGTACAACTTTTGGAACTAATATCTCATCAGTTTAAAAAAACTACAACACTGGTTTAATTTGAATAAATGAGGAGAGAAGAGGGGGAGGAGGGGAGGAGGAGAGGGGGCGTTTGGGCCTGTCCTTGTCTTGTGTCGTTGTATGTTGTTGTATGTTGCAGGTATTATACATACTATTGCTGTAATAATCTGTAAATGGATTTATGTGGGGGATTTGACTTCTAAAAAGGGAAGGTCTACCACCCCCCTTTTCAATGTATGAAAGCTGGAAATATGAGGCGTAAACTATGTAATAATTTATATCCCTTACTTTTTAATGAGACAGCAAAACAAAAAATACATTTTATAATTTGTAGGTTGCGTTGACAAATGGTTGCACTTTATTTGGCTGCTACATTTGGAACAAGTCAATATCTAACTTCCAGCTCCAGTTTCTAAAATTCACTTTTTTTGCAGGTAAAAAAAAAATACCTATATATATATATATATATATATATATATATATATATATATATATATATATATATATATATATATATATATATATATATATATATATATATATATATCTATATATATATATATATATATATATATATATATATATATATATATATATATATATATATATATATATATATATATATATATATATATATATCATTACTAAACTGTTGTGATCCACTAAATGTTTAGGATTTTAGGATATTATTACCCAGCATAATATTAGAGTCAACAATATGTATTATCACAATGTATGTTAAAATCGCTACCAGTTGTTGACATTAATTATCTTGCAAAAAGATGCTAACGAGGCTCTGGTGTTACTCAAGTGTGGTCGAGTCACCAAAGAAGCACTGGTTTTTCATGTTTTTTGCTATGTTTAGAGGCTAACGCTAACTCTCCCATTGAAATGTATATAACTCTCTTTACAAACACTGTAAGGGTTTTCTATGACTGAAAAAGAGCTTGATATTCATGCATTATTTTCTGTTATCGGGCGCGTCTCTCCACAGATCTGGCCCCTATTTGTCTTCTTAGAGACATTTCAGATGAAGCAATAACATCTCCATGGATACAAGCAGTGCACCTTTAATAAGGCATCGCCATTGCACTCAATTGGCATCACACATTTGACTGATTAAAGCAAAATCTTAACTCAAACTCAACAGCTTTTCATTCAAGCTGAACAACAAAAGTGAAAATCTGTTGCCAAAATGTTCCAATCCGGCTGCATGTTTGGCTGGATCTTTGCATGTGATTTGTGTCTGATTATAGAGGCCGTATGTTACAGCTTATTTTGTTTGTGTGTGTGTGTGTTGTGTTTACAGAGCCTCTGTTTCCGGATCCAAAAGATGCTGGAGGCTTACAAACCAGACTGGTGCGAGAGTCGAGAGGACTGGTCCGTCTTCCTCTTTTCTCCACAGAACAAGTGAGTTTAATGTTCTACTAAACATCAACAGTTCTAATTGTGCGCATTGTTATGAAACTACGTGAATACAAACGCGATATCGCAATATACCATAGTAATCGCATAATTTTTTTAATCATTTTTAAATATTTTTTTAATCAGTCAATATTTAATTAAGTCAAAAGGTACATGAGTTGTATTTCTGATTTATATATTTTTTTATGTTTACCTTAAATCAATATATTATGTAATGCGATATAATGTGATATAAATGTGTGCATTATGTATGTAAGTCTTCATATATAAATAATGTTATTACGCAAATAATTTTGATTTCTAGATAATCTACAAATATCTAAGTTAAATGTTAACAAGTTATGAAGCGGTCACAGTCAGTGGTCAGACTGTGGAGCTGGTGACCAAGCATAAGCACCTGGGCACAATCGTTGACTCTGGTCCTAAGTTTGATGCCAACTGTGAGGAAACTGGCAACTTTTGATGTGGCTAAAGCTCTTATGGCCTTGTTTTATTCTGCTTTCATTGAGTCCATCTCAGCCTTCTTGCGCGTCTTGGTTTGGAAATGTGTCAGTGAAGAACAAAAATGCACTTTCTCAGATTGTGAAATGGGCTGGCAACTGATTGAACGGCCACAGGGAGGTTTATATATACCAGCCAGCTGCAGAGATCTAAGCTCCAGTGTCATGCAGGACCGGAACCACCCTCTGAGCGCTCTGTCTCAGTACCTGCCATCGGAGCGAAGACTGGTCGTGCCAAAATGCAGGACCAAAAGCTATAGAGACAGTTTCGTCCAAACCAATTTACCCAAGGGTACGAATAAAGACACCTAGCCTAACCTAGCCTAACCTAAATGATATACATTAATTTGACTCTTTTTTTGCCAAGTTTACATTCTTGAGCTTTTAACCATGTCATGACATTGTTTCCTCATCAAAAACATACCTGGAGTCGTACTTAGCTCCGTTCATGCTTGTTTCATTAATCCTGGTCTTCTCCCCCTGAGCCTCAGAACACACTCAGTTTCAGATTTTGCAGATTTGTGATGTCACAGAAAGCGCTCCGGAGGTTTTCTGCGCTGTTTTTAAGTCCATCAATCGTCTCCAGGCTCGTTCTGAGCGTTTCTGCCGTCAAATCACGTTCCTTACAACTGCGCGCTTACGTTAGCATATTTTGTGGTAGTTCCCTCTGCTGCCAGTTGATGGGGCAACGCCTGACTGATAAAAAGTTATGTGTTCTTTTATGTTTATGTTATTTGTTATTTCAAGTTTCAGAATATGAAAAGCCAAAGAAGAGGTACTCAAACATTTCATCTCGTCTTGTGTTTGTCTTTGTGATGTTTCGATTCCCACACAGTTTGAATAGTAAAAATAAAAAATACATTCATTGAACTTGCTTTGTCAAAATTGTATACATTGAAATGAAGGTATTGTAAAAACACATTCAACGCTGCATTTCACATAAATAAATAAATACCAATAAACGTACTCTCTGTCTCTCTCTTCTCCGTCAGCCTGCCATTTCATCTCCACCGCCACCGTCGCCGCAGCAGCAGAACCATCAGCCTCCTCAGCCTCTCTCCATCACCACCAGTGTTTCGCTTCACCCATTCAGTAAAAACGACCTCACCTCACTCATTCGTCTGCGTCAGTTCAAGTCTGTTTGAAATACTCGAAATACAAGTTTCAGTTCATATTGTCGGTCTTGTCTCTCTGCAGATTCCGCCGGATGTGCCAGTCCATCATCGCACATAAGCTGTTTGACTACGTGGTGTTGGCTTTCATTTTCTCCAATTGCATTACCGTGGCCCTGGAGAGGCCCAAGATCCTGCAGGGAAGCCTGGTAAACCACATTCTAACTCCGTGCATGCCGGAGTGTGCGAGAATATACTACGGAAATGCACAGAGGAAGGATTAGGGTTTATTGTGTGAAGACTTTTATTTTTTTTGTAGTTGACTATTTTATATGAAATGTGTTGTGCCTAAATTATTTGACGTGTTTGATGATGATAAAAAAATAAAAAAAAATAATAATAATAATAATAATAATAATAATAATAATAATAATAATAATAATGATAATAATAATAATGGCCATTAATTACCAACTAAATGAAAGAAAGAGAAAGATGACACAAACAACCAATAGATAAATACATAAAAATATAGACACACACAAAAAACACAAAACATTAAATCAAATTAAATGAAACTGGAAAAATAAAAAGATAAATTGGAAGTGGAGTTTACAAATGATGTCAAGGAAACATCTGATGTAGGACACTTTTTATTCTTTTTCAGAAGCGGGAAAATGATTCTATTGTTTGAAAATATATAAAGAGTATAAAAAGTAGCTGTATTTTTTCATGAAGACCATGCTTCCATTGCACAAAGATTGGTGAGAGAGCATCTTCCCACTGAAGGAGAATTTGACGACGTGCTCAAAGTGTAGCAAATGCAATGGAAGTTATTTATTCACCCTTTCACATCCACTATGTCCTCTAACTTCTTTAATATGTGTGCAGCTTTGTGAAAATCAAACTCTTATTTGTCATTACAAAACCGTTCCGTTGGAAAGCACGAGCAAAAAGTTCAAACAGGAAAGTCACAATTAACTTTTTGGTGCCGCCATAAAAGTTCAGTTTTAAGTTTCCTGACCTTGTTTACACCGTTACTTGTGTTTTTTTTGTTCCAGCTCAAATCATTAGACAGGCTCAGAACAAGAAATGCAGATGATTCCTGTATTTGCACTTCAGTCAGTAATAATTACAATAGGAAGATGAGAGTTGTTTCCGCTAAAATCAATGACAAGTTTGCATGTTTCAGAAGTGTTCAGAAAGAGGTTGTTTTTTTGGTTTTGCTCCACTCAAAAACTTTCTGCACTTCTGCTCTATAATATTATTTTTGCTCCTAAAACGGTCACAGTTTTTTAAGTTCTTACAATTATATTTTTGCCTGAATAATCATGATTTTCGATTACTCATCTAGAGTTTCTATACATTGCTTTCAATATGAGAAAATATTCTGTTCATAAATTCTTACAAAATAATGACTCAAAAGTAGTCAAAAAATACTTCAATCAAGATAAATATTCTGATTCATTTTAAAGTCATTTTTAGGTCATGTAGATTTAATGTTACAGTGAGGTAATAATCTGTTTTCATTATTTGAAAAAGAAGCTGAGTTCTGACTCTTCTTGAATGCTGGTGTTTGACTTTCCCTCTTTCCTTCTTCAGGAGAGAGTGTTCCTCACCGTCTCCAACTACATTTTTACGGCCATCTTTGTGGGAGAAATGACTCTAAAGGTAAAAGTTTATCAGCTTTTCCTCTCTTTTACAGCCAGTGATGCCTGAACGCAGCGTAATCAAAGCCATAATATAATAAATGTCAATTACTCTTCCGCACTGCAAGAATATGCATATCTACATGACTGGATATACATATGTTCTCCTGTTTTTTAATCATGACTCAGTTTGTGGTAGAGAACCTATACTAAATATTTATCATTTTTTTACATCTGAGACATTTTGAAAAATAAAAGTTTAAAATGACAGGAAGTAGAGCTGATTTTTTTTATTTTTTGTTTTATTTCAGCAGACAAACAAATATTTCTTATAAATTAAGCGCTACTGAAAAGAGACAGAAGTGAAGAGGAGAAGAGGGGGGGAAAGGTGGTAATGACAGAGAGTACAGATAGTATGGTTACACCGTTCTTTGGTTTTTGTTGCTTTAGGATGAGAGGAGAGTTGAATGGTTTGTTGGTCTCCTATTTAAGACTTTTGAGGAGAAAGTTGAGCTGAATTCTAAAACAGAAAATGGCAGAAAATACCAGACTTGTCGATGACTGACTTCTATGTAAAATGTCCCCTCATGCTCTCACACAACTGATAAACTATTCTGAAGTGCCCCGATCAAAAGACTGAAACGCCGGGGGTCTAGGATGGTCCTTTTGGCCAGGGCATTGTCTTTTTCTGTGCCAGACGGTCGGGATGTAAATGTAATCAACAACTCTCTACCCTTTGTTCTTGCGGCTAGCATTTGTCTCAGAAGTCAGTATTTTTTCATGTGATGCATGTCATGTGACCTGTTTGACCGGTATTCTATAAAATAAATGGATCCCTCCCTTTGTGGGGGTTTGAGACCAGGAAGGGACAGGAAAGTGTAACATGTTTGAAGTAGGGACACAGATTAATTCTGATTGTACAACAGAATTAAACCATTCACTTTTGGGAAAAGACAACTCTGTTCTGTTGTTGTACTTTATTTCTTGATAACCGTTAAAGACAGATGACAGATGTCATCAACTGTTCTGACAGTTTAAATGATTATTCTATAAAATGAAGGTGTTATCAGGTAATACGTATTGTCAAATCACATATTTAGTTCACTACTGTCTTTGTAAAGCGAGATATGAACAATAATAACTGACCAATCAGGTGCCTCCTGTTGTCGAGGGCTGCTCCACCTCACGTGAGCAACAAGTTTGATTGACAGCTTGACGGCTTATTGCTTAGCGTCCGCTCCATGGGAAGGGGTGTCTACCTTCTACAATCTCACTCCTGATTGGCTCTGTGGTTGCCATGACATACGCCTTTGGATTTCTCAATATGGAACTCGGCTCCAAATTAGCCGCTAAACTGCTAGCCGCTAGCCAAACGGACTGCCACTTGTGTGTACAGTCTATGATCTTTCTTGTACAAATCTGTTGCTTTTATGATATGGACAGTTGACAATAAACCAGTAAATATAGTAACGTCAAAGAGCTCAATCATTAAGATACATTTTAAAATGAGAAGATTTTGGTCCATCTCTACAGCAGGTGATGTCAGATCTGGAAGTCGGGCAGCAACTTTTCTCTATCTTATGTGAGAATCCATGTGTATTTTATTACTAACGAAAACATTATTCAATCACAAAAAATGATTATTGTCAGTTGAACGAATCACTGTGTGTGGATTTGGATATTTCGGTCAGCAACTGTGAATGTCTCACGGAATTACATAAGCCCCTCCCCTCCATTCTGAAACGATCCCTAATCAAATCCAAAACATTGCTCTTTCCCTGCGTCATTTCCCTCCAGTTTTTGCCACTGTCTGTGTTCTCATAATAACTTAAGCACAAGAACCTAATAAATTATGCACTTGACCAATCAATTATTAAGCATTGAGGAGCCACAGTGCTGTCAGCCCGGGGCCCTCTCCTTCTGGGCTCTGTGCGCTGTGTGCTGTGGTTTTACTATAGCATTAGGGCACATTATGTAAACTGAACTTTATGAGCTTTAAAACATGTTAAGATGTGGTTTCCTCATTAAAAAAATAAACAGAGCGTTGTTTTCTCATGATATGTCTATCTCGATTTTTAGAGTTTAAATGTATGTACTACTTAGATCTTCTTTAACTTGTCTAATGGTATTGTTTTTAGTTGGTTTTGATCATTTCCCTCCTTAATGGACACATACGGTAATATGCTAAATGTCCTTTTCTGAGCTTTTAGCCATATAATGTACATTGTTCCCGTATTAAAAACATACTTGGCGTTGTATTTTGCTTCATTCACATTTGTTTAATTAACCCTGTTCATGAATTTGTCTCAGTCTGAGTCTCAGAAAACACTCCGTTTCAAATGTTTCAGATTTATGACGTCGTAGATAGGTCTCCTGCTGTTTTTAAGTCCATAAATCATTGCCAGACTTGTTTAAGCTTTTCTGCCTCAAATCACCATCATTGCGTGCTTACAATAGCATGTCGGGGGCCAAGCTAGGTTTTGTTTATTTACTCACGGTAAGTCCCTCTGCTGCCAGTAGATGGGGATATTAATGTCAAATTCTAATTCTAAAACATGCAATGGCAAAGCAGAAAGCGTACAAGAGCGTGTTTAAAGACCAATAACAAGACAAATAATGTAGAATACGTGTCCTTTAACATATTCATCAAGGTGGAATGTATTAAAAATGGATAACACAATTGTTGTTTTGTATATCTTCAACAATAAAAACTATTCAAATAGGCTACAAAAAAGTGTGGATTAAAATATATAATATATAATATATAAAGTTAAGTTTCAAATCAGGGTAAAAAGGTGATATTTCTACACTTTTGGTTCATTTTACAGTCCATTCACATTTTATACGACACTTTAACCTCAACCACAACATTTACAGGCACATTTTAGCACATTTCTGATGCTTTTCCAAAATATTGTCTGAACATTGCCAAAATAATCCCCCAGAACTACTGTATACACCTACTCATTTATCAAATTCGCTCTCTGTTGCGTCCTCTATCATGGTACAGCTTGTTCTGGGCCTAATTATTCATGGTTTAGCCTGTCATGTTAATCCCATGTGGGCCGCGGCGTTTTCATGTTCACATCACATTCAAATTCACATGATTAATGATTCATTTTCAGTACACGCGCTGGCGGCTGTTGGTGACACAGAATAATGAACCAATGACAATAATTACATATTTGATCCATCACTTTGAATAGTTTACCGCCTGTTTCTGACCAAACAAACTATGATAGGCCGAATTTGTGATGTTAATGTTGTAAAAGACAAGGCAAGTCAGAGTAAAATGGGCAAAATGTAGATGTTTTTTTACCCCGTTTAAGGTTAATGTCTCTGTAATGACTGTATATCCATCAAGGTAAATTATAGGTACCACTTTATAATAACTACAACTTAATTAGCATTAATAAAGCATGAACAAAGACGTCATAATGCTCAAATAGTTTATTAAGAATGATTTAGGCTTGGCAACTACATAATTAAAGAGTAAGGGCATTAATTGACTAGTTATTAAACCTAGATAATTCTTAATCAATGATTTGTTCATTTGAATTAAGTCTTAGTTAATTTTTTATAAGGCTACTAAAGGTGTAGTTTTTACAGCGTTACCCAAGATTATTTTAGTTTTATTTGTGGAGCTCCATTTGTACGGAAAGTACTTCAAAGTGCTTTACGGAAAAGGAAAAGATGTATTCAAATACATAGAATAAAACATCTCCATGGTGACGAGCAGCATCTTTAATAATCTGCTGACACAAACATACTTTTACTGATGAATTTGTATAGGTGTACCTGGAGTTGTACTTAGCTTCATTCACGCTCCTTTGACGAATCATGTTTACAAGGTCCTCTTCCTCAGATTTGCGTGCTTACATTACCATGTCGGGGCAAGCTAGGTTTTGTCTTTTCCCCCTTTGCCAGTAGATGGAGTGTCAACAGATAAAGTCATGTATGTTTTCAGTAGATAGACATTATTTTAAGGTCTAAATCATGAAATGGCAAAGAGGAGGTAGAAGAGCATGTTAAAAGGCTAATAACAATGTATCCATGAATACTTTGTGTCCTAAAGAACCTGACCTGGTTCTGACAAACAGAAAGACCACAGCCCTTAAAGGTGTTCCGTCTGTGCTCTCTCTTAGGTGGTGTCCATGGGCCTGTACGTGGGGGAGCAGGCCTACCTGAGGAGCAGCTGGAACGTCCTGGACGGCTTCCTGGTCTTCGTCTCACTCATCGACATCGTGGTGTCCATGGCGGGCGGGGCCAAGATCCTGGGTGTTCTCAGGGTGCTCAGGCTGCTGCGGACGCTCCGCCCTCTCAGGTACGACGCACAGTGAACGTGACGAAGGAAAAGTGTGAGGAAAAGGATCTGTCAGAGGAGATGACGAGATGATGAAGTGCAGAAAGGGGAATTCTTACTGCAGCTTAACATATTATCAAAGGAATATATTCAAAGTTACATTAAAAGAGCTGTAGGTCGCATACTGAACTGATATAAAAACTATAAAGTGGTCTCAATACATTTTAACATCAAGTTCATTTTTATCAGATCGATGCTGCATTAGCGTTAGGTGATAGCTGTCAGAATTGAGCTGGAATTGTCACTTGTTCTCATAAAAAAGTTATCGTATTCTAAAAATAAATATGGCCCGGTCCTGTCGTTTCCAGGGTGATCAGCCGAGCCCCTGGTCTGAAGCTGGTGGTGGAGACACTCATCACTTCACTCAAACCCATCGGAAACATCGTCCTCATCTGCTGTGCGTTCTTCATCATCTTTGGCATTCTGGGAGTTCAGGTAAGAACACCACACCTGACCCAAAGAGTGACCGGGACACTACTGCTGTATAGTGTAACCCAGCCAAGAGGGGGCAGTACCCAGATCTACACCTACACTAGACCATGGCTGCATAAACCAAACCAAGTTCACGTCAGGACTAAGGATGGGTTAGACAAATGAACAATGAGTAGTTTAAAATCCATCACAGGCCATTGTTTTGACTAAAAACTAATAGTAAAACGGTAAAACAATTTTGCACACCAACATTAACTAAGAATGATGAACATGTGAGAAAGAAAAAGAAAATTAAATTGTAACTTTCACTTTAAGAAGACACTGAGAGAACTCTGTGACGTTCATCAGATGGGCGTGATTGACAGATGGGTTAGCCAATCAGGGACAGACATGGTCATATGTACCCAAACAAATATGGCTGCTTATGGGGAAAAAAGAAAGGAAAAAAAATACCACCGGGTTGGGTTTAGTTCTAAATGTTAAATAACCAGACTCACTCTGCGTAAAGAAATGAGGAAGAGTGTATTCTCAGGGTCGGCGTGACGTTTGGGGGCAGGTTTGGTGACCCATTTTGGGGCAAACTACAATGGAAAATAACTTCACTATACACATACATTTCTTTAGAATTCATGCCACACTTCGAACCACATGGGAGCCCAATACGACTCCCCTGGCCTTCGCACAGGTCCACGTTCTCTCTCCTGAAGTCCTCTGGTTGTATCATATGGTCCGATGTGTGAAGCTTATCCACAGTAACCATGGTGAGGGTTCAGGTTAACTGTTTAGTTTGCGTACATATGCTGGTGAACTAAACAGTGCCAAAGTGGAGACTATGCCTCAGTCAGTGTTTAAAACCTACTGCTGTGATACGCTACTACTACTACTGCTTTGAGTTTTTACTGCTTTTTTCGTGCACATATATTTTCAGATGGGGTCACCGTGCCTTTACTGTACATTCATACTCCACCACAATGTGTTTTTTTTTTTTTTACAATCTCCATATTATTTATATTTAGGTATCTACTTCTGTCTTATCATGCTTTTCTAATGCTTTCCTCTTTGCACGTGGTTGCCAAGGCGGACAAAGAGCCACACGAGTTCTGTTACCTTGATGTTCGACCCTGAGAATTCAAAGAGTTTATGTCACCCCCGATAACTCTTTTGCATCTAATATTATTTTAATTCAAATACTGTATAAAAAAAAAACTTCAGAACAAGTTTTGAGAACGCATCAAATCTTCATAAAAAGGTTTTACGTACAAATGTGTTCATAAGAGCATTATGAATGGCCCATTGTTCCTTCTGCTTAAGCTGATTATGTGTAGTGCAGACAATTTGAGAAAGAAATTATCAGAAGGATTTTGGTGAAAGCGTGTGGGTTTAAAAAACACAGAAGCTTCGTGGATTACCACAAGGTTTTACCATTTATCTAAATGTGACCATTCACAGCGCGAGCAGGGTCTTTAGTGACCGGTTATGACCAGCAGAGACCATCAGACATGTTAGAGATGTGATGAAGAGAGAGAATTACACTTTTGTCATGGAAAGTATTTCACACCGGGACTTAAATAGCGGTGGTGATGAAGAGGAGGAGCTGGCCGATACCGACAGCCAAGGCAGAAAGGCAGAAGTTCAGTCTTCCCGGTTTTTAAATGGTCGACATTTTAATTATTTGCGTTAATTTTGTTTTTATTTGTCAGCTTGCATTTCATCCTGCTCATTATTCCCGCAGTCCTTTCCACAAACACCAGAAAACATGCTACTATCTCCCCCGGGAAAGTGAAACCCTCGCTGTTTCTTTGTTCCCCCGTCGACAGCTCTTTAAAGGAAAGTTCTTCTACTGCTTCGGCCCAGACACCAAAAACATCACCAACAAGTCGGACTGTCTGGAAGCCAACTACAAGTGGGTCCACCACAAGTACAACTTTGACAACTTGGGACAGGTTTGTGCTGCAATATATTGGGTTTCTGTGTACTGTCAGTTACTTTTACCTTTTAACAGCTGCGAGCAAAAAAAGGAGAGGTGCTAAATACTTTTGATGCATTAGCCTGTTTGCGCCATTAGCCTTGGTATTTCCTGCCATTCTTACCATTTAAAAGTTTGCAAACAAATACATTCTAAATGCCAAATTGGTTATATTCAGTGGGATTAACCGCTGAATATAACAAAATATATAAAAAATCCATCCGGTTTTGTCAAAGTAAAAGCACTCAGATACACACGAGTGAGATCAGAGCCTGGTTTAAACACAGCCAACATTGGATTTTACAGCTGGATTTTACTTTTTGTTTATTTGAAATTAGCACATTGTCGATGAAAACAAATTTGTAATATTTTTACTGGACAAATAATCACAGAAATGTTGACTCCACGATATGTTTCCATTTTATCTACTCATCTACTACTACTACGTATCTATCTATCTCGATTTATTTATATATAGTTTTATAGTTGTATTTATTTATTGTTTTATGTATTGTTTTATTTATTCATTGTTTATTTATTGTTTTATTTATTTATTCATTGTTTTGTTTATTGTTTTATTTATTTATTGTTTTTTTTATTTATTCATTGTTTTATTTATTTATTCATTGTTTATTTATTTTTCTATTTTTTTAAATTGTTTTATTTATTCGTAGGATTCAGCTTCCTGTTTATTTGGTGCCATTTTGAGGACTTGACCTTTCAAAAGATATAATATTTTATTTTGAATTGATGGCTTTATTTAATTTGTTGGTTTGTTTACTTATCGCTATTTATATTACACAGTTCACCACAAATTATACTTTTTGAGGCTGGAAAATGGTCGTTTTAAATACTGCATACTAACTGACATTTAAACTCATTAGCACATAGATCTGATAGTCAGTTAATCATTTAAAGTGTATTATATTATATTTAACTTTGTCTCCACGATTACAGAATGTTGTAATCTTTTTAGAGACGTCCTTTTCCATCTAAAAGTGAATAAAAGATGTGGTTTTCTTCTTGTTTCCAGGCGCTGATGTCTCTGTTCGTCCTGGCCTCCAAAGACGGCTGGGTGAACATCATGTACCACGGCCTGGACGCTGTGGCCGTGGACCAACAGGTGACCACGCTGAATCTACTTTTTGCATGTATATCGTATGTACTGTACATAGCTGTTTTGATAGCTGCAACTCACGCAGAAAGTAACGCTAGTTTTGAATACTATTTGGATGTATTTGGAGCTATTGGATGCATTGGATTTACTTGTACTATTTCTAACTTGTTTCAACTGTAAATTAACCTCCACTAATTGCATTTTAGATACATCAAATTAGATAAACGCCTTACCTTGATTACAGTACATGTGTCATTTTTTTTATATATATATATATTTTTCAATCAGAGTGAAAAAATAAATAAATAAAAAATAAAAACTATTTGTGGACGTTGGAAGTTTAAAATGAATAAATAAATATGATATTATTATTAACTATAATAATAGTTAATAATAATTAAAGGTGCACGATGGAATTGTTCTTGGAGGTGAGATGATATTGCTTTGCCTAAAATTTCCCAAAATATCATAAGCAACGCACATTTCATAACTCTAAACAAGATTAATTCACTTAAATCTAGACAAAGAAATCTACTAAATAAATTCTTAACAAGTAAAATTCACTTACTGCACTGGCAATATTATTATTATTTATTGACATGACAATGACATTTTTGCCTAAAACGTGTATTTTTCTCATTTTAAGAAGGCGTAATTTTGCAGTGTGACAACTTCTCCACACATGCTGTTATTCAATAACTGGCGTGTTTAATGCCATACGGTGCAACATTCCAAGCAAAAGCAATTGCAAGCACGTGCTTCCTTCACCAGAAAAGTTTCATAGTGCACCTGAAGTCGAAACAGAAACCGACACCGATCGTCGCTTTCAATTCAAACCGTTTCTTTTCCTTCCTTTGTTGTTCTGATTTTGCTTGCAGCCCGTCACCAACAACAACCCGTGGATGCTGCTGTACTTCATCTCCTTCCTGCTGATCGTGAGCTTCTTCGTGCTGAACATGTTCGTGGGCGTGGTGGTGGAGAACTTCCACAAGTGTCGTCAGCATCAGGAGGTGGAGGAGGCCAAGAGACGGGAGGAGAAGCGACAGAAGCGCATGGAGAAGAAGAGGAGGAGTAAGACCTGTTCTGTTCCCACCTAGCAGGATTGTCTGTTTTTTTTTAGAGGCATTTGAAACCCCAAAGCTTTTATCAGAACCAAACATTTGAGGCAAAACTGAGAAAAAACTTGTATTCTAATGACTGTTAGTCCTTTTTCAAATGGTGGGCTTGCGTGACACTTCCCCTGCTCCTCCACTGCTCCCTAAGAAGTTGCGTGTCCTCCTTACACAGGACAATGTACGTGTTCAACATGGATGTGCTGTCCCATAATTCTACCTAAAAAAAACCGCACTCACTCAAGCGTTTAAGTGATAAATAAAACGTACCTGTCCTGTAGAGATTTTGTGACCATTCGTCTGCTTCAATGCTCACCATCGCCGGAAAGAATCTCAGAGAATCGCTTTAGTTTGGCGTCGCTCCCTTTCCCCTCGTCTCCTCTGTTCAGCGACCTCAAATACTGACTCTCTTTTGCGTTTGACTGGTCGTGGAGTCTTTTCTGCCATCGTGACAAACAGTGTGCTAACGGCTAGCGAGCTAAAGTTCGAAGAAACCGCCAAGAACTAAACAGCGTCTTCCGTAGGCGGAGGTGTTTAGGTAAAAGCAGTTCTCAAAGAATGTAGTCTAGTCAGGAACGCTAGGAACGTTGCGAGTTTGATTGACGAGCCAATGGCCAACAGGTGACATCGTCGTTTTCGATTGGTGAAAGCTTACTGGCCCCACCATGTCCACACTTTATGTATTTTATAAAAAAAATTTTGTTTACCATAAGAAAAAGACTGTTGCACATCTATTACGCTATTTTGAACAGATATTGACATCTAAAAACGAAGGAAATTCCTCCATAATACTTTTAAAGGGGCTGGACCTGATTTTTTTTTCTTGTAATAAAGTTAAATCTGTTTTGTTCCAGCACAGATATATTGTAAAAGCATCTATTCAGGTGAAAATGAGACCACAACGCTTTCTCTGCATCTAAATATAGATGATAACACAGAGTTTTTTATTCTCCGAGAAGCAGGAAGTGCGGCCTTAGCATGCTAGTGTTTGTTAGCTATACTCTAGTCTAGAAGGCTCAGAGAGTTGTGAAAAGTGCTTATAAACTCATCTTGGCGAACATTTAAGATGCTGGGGATGTTTTAGGTTAGTGAACGATACATGTGGAGCTGTAAAGAGTTCAAAATTAACTGGTTCTGTTTTTATGTCTCAAAACAGTCAAATCAGGTACAGCGCCTTTAAAGTGCCTATGACAGGTTTTCTAGATTTTCTAAGTTTTACTTTGTTTGGTGTATTTATTGCTGTTGTAAATATAAATTTGCACCAATCGAGTAGGTAGTTGTGGAGAAAAGTCAAAAAATCTGTAGAAAATAACAGGAAGTGACATCACACTAGGGACACTCGTTCCAGTCAAAGTTTATGCAGAATTTACACAAAAGAAACAACTTTTTGACCCTCTAAACATGAACTCAACAAAATAAAGTCGCTCTCATATATTTTTTATTTGTCAAGTTAAAAAAATGGTGACATTAGATGAGTTTCCTAATGTGATGTCATCAATTAAACAGGAAGCCAAACGATAAACCTTAAAAAATTGCAATGCTGGGATAACATTTAAATATATAAATCGTAACTGCATTTTAGTTCACTGAGTGGTCCAACCTGTCCCTTTAAATCCTAACCATCCCACTCTTCTTTAGAGTCAGTGTTTGTCATTATGATTTGTGTTCAAATGTGACTGCACTGGAAAACGTAACACTCTTAACTAGCTAATTAAATTAGTAAATTAGTGTTGAATTAAGTAGTCATTATCTTGATTTTAGTTTATTTTGACTGTTTTAAAACAAGATTTGCCAATGGAACAAGGATAAAATGTACTGTTTTGCTAAAAATAGGAAAAGACAAGCACTTGAAATGAGAAAAAAATTACTTATCATAATTGTACATTGAAAATAGACTCAAACAAAGATAAATATGACTTCATTCAAGCTCTTTTTAACACCAGATATTAATTTAGATTTTCATTTTTTCCAGCATCAGTTTGCAATCGTCAGTTTGAGAACGTTTGAGACTCAGTGGAACTAGTCTATCTTTCTCTCCTCTGTCAATGACAACTTTTCTAATGCTGATTGTGATAGCACAGATATTTAAGTGTATTTACATAGATTTAAGTTGTTTTGCACTCCTTATTAAGAAGAGACAACCTCCAGACGTGTTTATTCCCTGTTTACTCCAGTTAATTCCCATAACTACCTAAAAATTCCCATGAAAATTGTAAAAATCAATATGCGCGAGAATAATATAATGTCTTATAATATAATGTGAGGTCTGCATGGTAAAAAGAGCAGAGTAAACATGACGAGCATCTTTTTTTCGAATCGTCTGCTGCTTGTTACGATGAAGAAGCAGGAGAAGATCAAATTGGAGGTCTTTGTATTATTCGTCCAGCATATCATTCTCCAGCAGTTTGACCCGTCTTCTTGAAACCTTTTCAAAGCGTGTTGTTTTGTGTCTGCAGAGGCCCAGCGGCTGCCCTACTACTCCAGCTACGGCCGCGTGCGCCTCATGATCCACACGCTCTGCACCAACCACTACCTGGACCTGATCATCACCTTCATCATCTGCATCAACGTCATCACCATGTCCCTGGAGCACTACGACCAGCCGCACGTGAGCAGACGCACCCCCGCTCGCTGTCAGGCACACGCTCGCTCCAGAGCGGCAGAGCTGTGTAACAACCTAACCTTCATTAGCTTTAACAAAGCATGAGCAAAGACTGTCAGGCTTAGAGCGGACGAGGATTAGTCTTATAATTAAGTAGTTACTGAGCCTGAACCGTTCTGAATAAACGACTTGTTCATGATATAAGTCTTTGCTCGTGCTTTATTAATCAAAGTGTTTGATTGGTGATGGTTTAGTTACCTTTGTTGTCTTAGATTATACAGCTCATTATTGTTATGTGTGCTATAATATTGCTATAATATATGTTATAATTATACTTTTTAATCATTATGGGCGGCACAGAACTTTTTAGCCAAAAAATTGTTGATTACTCCTTGCTGTGAGTGGGCTTGCCTCTCCACAAACCTGACTCGCACTTTGCCTGGGAGCCTCCTCCTGCTTGTTTCATGGATGTGTTGTTTCTTTAGCTATAATATTCCACAGTTTGGAATAAAACATACAACAAATATAATACAATGAAATATAGTGATGAAAAAAATTATAAGAATAATAACGTGCATAATAATATATAAATCACAAACAAGCAGAAAAAATAAATGCTCCATTCTTATTAGTCTGTTAAATTTGAGCTTACTCACACTTTGTTACTATGATTTACCATGAACTGATTTCTCCAGACAAATCTAATAACGTTTTGGCCCTTCTTAAACATTTATTTATCTTCTAACAAATAAGAAATATATTCAAATTTGAAGGATCTGGTCCTTTAAACCAGATAAACAAATTCAAATCCAGCTGAACTTGCCAGATCAAGCTTATTGATATTTTGCGCGGTTCATTCATGCTCGCTGATGTATTTTTGTGAGTGCGATCTAAAATGAGCGCTTGGCCTTCAGAAGTGATCCAGTACCCAGCGTTTATCTGCTGATCCTTTGACATTTCACTTTCACTCACTCTTTGGTATTTTTAGATGAAAAACGAGAGCACAGTGTAAACAAAACAATGCACGGCAGAAAAAGAGCAATTCTGAATTATTTTGATGCTAAAATAACATCAATTCAAGCAGTTTTGACTAATTTAGAACCATTAAATTCATACGGTGGAAAGTAACAAAGTACACAAGTTAAAGTTCTGTAATATATTCAGTTTTACAGTGGATACTTTTTACTTTTACGTCTCTACATCTGCAGCAGGTGTATCTGTACTTTCTACTCCAATAAAATACTTTTTTAGAAATATTTTTCGTTTTGGTTTGAGAAGATTTAGGGGCCGACATCAATGTCCCCACTCAACGCAGAAGAGTTAAAAGACGACGTAAAAGCTGTTCTAGACGACCCCTGGTGCAGTGCTCCGAGCCACAGACAGGAGGCGTCTGGAGCCGGACTCTTGGTGGACACTTTGCTCATTGTGCTGGACTTTGAGTGCGCGGCCCCTCGCTACAAGCCCCCGTTTGACACACTTGTTCTAATGTAGCACATTCCCTTATCGTGTGTCACCCCTCTCAGACATTAAACCTGCTTTTACATTACAAACATAGACTTTAGTGACTCTGGTGGTGTTTTCTGGGGCGCACCAATGGTTTTAATGCTTTTTAATATTATTTTACTCTAAAACAGCTGTCAGTGTAATGACTGTGGTCACTATTGGCTGAACGATGTCGAATGAGTCCAAATAGTGAGTCTTTATTACACAGTTTTGTATTTGTACTTTTGTGTGAGCTTTTTAACTCAAAAGTGCCATTCTTTTGTATCCTGGCTGTGAGGGTGAAAGTTAGTTACACGTCGGCCCCTTTAAAGGGCCCATGACAGGTCGGACCACACATTGAACTAATGCAGTTAAGAGAAATATATTTTAAAACATTTCCGCAAAAAAAAAAATAAATAAATAAAAGATCACAGAATAGCAAATTTTTTTGGTTTATCATTTCACTTCCTGTTTGTAATTGATGACTCCACACGAGGAAATTACCCAGCAACCACTGGGCCAAAACTCATCTAATGTTAATTTGTTTTAATTTGATGAATAAAAATATATGAGAGCGACTTTATTTTGTTGAATTAATGTTTAGAGAGTCAAAAATGTTGTTTTTTTGTGTAAATGATACATAAACTTTAAATGGAATGAGTATCCCTGGTGTGATGTCACTTCCTGTCATTTTCTAAAAAAAATTCAAAGTTATCTTCACAAATACCTACTCGATTGGTGTAAAACTATTATTTATATGTACAGCAGGAATAAATACACCAAATAAAGTGAAAATTTGAAAATGGTAAAAACCTGTCATTGGCACTTTAATCTTTTAAAATGTCAAATTCATTGTAAAACGACGTGTTTATTATGCCTTTTTCTCACAATATTCTGACTTTATTTTTTTAGTACTTTATTATTTTTTATTATTATTATTATTATTTATTATTTATTTTCATAAAATTTAAATCAAATTGTTATTCTAATGTGTGCCTTATAATTCCTTGTAAGATATGCATTCCGCATAAATCTTATCCAATCAAAAACAAAAAACAAATCTGAATATTCATTTTGCTTTTGTATCCCTTTGTCAGTGCTGCAGCCTCAATCCCAAATAGTTTGCGGACGGATTAGATAAAACTACACTAAAAACAGAAAACACTGTAATAAAGTCATCTGGAGCGATTTCTCACCCTACAACTTTTCAGATTAAAGTAGATATTGTACAAGTATTTCCGATGTAAATTCTTGCGTGTCGTAAACAAGAGACCAGCAGCAGCCGCAGCTCCAGGAATGAGCTCAGATTAGAAGTGCATTGTGGGAGTTCTTACCGTAATCTCACTCATTTTGCCTTTGGCTCAGTTTGTTGTTTCTCCAAAAAACAATGGGAACAGTTCAGCTCCTCAAAAAACAAAACAAACACATGTATTAATAATACTTCTCTCTCTCTCCCTCCTCTCTGTCACTCTCTCTCTGTTCCTCACTTCCCTCCTCATGTCTCTTCTCTTCTCGTCCTCTCTCCTCTCTCCATCTCTTCTCTTGTTCTCCCTCTATCCCTCCTCTGTTTCCCTCTCTCCCTCCTCTTCCTCGCTCCCTCCTCTCTGTCGCTCCCTCTCTCTCCCTCCTCTCTGTCTCTCTCTCTCCCTCTCTCTGTCTCTCCCTCTATCCCTCCTCTCTGTCTCCCTCTCTCCCTTCTCTCTGTCTCTCCCTCTCTCCTCTCCTCTCTGTCTCTCCCTCTATCCTCCTCTCTGTCTCCCTCTCTCCCTTCTCTCTGTCTTCTCCTCTCTCCTCCTCTCTGTCTCCCTCTCTCCCTCCTCTCTGTCTCTCCCTCTATCCCTCCTCTCTGTCTCCTCTCTCCCTTCTCTCTGTCTCTCCCTCTCTCCCTCCTCTCGTCTCTCCTCTCTCCCTCCTCTCTGTCTCTCCCTCTTCCCTCCTCTCTGTCTCCCTCTCTCCCTTCTCTCTGTCTCCCTCTCTCCCTCCTCTCTGTCTCTCCCTTTTTCCTCCTCTCTGTCTCTCCCTCTCTCCTCCTCTCTGTCTCTCCCTCTTCCCTCCTCTCTGTCTCTTCCTCTCTCCCCCTCTCTGTCTCCTCTCTCCCTCCTCTCTGTCTCTACTTCTCTCCTTATGTTTTTGTCTTTTCCCCCTCTGACTCTCATGTCTTACACTCCCTCTCTCTATCTCTCTTTCCCTCCTTTCTCTCTATCTCCTCTCTCTCTCTCTCTCTCTCTCTCACACGCACACAACACTCTCTGTCTTTTTCTCCCGCTCCTCTCTCTCCCCCTCGCTCTCTCCCCTCTCTTCTCTCTCCCTGTTCCCCCCCTCTCTCACACACTCTCTCTCCCCATCTTCTCTCTCCCTCTTGCTCTTCTTCCTCCCCCCTCTCTCTTTCTCCAATTCTTTCTCACTCTCTCTTTCCCTCCTCTCTCTCTATCGCTTCCCTCTCCTCTCTCGCCCTTTCTTCCCCCCCTCTCTCTCCATCCCCCCCTCTCTTTCCCTCCCACAGTCGCTGGATATGGCCCTGAAGTACTGTAACTATCTTCTTCACCTCCATTTTGTGCTGGAGGCGTTCTCAAGCTCATCGCCTTTGGCTTCGGCGCTTCTTCAAGGACAGGTACATGTGGGCGCTTTAGAGTCTCTCTCTCTCTCTCTCTCTCTCTCTCTGACACACACAACACACCACTCTCTCTCTCTCTCTCTCTCACACTCTCTCTCTGCATCTCTAGTGCTCTTCCTTAATATATACTTTAGTGACTGCAGTATACTTTAAAGGTGCACTATGTAACTTTGCTGGTGGAGTGCATATTTTTAACATATGAAAACCCTCTTCCTAACATATAACACTTTAAAATCAGCTTCTAAGTGTTTTATTTTACAATGGCCTTTTCTAGTATTAAAGGGGGCACTCTCTATATAGTATTTCTTTCTTTATAGGCATTTCGATTCATCAAAAATACATTAAAACATACATTCTACTTGAGTATGTAGAGGTAATTAGCAGTTGTGGGAAAAGTGTCCTTTATCTCCCCCTGTCGTTAGCCGACAAGCTTTTTGCGGTCAAAGCAACTACGGACAAAAAGTTGTATTTAGCTGAAGGGAAACTTAAAGTTATAAGAATGAAACAACAGCTCAAAGAACAATAATTGGTTAGTGTTTCCGAAGAGCAGCTTTGGACGAAGAAGTTTGAATTTGTTTTTCTTTTGCTTTGTTGCAGTCTCCCTCGCTCTTAGAAACGCTTCATGTTAGAAAGGGAAAGAATCATTGAGAAAAAGTCCCTCTCAAACATAATCTATTTAAAATAACAAGCTATCGTTAAGTTCTGCATGTGTGTGCGAGCTGTACAAATCCCTCTTTTGATCATCAGGCAGCTGCTGCTTTGATGGTAAAGAATCAGGAAACGTGTCCAATCCTTAAGGCATGTTCTTTCTGTGTGCACAACCACATTTTGATGAACAGGCACATTTTATTACAACCATCTCATGATTAATTAAAGTAGCAGTGCGAAATAAACCAGGGCAACATTTCTGACAGTCAAGCCGTAGAAGTCTGATCTGTCTCCAGCTCCAGTTGAAATCCTGTATTGGCGAGTCCAAGCAGTTTACATAAAAGCAGTTTACATCAGGCTAAGAACGGTAGCTGAACGGTAGCTGAACGGACAGACAGTTTTCAGCAATGTCATTTATAAAATGATTGAAACAAAGTATAAAAAATATCATTTTATTAGCATATTAGCAACGTTACATTTCTTCTTCTCTTCTCTGCAGTATGGCATTCAAGTTCAAATATTTGATTTATTTAATGACAGGCATTTTATTGTTCAAAAATAGAGCTTGAAAACACTGCATTACTACCGCGGTCTACTACTGCGGTCGCCTCTCCACAGATCTGACTCGTAACTTGTCCCAGTGGTGTCACATGCTTGTCTCTATAGTGTCAAGAGAGTTGAACGCCATACTGTGGAACACTGAGTCAAAGCGAAAACATCCTCATGGAGACACACAGGTGGTGTATACTCAAAAGGCACGTTTCCACTGGCTCTGCTCCTCTAAACCGGGTCATCTTGAAGCTCTTCAGGCCGGCTACAGGAGCAACTGACGTTACCAGAACATTACGGATATTTTTTTAATAAATAAAACCTAATTATACTTGAATTATACTTTTCAATCATGAGGCTTTGGATAGTGTTAAATGCATTATGCACTGGAAATATGTTTGGTCTTAATGCGAGTGCCGTGCGCCGATAAACAGGAAACGCCGGATGCTAACACGCGCTAGTTTTGTGTGCTCATCAAGATCAAATAAGCGTTTGATGAGAGATAATTCATTTCTGTTTCTATCTGCTTTTTGTCGTCTTGTTTTCACCTGAGTCTGCGATCTCCCTGAACCAATCATTTTGCTCAGGGCAATCAAGACAAGCAGTGATTATACAATAAAATCTAAAATTACCGTGTGTCACAATTATATTTCCATTGTTCCAAAATATATCCAAATTAGTCTGTTTTCCCCTCATTTCTGCTGCTGAAGCTTGGCTGAACTCTTGATGTCTTTTAGTGGCCTCCACAGGTCACTGAGCAGTACTTCGCAGGAAGCTTGGTTCTTTTTCTCCCACAGCTTCTCAGTCTGTGGCCGTGTTCAGGGGTCCGTTCATGCTCCGCTCTCTAACATGAGCTTTTAGAACCAGAGCGGACAGCAGCTTCTTTTAGAGGTCTGCAGATGTGCTCTGAGGACCACACCACCACCAATCTTGTGCCTAACTGAGCATGTGCAGAGGAGAAGTGAAGAACAGCAGCGCTAAGAATCAACAAGCGGACTTAAAACGATCTTTTAGAGACAAGTCTTTGTTTGAAGCTAAGACTCTGTTCATGTTTTCATGATAATTCAATTCAATTCAATTAACGCCCCAAATCACAACAGTAGTGCCTCGAGGGCGACAGTGGAAACAAAAATAACAGTGTTCATAAGGATTGGTAATGTCCAGCGTCCTGTGTCCTTCGACAGATGTCCCAAGCCCCTGTCCTTAGACCCTCCTTCTCGGCCAGGAAAACTACCAAACCTCTTGGGATGCGGATTCCGCCGATCAATTTGCAGATACACGGTGGAGCTAGACCCACTCAGGAGAAACCAATTTCTTCGAGGCCGATGAAAACCGTTCATGTGGAGTAGAGACCGTTTCTCCAGGAGACCTTTCTCCAGGCAGTTGAGGAGCATCTGGATCCACAGGCCTCGATGTGCCTGCTCCACTCCGTCGGGGAAGTGGAGAAGAAGAAGGAAAGCGATGACAAATTGCCAGTGAAATTAAATATTAAATATTGTTTGATAGAAAGTAGTAAGAGCGAGGATAGTGCTCAAGCTGCCATACTTCCCAGTATAGTTGCTCCTAGGGCAGCATAGCTGGGAACTGTAGGTTTTTATTCCTGTGTCCTAACTGGCTGACCATAAGCCATTTCAAAGAGGAACGTTTTAAGCCTGGTCTTAAATGAAGAGACTGTGTCGGCCTCTTTAACATGGACAGAAGCTGATTCCACAACACAGGAGCTTGGTAGCTAAACGCTCTACCTCCTGCTGTGCTTTTAGAGATCTTGGGACCACAAGTCCAGCATTTTGAGAGTGAAGTGCTCTGTTTGGATGATAAGGTACTATAGCTCTTTGAGGTAGGATGGGGCAGGTCATTTATGGCTTTGTAAGTCAGGAGGAGATTTTGAATTTGATTCTAAACTCAACAGGAGCCAGTGAAGAGACCTCGAGCACCGGCGTAATGTGCGTCTTCTTTTGTTCCTGTTAGTAATCTTGCTGCTGCGTTTTGAACCAGTTGAAAGCTTTTTATGGCGCTTTTAGGCACGCTGCGATCAGGGAGTTACAGTAGTCTAATCTAGATGTTACACAAGGCATGGACAGGTTTTCAGCATCGCTTTTAGGCAAGATTTTTCTGATTTTGGCTATATTACGCAGATGGAAATAGGCTGTTTTACAATCAGATGTTAGTTAGAAAGACAGGCAGTCATTTAAAACTTAACACTAAATTGTGGAATGAAAAGGTGAAGTTTGAATTCATACAGCAGTTCAAATACTACAGTACTGTGTTAGCTCATAGATAGATGTTGGACTTCACATGGGAGAGCGGGGTCCACTTTTACATGTTTTGTGACAAATGTCCAAAAACACCAGTAACTACACATGGATCACAGGTAGGTCATCAGGATAAAGTATAAAATGTATCACTTAAATGGACTGGTGCAGTTCACTCAAACAGTGGGAACACTTTCAGACCGTACGACCCACTCCAAAGCGAACCAGTGGACAAGGCTACAGTGCACCTTTAACTAAACCTGATTCATTTCTGTACATCATCATCATTCTAATCTGTCCTCACTTCCCTGTGTCCTGTGTCCGTTCCGTGTCCCTGTCTGCCTCTGTCCTGTATCCCTGTCCATGTCCGTGTCCTCTGTCCTGTGTGTTCCCATGTCCGTTCCTCGTCCTGTGTCCCGTGTCCTCTGTCCTGTGTCCCGTGTCCTCTGTCCTGTCTTCGCTCTCTGTCTTCTGTCTTCTGTCATGTGTTGCAGGTGGAACCAGCTGGACCTGGCCATTGTGCTCCTGTCCGTCATGGGCATCACGCTGGAGGAGATCGATTTCAGCGCCGCGCTGCCCATTAACCCCACCATCATAAGGATAATGAGAGTGCTGAGGATAGCCCGAGGTACAATACACGCGTCTGACAGGGCACCAGAGGGGCCGCAAAAGGCAGGGGGGCTAGAAGCAGCTCATTTTGTGCAAAAAAAAGCTTAAATTCAGCACTAAAGATGAATCGGGTTTAGAGATCGTATCTACAGCTTTCAATATTCAAAGTGCATGTGACAGCTGCTTGTGTTTTTCAAATTATGACTTTGTTTACACTGTTACAAATATAAATGAAGGAATCCCTCCATATGTTGTCAATGCACAATATGCAGGGACAATTTACATTACGCATTCAGCAAAATAAAGATGTTTTCATATTTGTTTTTTATTTGTCAAGTAATAACTATTGTTTAAATGATTAATGTTTCAGACTCAAAAAGGCCCACATAAAACATTTAAAAACAGTCAAAAGACAATACAATAATAATTTAGAGTCTATATGGGCAATTTCTCCAGAGTTCACAGTTGAATTAGGCATTGTTAAAACGTTTATACTTTAATGTATAGACTAAATTAAGTAAAACACAGCAAACAGACACAGTCAAACTAGGGAAAAGTAGGCCTTTTTTTGGTTGTAAAATCTTAACTTTTATCATGGTAACTAGGGATTAGTGAAATGAGCGGTCTAACATATCATATGCACTTTAAAGATGGAACGATCTGCCTCAGTTGAAAGTGAACTGAATGAATTGAAGTTGTTTTTTAGATTGACGAGCCTGCCAGTAGCACACTGGTTAGAACCGGGCAATAAATTTGCGAGTAACTTTGATACATTTGTGTTTTTCCGTTTTGACGATGTGTTCAAATCGAGCGCTTATTACACTCTGCCGCCAACTAAAACTCAGTGCCTGTTTAGCGACCCTTTTATCACTGAAATAGAGCCGCGAGTTATGTCTTGCAAAAGCTTTTGCGCTTTCATCTGTGAAAGTTCCGAGTTTGTCATTTCAGAGCCAAAGTGGCAATTGCAGCTTTCATCTCTCTACATTTTCAGACTCCAGCCAATAATCTAGTGCCTTTTTGACATGTCTTTATAAACAGTCACTCACTGTTAGCGGAAGATGCATGCAAACTTAATTTTTTGATTTGATATGAAACAAGTTTACTCCTGACTGAGACCTGAAGATGATACACACAAATGCTAAATTGAATAAGCCGAGATGGCAAAGTCAAAACCATACAGCCCAACTAAAATAAATCATACAGTAAGTCCATACACAAACAGACAATTATAGCTGTGTGTCAATGAATCCAGAATCATTTCAGATAACATCTCCATAAATCTCTCACAAAAAGATGATCGTGTGACGTTCGGAAGGCGGGCCAACAATATATATTCTTGTTCGGTCGCAGAGGGAGGAAGTTCCCTGATTTAGAGCGAACTTGACTTCTCTCAGTAATTACTCCCCCACAGTTAAATGTATTCAGTCAAGTAAAAGAACGGCAGGGCAAGAGGCGCGAGGGGATTGTCTTGTCTGTCTGCCTAAACTAAACTGTGTACATCTTCTGCCCCCCTACCTACACGCACATACACGCACGCAAACGCAAAAACGCACACAAACGCATTCACACGGCCAGTGCTGAAGCTGCTGAAGATGGCCACGGGGATGAGAGCCCTCCTGGATACGGTCGTCCAAGCCCTGCCTCAGGTACTTCACACGTGCACCAATCACATCACATCACATCACAGAATTGTTTTTTGTTTTTTTTCTCAGAATTCGATGATGTCATGATATTTGGGTTCATGTCATTTGTTACGGTTTACGTCCACACATTTTGTTGTATTCATTTTGCGGCTTAATGTTCATTCAACTGACAACAATCGCGTCTTTGGAGGGATGGCGCTACTTTCTGAAGTCACTTTTTTGTTTATAGTTTATAATTGTGCTGACAGAAGATGTTGAGCTTCATGTTAGTTTTTGTTTCATGTGAATAGGTTGAATAATTACAGAGATATGAACCATGAACCAGGTCAACAAATCTGCAATCTGACAGTTAGACCTGTCCCAGATCAGTTTAAAACTATAGGGATTCTAAAATGGTTAGTGCTTGATAGTCGGATTCAGAGGGACGGAAGTGATCTGGTTGCCATGGTAATGAGTTTACTTCTGTTGCTAAAAGTGTTATATTTTTGACTAGTTTATGTTGTATCTTAAAGCGTACATTGTTTTGTTTTTTCATTACCAATTTCCTAACCTAAACCCTAACCTCACCTTAACCCCCTAACACCTAACCCAGCCCACTAGCCCACTAACCCCCTCACACCCTAACCCCAATCTTACCCTTTACCCTAAACTTCATAGGTGATGACCAATCATAGTAGACCGCCCCTTCAGACCCAACACTCTAGCATGAACCTTTTTAGAACGTTTTGCGATGTCACCACGCGTCAGAAGGGCCCCGCCCCCTTTTAGGTCAAAACACAAGCCACATACATTGAAATGTATGGGATAAGACAAAATGAGAGCCAGTGTTTACAGACACGATGGTAAACGTTTGTAAACTGATGGACTGGACCCAATGCGAAGGTTCTGAGTTTTCATATCAAACACCTGCTAATGCTGAGGGCACTCAAATTACAAATAAACTAAATATGAATCCACTGTATGCTTGTGTTTTCTTACATGAGCTTGGTGCTAGGTGTGTTATTTCTACCTGTAACATTTATTTGTTTCGTTCTATTTTGGATTTCATATACCGGTAGTTAAATTAAATGTTTTCAGCCGATATTGAACAGTTTATTGGTTCCGGAACTGTCTGTGGGTTTATTTATCACAAGCTACAGTCAGTAAGCTAGCTATTGCTAACAAAAAATGAACAACAGTATTCATTTTGGCTCCATTTATCAAACACGCTGTTATTTATTTGTCATGAAGCAACTAAATAGATGAATGAGTTTGGATATCTGTGTGGAGTCGTTCATTCACCCGAGGCAGAAGGACGCCAACGATAATCAGCTGTTATTCATTTTTTTAAAAAAACATTCAAATGATCATTCGTTGGTAGTGGTTTCATACATTCTTGAGAATGAGCGCCTGTTTTCCTGTGGTTCTGATGCTGGTTCTCGAAATTTCGGTCAACTTGCATCTACCGCCATTGAATGAAACGAGATGTTTTCACTCGAAAGTGGGCGGGAACTCAATGCAACCGCAAAAGTGCCCATATTTTGAAGACATCTATCCATGGGTTTTTGGATTGACGATTGATTAGGCCCATTGTGAAACCCATAAATAGGCCTGTAATCAGTTTTGGGTCGACTGGAGGTTAGAAACTAAAGCCCTCAATGGAGGGAAATCTGTCAAATTGAAATTATTACTCCACCAAAACGTCTGTGTTTTTACGCACGGGATAAACCACAATTGTAATCTAAACTAAAATACCACGAGAACCTTTAAATTCATTCATGTCACTAGTGTTTTTACTGTTTTGTACTGTTATGTGTTGTTCGTAATTATTACAATTTACTTGAGATCTGTAGGTAATAATAATTCCACCCAAAAAGGACTAAGAACCTATTTTGTTAATCAATTATTGTTTATACTTCATAATAACGTTAATTTCCGTGTATTTTCTAAACTTAATTTGGAGTTTGTTAGTTTGTTTAATTCATTGTGACGTTAAATTCTTCAACATCTTATGGAACGTACAATGCATTTTTTGCTTAGCTGAAGAGACATAAGAATGAATGAATCTTCCAACATTTGCGGCTTTTTATTTTTAATTCCTGGTGAAAATCCCATACAATCGATACAGTACATCTCGCATCTCGAACATGAGTGTAGAAACTGAACGCAAACCCCTACTGTAGTGCTTCCCCCTCTGGTCGCCTGTGGGTATTGCTCAGAGATGACTCATTTATAGCACAAACTAAAGCACAAAGCCTTCACCCTGACTGAGCTCGCAGCATGGAGCGCCTTGTTTCTGTTTCAGCACCATGGAGAGCGCACAGACCAGATCACAGTGGGACAAAAACACCGACGGATTCTTGTGCTAGGCTTGTCTACTTCCCTTTACAACTATGTCAACATTACTATTAGCTTTTCACGTCATGTTTAGCCTCATAATTTGGTAAATAACGGTAGTAATCGCTTCAGATTACAGTTACAAAGATTATTTGGCTTCTCGTTCCTTGCAGTATGAAGCATTTGCTGCAAATTGCTCATAAATACCACAATTGTGTTATTTTCTTTTTGTTAGCCTATATCTGAGCATCAGTTATTATATTTTGCATATTATTACAAAACGTGTTATTTCCATTTTGTTATATTAAGTTTCATGCTATTACATTTTGGAGTATTATTACATACAATTCAGCATTATTACAAAATGTGGCTGTATAGGTCTATACGTACAGTAATAAAAGTTGTTCAATTCAATTCAATTTATTTTTGTAAAGCTTAAAACAGCAGTTTCCTCGAAGGGCGATGGCGAAAAACAGATTAAACGATGTTCATAGGAAATTAGCAAATGGATAATGTCCCAGCATCCCCTGTCCTCCTTCTTTACAAGTGAAAAGCTACCAAACCCTTTTGGAGAAAGTTGAAACCTCGGGTAGAACCACAGTGAAGGAGAGATCCAACTCCCACAGACGGACAGGAACCACTCAGAGAGAGGGTGGTTCATCTAGAAACAGTTCATCCAAGCAGATGAATAGCTGCTCATCTAGAGTAGAGAGCGCTCCTCCGGGCAGTTGAGGAGCCTCCAGAGCTACAGGTCAGCATCAGCAGTGTCTGAAACAGGATCACCCCCTAAGAGGAGTGGAAGAAGGAGACAGCCAAAGGTGAACTAAAATATTATATTGTTGATGGGAAGAGTAAGAGGAAGCAGAGGATAGTGTTCAAGCTGCCATACTTCCCCAGCATAGTTGCTCCCGAGGCAGCACAGCTGGCGAAAACTTGAGCTTTTGATTTCTGTTCCTAACTGGCCTGAGCATAAGCATTTCAAGAGAACGTTTTAGCCTGGTCTTAATGAAGAGACTTGTCGGCCCTCTTTAAATGGCAGGAGCTGATCCACAACCAGGAGCTTTGGTGCTAAACGCTCCTCCTTACTGTGCTTTTAGAGGCTCTTGGGACCACTTGGACCACTTTGGGAACCACTTTGGGACCACTTTGGACCACTTTGGACCTTGGGACCACTTGGGACCACTTTGGGACCACTTTGGGACCATTTGACTACATTTTGAGAGCTCTTGTAAGTCAGGAGAAAATTTAAAAATTCAATTCTTAACTCAACAGGAGCCAGTGAAGAGACTTGAGCACCGGCATAATGTGCTCTCCGTTTAGTTCCTGTTTAGTAATCTTGCTGCTGCATTTTAACTGCCTGGAAGATTTTGTGGACTTTTTAAGACATGCTGCGAGCAGGGAGATACAGTAGTCTAATTAGATGTTCTAGCATCACTTTTAGGCAAGATTTTTCTGTTTTTGGCTGTATTACGCAGATGAAAATAGGCTGTTTTACAAGCTTGGATTTGGAATGAGAGTTCTTTGTCAAATAAGAACTCCAAGGTTTCTTACAGTGGAGCTGGAGGCTACACTGACTGTGACTATCTGCTCAGTAAAGCGTCTTGCAGACATTTAGGGCCATTTAGGGTTTCATTGATACATACAGCTGTGTTGTCTCTGCATAGAGTGGAAGTTAGTGGAACGGCAGCATATAAAAATAAACAGAATTGGACTGAGTACGGAACCCTGCGGCACACCATAGGTTACTTTAGAACATGGGTGAGGCGCTCTGGTTACATTAACAAGTTGGGCAAATATGGGGCACGTGATTGACGATGATCAATTGATGATCAATTGTAAACACTGCTATAACGATTTTCAATGTTATCCTTTAAATTAACAATTTTAACAATTATACAATGAAAGCGTTGAGAAGCAATAACACACATCAAATTCAAAATAGACCGGACCCCTGACTTTTTTTTTAGGAATGTTTATGTTGATCTCTATGCTATTTTCTATGAAAATGTCATTGTTTTTTTACCAGTGAAAAAGGCAAGACCATAGGTGTTTTGCATGTTTGTCACCTTGTTTGTCAAACTAAGCTCATCAAACAAATGTAATATTAATCAAAGACAACAACGTAAACACAAAATGCAGTTTTGAAGGCAAGATTTTTATTTTACGGGAAAACAAAATGCAAACCTAATGGCTCTGTATGAAAAAGTGTTTTTCCTCCTGTTAAACTATAACTTAACTGTGGTTTATCCACCTGAGTTCAGTTCCTCTAGCCACACTTAGGCTGATTATTGCTACACATATTCTCAATCAAAAATCACGTAAATAGGAACTGCCTAACAAAGTGAATTAGACCAAAAGATCCTCAAGAGCTAGACATCATGCTGAGATCCAAATACATCATGTTGAGATCTATCAGTCTGGAACGGGTTATAAGGCCATTTCTAAAGCTTGGAGACTCCAGCGACCACAGTGAGAGCCATTATCCACAGATGGAGAAAACACTGAGCAGGGGTGAACTTTCCAGGAGTGGCGGGCTGACCAAAAATAACCTAAGAGCACACGCGTCGGCTCATCCACCAGGTACAA
Source organism: Chaenogobius annularis (assembly GCA_015082035.1). NCBI lineage: Eukaryota > Metazoa > Chordata > Actinopteri > Gobiiformes > Gobiidae > Chaenogobius > Chaenogobius annularis. The sequence goes on along the minus strand of BJKM01000448.1, from coordinate 188,048 downwards.
AAAGACCCCACAACAACATCCAAAAACTGCAGACTCACTTGTCTCAGTAAAGGTCAGAGTTCATGACGCCGCCAATGAGAAAGACACTGGGCAAAAACAGCCTGTATGGCAGAGCTCCAAGATGAAAACCTCTGCTGAGCAAAAAGAACATTAAGGCTCGTCTCAGTTTTACCAGAAAACTTCTTGACGATCCCCAAGACGTTTGGGAAAATACTCTTTTAAACTGACGGACCAAAGTTTTACATTTTGAAGGTGTGTGTCCCATTAAATCTGGAGTAAAGTAACACCACATTTCAGAAAACAACGTCACAACCACCAGTAAAATGTGGTGGTGGTAGTTTGATGATCTGGGCCTGTTTTGCTGCTTCAGGACCTGGAAGACGTTCTGTGATAAATGGAACGATGAATTCTGCTGTTTACCACAAAATCACAAAACAAAAAGGAAAGTCCAGGTATCTGTTCGTGACCTCAAGCTGAAGTGAACTTGTGTTCTGCTACGGGACAATGATCCAAAATAGCAAGTCCACCTCTGAATGACTGAAGAAAAACTAAATGAAGACTTTAGAGTGTTCTTGGTCAAAGTCCTGACCTAAATGCTATTGAGATGCTGTGGCATTACCTCATGCTCAAACCCTCCAATGTGTGAATTACAAAATTCTGCAAAGATGTGTGGGCCAAAATTCCTCCACAGCGCTGTAATAGGCTCATTGCAAGCTATCGCAAACGTTTGATTCAGTTGTTGCTGCTAAGGTGGACAAACCAGTTCTTAGGTTTAGGGGGCGATTACGTTTCACACAGAGCCATGTAAGTTTGGATTTTTTCCCCTTTGATGATAAAAACTCCATTTAAAAACTGCATTTTGTGTTTCCTTGTGTTGTCTTTGACAATTGTAAATTAGTTTGATCTGAAACATGTTAAGTGGACAAATATGTAAAAAATAAGAAATCAGGAAGGGGCAAACATGTTTTCACACTTACTGAGAGGTACAGTATCTATTGATCCTCTTTTTAATTCCCCCCAAGGCCTATCTCCATCCCAGTGGCTCAGACGGAGAAATATTAAAACTACAGTTAATAAATACGTTTCTCATGCTGACTCCACGGATTGCTGCTTCAATAGAGACCATTACATTGTGGCAGGACGTGGTAACCCGGGGTGACAGGGCCAGAGAAGAAATGAAACTCTATCCTGCCATTTCCTCAGCCATTAGGCAAAGTCTGTTGTAGGACGTATATTGACATTAGAACTCGAGCTCAGGGTAATATATGGAAAATGGAGGAGAAAACATTTTCAGTAGGAGAAATATCAATTATTCTTCCACGCTAGGAAAATGGTGTTCTACTCTAAAGAAGAAATGAAATAAAAAAAGCCTATCACATATTATATATATTATATATATATATATATATATATATATATATATATATATATATATATATATATATATATATATATATATATATATATTGCGCCAAGGGAACTTCTAGGGAGACACAGAATTCCATCCATATAATTCAGGGAACATGTAGGCACAAGGATTTCATTCTTCTAACCAAATAAAAGTTCATTTAACAAAATGAAGGTATTGTCATATTTTTAGTTGCCAAATCATAACTAGAGTTATATGTGGGCTACATATAGTTATATGTATATGTAGCTACATATAGTTATATGTAGCCCACATTGGGGTATTATGTCCTAGATACATAGTAATTAGTAACATAAGTAATTTTCCATCTGATTGTACAGGTTTGAGAAGCGAGAAATTGTGCTTGATGTCCTCAATGGCTTACATAATGCAGATGCATTTTGGATACTTTTTTACCTGCTGGACATTCGGACACCACAAAAAACATTTGGACACAACCAAGGTTGGGATGACTGTATTAATTTATGGTAGCTTTTTATTTTGTATCTTATTTTTAAATAATGAACATTCCAACTAAATATGGATTTTTACATTTTTAAAAATGTATTTATTTATTATAATTGGTATGGGCAATGGGGACATTTAGGTATGCAAGCATCTTATAGTCACGGTTTGAAAAAAGTTAAGTTGAATAACTCAACTCCGGATGCCCTTCTATTTTAAACTAGTGACTGAACCTGATTTGAGTCCATCTAATTGCACCAAATCCCAGCACACATATATAGTGAAGTAACTCTTAGGGTCAAAATGAGAACACTGTGTGCTGTCTACATTTTATTATAAAGCGTTTAAAGCACTGTTAGCATGATAGTTGTTGTGAGCTTAACTTATTTGGCCTCTAAAAAGTATTAAAAGCAACTCATTGCAGTGAAGAATTAGGATGGTAGGAATATGTTAGATAAGTGAGGAATAACTTTGGGTAGTATGAATAAGATAAACACCTTGTACAGTGCCTTTAACAAATGACTATGCCTGGATTACAATAGTAGCACTTCAACAGACATCTGATACTGCCACCATCTGGGCGGAAGGTGAACATAAATCTGCACATTTAGGGTCTTCTTTGCGTATTAATACAAATTGGTCTTGTGGAGAAAATTCCGCCAGCAGTCCATCCTTCCCCTCTCATTCCTGCCTGATTCAAAATGGCCGCCACATGCTGCTCCTCCGCACTATTAGCACTATTATCCCTGTGCACCATGCTGGCTCTCCATTTGGTCCAGTTGTTTAATCACTTGTGTGGAAAATGGATGGACAGCCTCTGAACGGGCAGAGCAGGTGAAGACATGACATTAGGACGTAGACCGCTCTTGCTCTGGGGAATCAATAATGCACACAGTACCTAAGAAAACACAACCCGAGCCTAGTTTGCAGATGATTTTATGTGCTATTGATGAATTTTAGTGACCTCTTCCTGTTTTGAAGGACTTTCTGAGGACTTGTTTTTCCCATATATTGTGTTCATGCAACATCTGAATTCTAGACGTTTCACATTGACCTGGAGGATGTGTCAGGATTATATGGTAGAAAATGCTGTTTAAATTTGATTGCAGATTTGTTGACTTGTTTTAGGGTTTATGTGTCTGTAATTACTAGGCGTAGCCACATGAAACTAAAAATCACCCTTCAAAGACGTGATTGTGGTCAGTTGAAAGGATTTAAAGCCATAAGATTAGTATGGAACAAATAATGATGAAGTTCAACATTTGTGGATCATAATTTTGGATATTTATTTCAAAAACTTAGTTATATAAACCCAAATTATCTTTTGAAAGCAGTGAACATTATGCATATTCAGTCTTTTTGAACAACTTTTGAAAACCTTTGTTAAATTATGAATAGAAAATTGTAGTGGCCCACCATGTATTTTATGGAAACTGACTTTTTAAGAAAGCTGCCTGAGAAGTATTATCAAAACTATGACAAAGACAATGGTATTTTTCATATAGTTTCACACTAATCCAAAGAATAAATGAGCAGAAATCAGCATGAACATTACATGGAGCAGAAATAGGACCAGCCCAGTCAGGACATATTGAAATCTGGACTGAAGAAACCCATAAAAAAAACATTTATTTAAAACATAAGAAGATTTTTCGATATGAGCTAGTTTTTAAACCCTGTGTTTTGTGTGGTTGCAGGTGGGTAACCTGGGCCTGCTCTTCATGCTACTGTTTTTCATCTACGCCGCCTTAGGAGTGGAGCTATTTGGAGAACTTGGTAAGAAACAAATAAAGACACGTGTGCTCTTTTTGGACAATGCACAAACTGTACAATGAAGTTAACAATAAATTCAAGCAGAACACAGCATTTCCTTCCTGTTCCTACTTCATGACACCCATCTATCACTGGCAAGTCATTCACTTAAATGCAATCTCTCTACACTGTGTGCTGCAACTCACCTTTGACCCATCTCCACCGCCTCAGACTCTCCATCTCCTCTTCACCACCACCCGTATCTAGTTGCACTGTGTAAACATATTCAATGTTATATCATTGTTCCCTCATCAAAAACATACTTGGAGTTGTAATTGGCTTCGTTCCTGCTTGTTTCATTAATTCAGATTACTCTGTGCCTCAAAAATCACCCAGTTTCAATGTTCTGGAGAGTGTTGCATTATAGGTTTTTTAAAAAGCACAGTTTTTAAATCCACAAACAATCGCCAGACTCATTCTACAGTCAAACACACATTCAAAACATCAGGGAGTATAAAAAGAGAAAACATTGTACAGTTTTAGGGCATATGTCTCGTTTCTCCCTCACACAGTTGCGCCAATATGTAAAGTATATTCTCTGGGACGAGCCATTACATTGTGGACAACACGTGTAGGATTTTAGGTAGTTAACACTGATGTTGAAAAGTAAATTTTTATTAATTCTAGAATAATCTAAGTTAAAGATCACTTTAATGCCACTCTCGGGTTTTACATGTCCAAGGGAAGGCTCAGATGTAGATTAAGGCCTCCTCCGAGCTCTATGGGTCCTTAGAGCTGTCCGTGGTGCTGATCTTTGTTTGGGGTTTAGTGTTCGAAGATTTTTGACGAGTACGTTGACTTGTGCCTTCTTTACTGAAAATGGGCCTGAATGCCTGAATTTGTGGGAGACAAAGGAACCCTCACCCAGGTGGGGGAGGGCACCTGGGGTCCAACTAGGACGTGTCTTGTGGAGTTTCAGGAGCCATTTCGAGATCTGCTGTCGTTTTTTCCTTTGTCCAGGAGCATGAGGCGAGAGGGGTTCCGTACTGATGTGTCGTGGGTCAGGGTCCAGAGCAAGAGCCTGTTAGTGGGGGTCTTTTTATCTGAGCTCAGAGGTGTGGCCCAGAGTGGGAGTGATTTTAAGGCTGACTTTTACCTCTCAGTCAATCTTGTTTTTAATTTGGACAATTTGAATTTACACCAGAACAATGACATGTAACCGTAACAAAATACTGAGCACACATCATTAGGTCATAAGGATATGTACATTTAATCATCACATTTCAAAACACGGTCCTTAAAGCAAACTAAAGTAAGACATAGTTCCAAGTTTAGAAATCACGCAGTGAAGCATTAAGTCTGTTTAGATATAAAATATAGTCATTAAGGACTTTGTCCTGAGGAACTTCTCATCCGGCAGAAGAAGAGGAGTTTGTTACCGTGGATGATCCCACTTCTCCACAGGGGTCAGGTCCTTGGACCCAGTTGGTGTCCTCTGTGTTCTTTATGAGGTGTAGACCCAAAAGGGGAAGGGGGGGTCTGGTGAAGGCAGTGTTCTCGTCCATGGGGGATAGGTAACATTCCTCGGCCCATCCAACATGCTGCTTTGTTCTGCAACAGTGAGTTTCACCAAGAGTCTTGAAGTATGAAAAGGTCGTTTAAAGGTCTTTTGGGATGTATATGTCCTCTACACATCAATAGCATACAGTACACAGGTCACACAACAGTCACTGCCTTTAAAATGTAGTTTAGTTTAAAACAAAATAAAGAAGAAGAATGTTTGTATGTTTGTTTGTAGCATAAGTATGGAATTCTCCACTAGATAATAAAATATGTAAAAGAATGTGTGGATTTTTTGTGGCCGAAACACTCCTGAATAATCCAAGCAGTGAGTACAGAAGTCTGTCATGTACCAATAACAAGTCTAATTTCTGATGCATGAATTTAGTGCTTATATAATAGTCACAGTGGAGAACCAGCTGAGCCTCCCTATTTTGTACAATTTTTCCTTTTCTTATATTTTCAGCTGTAATATTGCACCATACAGTTGGACAATAGTCACGGTTCGATAATATCAGAGCTTGTGCAATTAATTTGATCGCTTTACAAGGTAGAAAAAGTCCATAGGTCTTAATCATAGAGGCACACAAACTGTATATGTTTTGACCATGATAATGCATGGTCTAAAAATATTCCTAAAAGCTTCATCTCATCGACTTCATTAATTGTAACACCAAGAGTTTTACAATGTAATAATGGCTGCTGATTAATGGAATGATTGGAGCCAAATACCACGCTATGAAAAGGTGTAGGTTCGAAAAGGCAGGCAATAGTGGATAAAGTACTGCGTTTTACTTATTTAGTGCTTCATATACTTTACAGTGAAGAAGCCCTGACATTTATTTAGTGTGTTTGTATTTGTTATGTTCTGATACTAGCACGTGTTGGTTAGGGATGTCATGATTATTCGGTTAATCAATAATCATGATTATTCAAGTCACAATATAATTGTAAAACAGAAGGAATAATAATCGTGACAATTTTAGAAGCAAATGTACGTATTATTTGTTCAATTCATAGCACAAAAATAGACCTAGATGTAAAACGCTTTATTTTATCTGGCTGTTTTTGTCATATTTAACTTTATTTTGTCTTTCAGAAAGTTAAATTCCGTAAAGCCGTTTCCAAACTTGAGGAACAGTAACGACCACAAGAATAAGAGAAAATGTCAGTGTTGTTTGATCACAGTCTCAATAATCGTTGTCCTGTAGCCTAACTTGGCTAATGTTCTCTTGCCAGACAGAGTAGCACAATACAGCACTTTACTGTAGTTTATAACCACTTCAGGCTCTGTCAGTCTCATTCCTCTTCTTGTTTGAGCTCCGTCTTCCTCACGTCCGCTCGTCTGTGAGTGGTTGAACGTCTGTCACTTCCTGGATTAGGTCCCAAATCCGAATTTGTGCTTTCACACTGTCCGGGCTACGGCCCACTGGAGCATTCACGGCTGGACTTTGGACCAAAAACAAACAGGAAAGTTCTAAAGGCCGGACCAAAGAGCAACAAAAGCACCAGAGCATCAGAAAATGTGAAATACTAGTCCTAAGGTGGCAAAAAGCATGTTAAAAAGACAATTAAAGGCGTATAATATGTCCACTTTTCAGTTTAAATAGACTTGAACCTCTCTTGTTACAGTTTATTTTACATGCAGCGTTCACACTTGACTTTAACACGATTTCCTCCGCACATCACAACACTGACTTCACTTACTGCTGAGGTCATCATTTGTCTGTGTTTGTCTTTTCTTGTTGAGTTTGCATTTCTCTCTCAGCAATTGGACAGCGAAAATGTAAATAAATAAATCATTTCCACTTTGCAAATTCCACATAAGTAGCATCCAGAAATAGCCTCTCTGAAGAATAAAGACACTTTTATGTTGTTTTTGTTGTTTGGCAGTGGAAAGGATTAGTGAAGGCGAAATCAAGTGCGGCATTACGACTGAGGCCATTTCAAAGATTATGGAGATATAAGAGGGAGAGAGATGGGAAGAGAGAAGGAGAGAGAGTGATGGAGACAGAGATGGAAAGAGAGTCAAAGAGCAGGGAGACCGATGGAAAGAGAGAATGGGGGAGAAGAGGAGGGGTTGAGAAAAAGAGAAGGACAGAATGTGGTGGAATAAGAGAGAGAGAGGCAGGTGAATGAGGTGAAGAAAGAGAGGGAAAGGGATAGAGAGAATGAGAGAAGGGGGTGGAAATAGCAGGGGAGGAAAAGAGAAAATGAGGGAGATCGAAAGAGAAAATGAAAGAGGGGTAAAGAGAGAAAAAAAAGGGAAAACTTGAATGGGGTAGAGAAAACCAGATGGAAGGAAAGAGAGAACAAAAGAAAACAAGGGAAGGAGGTAGAGAGAGGAAACTAGAGAGAGGGGATGAGAAAATGAAAGACAGGGTAGAGAAAGAGAAAATGAGAGATAGGGGTGAAGGGAGCGCAAACGAGAGAGAGACAAACAAGATATAGGTGTATAGAAAACGAGAGATAAGGGGAAATTAGATAAAAGGTAGGGAGAGATAAAACGGGTAGAGAGCGAGAAAACTAGAGAGAAGGTAGAGAGAACATGAAAGAGGGAAATGAGAGACAGACGATGAGAGAGGGGCAGATTATAGATTAGAGAAAGAAAGGGGAGGAAAAATGAGCGGGAGGGCTGGGTAGAGAGAGAGAGAGAGAGAAAAATAACAAGAGATTGTTGGGAGAATACGAAAGAGAAGGTTGAGAGAGAGAAAAAAATGAGTAAGAGGGGTAGAGATAGAAAAAGAGGCAGTGAGTTAGAGAGAGATTGCAAAAAAAAACATGAGAGAGGAGCAGAGAGAGTGAGAGAAGACGAGAGTGAGGAAAAGAGAGAGAAAACAAGAAAAAAGGTAGCGAGAACATGAAATAATGAAAAGAGAGGCAATGAGAGAGAGAAAATGAAAGAGGGGGCAGATAGAGTAAACGAGAGACAGATTAGAGAGAGTTAGAGAGCGAAAAGGGAGAAAAAAATGAGAAGGAGAGCTGGGGAGAAAGAGAAAGAGAGAAAACGAGTGATTGTAGGGAAAAAACGAAAGAGAAGGTAGAAAAAAAATGGGTAGAGATAGCAAACGAGACAGTGAGTTGGAGAGAGATTGTTAGAAAACAAGAGAGAGGGGCAGAGAGAGTGAGAGAAGACGAGAGTGAGGAAAAGAGAGTGAAAAAATAGAGAAAATGAGAGGGAAAGAACGTGAGAGATTTTGAACAGGCCTTTGTTGTGTCTGTCAAAACATGTTGTCATGACATCGTTCACAGCCGGTACTTACAAAAACGAAAGTATGTACATATGTTTACAGACACAGAGAGAGAGTGGGAGAGAAGGGGGGAGAGAGACAGAGGGTGGGAGAAAGAGAGAGATGAACGTTATGTGTGGAAAGAGCTCTCCTGGTTTCACACAGATGCTCGCGGAGCTGTTTGCACTAAAACACAAGCTGTTCACTTACAAAAAGCGTGCAGAGTTAGCGTTAGTGACTTTTTTTTTATACGTTTCTACTTCTTTTTTTCTTTTTTGGGGAGCAGTCCAACTACAGTACGCAGCAAGCAGGTTTTTGATTGGTGTTTTCATAGCCTACTGCCACAAAATATCAGTAAAAGAGTGAACAATTTGACGTGTTCTGACAGGATATTTCGATGTATTTACTTGCGCTGACCCAGTGTAAGTCACTCTATATTACAAAGTGTTTTCTTGTCTAATTTTCCATAGTTTGACCATTTTGGCCAAAGTTTATCATTTTACTTCCTGGTCGGACATGGGCAAAAGATGTGACATAGTAATTCCATAACTGTTACCTAGCAACCATTATAAACAAGATCCAAAGCTAATGAAATGGAACTCTTTTATAGTCTTTTTTATAGTTTAAAAAGTGCATATGGCAGGTTCTGCTGTTTTTCTAATTCTGAATTCTGAGTTTGTGGTAAGTATTTATCATAGTTTTACTTGCGTTAAGTTGCAGTCTGTGAAGACATTTTGAAAAATAAAACATTAAAATGACAGGAAGTAGAGCTGAGTTCTAAAACGGAATCCCTCTGTGATGTCATCAATGTGCGACGTGCTATTGAAAACACTCCAAATGTCCGCACTGTCCCTGCATAAGGCACTTTTGGGTCTCAAGCCATTTTATAGTGGTGTCCGAATGCCCCGCCGGTGAAAAACTAGTGCTCTCAAAGTTTCCCACAATGCACCTTGAAAAGTAGTGTACAGCGATGGTCACTAGACCGGTCAATATAGACCACAATGCATTGTGAGAGTGGGAAAAACAACAGCGACAGGTCTTTAAGTGGACACAACAGACTGAATGAAGCAGAAGAGCTGTTTAAATGCACTGTTGACTCGACAATATGAACAAAAACACTCTTAAGGCTGCAAAGTTGCTAGCGTTAGCCGCTAACCTTAGCTTTAGTCACCATCACAGGCAAAAAGCTGAATAAACCAGTCTGTTTGTTGTTGAATGTGAGATCATTGTCCGAATCGCTCTGTGATTGATTGCACTGTAGAGTCTGCTAACTTGTGCAGGACTGTGTCGTGAATGAAGGGTCAGGGGACGAGTGTGGACATTCGGACGCAGCCAGAGACAGTTTACGCTTAACTGACACACTTTTCTGACAGTTTAAACTCGCATGTAACAAAATAAAGGTGTTATATGGTATTATTGTTTATCAAATCTTATCAAATCTGAACTGTTGTTTCATTCATATAGATTTTGACACTTGTTTATAATGTGGTTGCCAGGTAACAGTTTTGTTTTTACCTCTATGTCATATTTGCTGCTCATGACCAACCAGGAAGTGCAATTATTAACGTTACGAAAATGGTCAAACTGGGGGACAAATAGACAAAATGTGGAGTCAAATCTGAATTATAGACACATTTTTCCCCTAATGTTTCTCACAAAACGATTAAAATAAAGTTCAAAGCTGTCACATGGCCTTTAGCCTTTGTAACCAGGCTGTCTTGTGTGTCTTTCTCTTTGTGCGCAGTCTGTAATGAAGACTACCCGTGTGAGGGGATGAGTCGTCACGCTACTTTTGAGAACTTTGGCATGGCCTTTCTGACCTTATTTCAAGTGTCCACGGGCGATAACTGGAACGGCATAATGAAGGTAAGTCTATTCAGGGACTGTAATTAAAATAGATTGGCTCGCACAATAGTTCTAACAGAAATGAGAGACGCTGACCCCAGGCTTTTGTGTCGTTCAGTGGATTATGCCAAACTGAAAGCTTAAATGCATTCAGTTTGAATCCATCAGGCATGAAATCTAAAAATATATATATTAAATGTGATATCATTTACTACAATAGTATCTCAGAAAGTTTTCATCTGCGTTTTGAAGTTAGATTAAAGTCAGTATTTCTGCAGGGACCTAGTAATGTGACCACAAAGTAAAAAAATTAAATATATATATATATTTTTTTAATTCTGTTAAAATGAATAAATAAACCTCATTTATAGGTATATCTAACACTTTTTTTAAAAAGTATTTTTCATGTTTGATTAAATTATCTATGTATTTAGCTACTGTTTTAACACCTTTTTATTTGTGTGTTTTTTTTTTGTTGATTTTTGCTAAGCGAGAAAAAAAAAGAGAGGGGGAAAAAAAGGGCAAAACGAGACACACAAATTGATTTAATTTGAAGAAATGTAAAAATGTAATTGTTAGGTTTTAAATATTTGGATGTTTTTTCACCAGCCAAGCCAAGGTGCCCTATTTTAGGGTCCTCAATATTTGTATTTAGTAAATGCAATTTTATTCCATTTGGTGGAACATTTCAGGCAAATAACAAGCGCACCTGAAAAAAGGCCAAAAAATGTTATTTCATTTGACTTGTTGATACCCAAATTGTATGACCACTGAGAAAATCAAATCCCACTTTTGCCAAGACTCCCTAATATAACAAAATATTTAGAGAAACTTTATAAAACCAAACCTTTTTTTCCTCAACGTTAACTTTTGCTTTGAATTGTAAAGTTGTAATTATTTCTTTATTTTGCTAATGTGGCCACAAAAGCTCATTAGCACTGTACAATGTGTCCATTCAAAATATTTTTTTTCTTACAACTCATTGAAGAGAATTGTAGTACCAGGCTGTGGGGATTTTCTACATATCGGTAATTAGTGTGGTAAAATGTGCAAGTCTGATAAAGTTATAAAGACCAAAACAGTAATGAGAAGGAGAAAAAAATAAAATTATAATAAATATCTCTGGAGAAAGCTGGTGGACAATAATTAAACATCTGGCAAACATTTAGTCGATAGAGAAAAGCAGAAAATGGTCGTGGGGTTGTCACGCCAAATTAGGCAGCACACGGCGCCGCTCGCGGGGGACATATTATGCAGAATAATCGTTTCATTTGCACATTTTGAAAGTATTCCCATTTGGTGAAGTAGTCTCTCGAACGCTCTCAAATTGTAGATTAAAAACTCTCCATGCAGGTAACTAAAAAAACAGGAGGTTTATAAAGTCGCTGCACCTTCACTGGACTCTACTGGACACTGAGAGTCATCTATCTGTTAGCGTCTTGTTAACAATAGCCCTGCTGGTATACAAAATATCAATGTGTACTTCAACACGTAGAAGAGGAGACACGGACCAAAAAGTTGTAGTGTATGTTCTTTAAATTATGTCAAATCAACCTTTATGAGCTTTTATGCAACCCCCCCTCACTTACTCAATACTAAATTGTGATTATTAAAAAAAAGTAGACTGTTTCATACATGAAAGGTTCAGGAATAAAAATGTAATTAAATGAAAAAAAAAAATCAAGTTTAATAAAATGTAATAAAATAAAAAGTTCAATTCAATTCAAATCAAATCAAATCTACTGCTTCCTACTGTGAAATGAAGCTATGAAAAGCCTATTAATTCTGCATTTTTAACAGTTATCAGTGGCTCCATTTCTATCATTTTGTCATTTTTTGACCAAAATGTAAAATAAATGACCTATGTATGTTATGGTTTATTATGAAGTATTATTTTAAATAGTGAGATATGTCTCCTTTAAAAACATGAGCGAGATCTTCTTGATTACCGTCTAGTGATGTCACAGAGGTAAAGTATTTTGAGCATTCTAGAGTAGGCATGGCCAAATTACGGCCCGGGGGCCAAATGCGGCCCTCTGACCAATTTTTGTTGAGTTGGTCCAAACAACAAAAAGTTGTACTTTTTACTGTAAAATTGAAATATTTCAAGCATTCTGATGTTATACCACTTCGTTGTCAGGTTGTCTGTGGCCCTCTGCTCCGTATAAGTATCAAAATGTGGCCCTCGGTGAAAAAAGTTTGGACACCCCTGTTCTAGAGGGAGGAAAATAGATAAATAATGCAGAACTCAAACTTGATCGAAGCAAACTTTCTTCCAGTTGTAAAAACAAACGTGTTCCCTCATCAGTATCTTTCTGAGTTGTACTTTGAGTAAAAAAAATTATAACCTCAGAGTCAAATGTCACGTAGCAAAAGAAAAAAAGTAGTACATTTTAGAACAATATTGTGGTTTATAATGAACAAAATGTAAATGCTAAATACAGGAAAAGTGGCGTTAAATGTCTTCTCAAACATCTGGCCCCTCTCTCCAGGACACATTGCGCGAGTGCCCGCCCGACCACGGCACGGAGCTGGAGTACGCGTGCAACCCGAGCCTGCAGTTCATCTCGCCCATGTACTTTGTCTCCTTCGTGCTCACCGCCCAGTTCGTGCTCATCAATGTGGTGGTGGCCGTGCTGATGAAGCACCTGGACGACTCCAACAAGGAGGCCCAGGAGGAGGCGGAGATGGATGCAGAGATTGAGCTGGAGCTGGCCCAGGGCACCCTCTGTTGCATGGGCGCCCCCGGATGTGGAGGAGGAGGAGCCGGAGGAGGAGCCGGAGGAGGAGCCGGAGGAGGAGCTGGAGGAGGAGGAGGGCTGGTGGCGGAGAAGGGGAAGGAGAAGACGTCGAGGCCGGTCGCGAGGGAGGAGAGAGGCGACAGAGGGTTGAGGAGGATGAGGCACAGCACCAGGAGCTCGGTGCAGGCGCTGTACTCGCCGTCGCAGGTGAGGCGGGGACGCTTTTGGGGGTGTGCTGTCGGGGCATGTGGTATGGGTGAGCACACGGCACTGTCACTAGAGTCTACGTACACGGGGGACACTTGAGAGAATGTGGATCGAGCTGCACCGTGCAAATGCTGCTTCATTCACCGCGACCATTTCTTAGCAAGTTTTTATTTGATTTGGATTTTTTGCAAAGACCAGAAAAAAGACCCTAAAATCCTGAAAGGACCCGAGCAATGTTAGTTTTGACCACTAAGCAAATTTTACTTTATTTTATTCATTTTTTTAATCAATTATAGTCAAACAAGTCAACTGATTATCTTTAGTAAAATTTGATTATTCATTTATTTATTTATTTATTTGTTCCCCCATTTCTATTTATTTATGTATTGAGATTTGTATGTATTGATAAATAATAAGAAAAAATTGCTTTTTTTCTTTAAAAAAAATAAAAATATATATATATTAATACTTTGTTGGACCAAATTATCTGCACAATTATTCACAGTTTCAATCTTTAAATAACTTGTTTTTACTGTTTTGTTTTTGTTTTTAATACAGGCTTGATAAAATGTCATATTTGTTCAACTCGATTATTTAAATTTTTTTCTTTTGTATTTCATTATTAATTAAACTTTTCTTCAAGATTGTTTTTCTTTGTTAGACCAAATTATCTGCACAATTAGTTACTGCTTCAATCCTTTTTAATACGAGCAAAAAACGAATTTAATAAAAATACAGGGTTGATTAAAATATATATATATATATATATATATATATATATATATATATATATAAAAATATATATATATATATATATATATATATATATATATATATATATATAATTTGTTTTAATGTATTGTATGACACGTTGGAAAAAAATAAGAATAATTTGCTCAGTGACTTTCTCTTTAAGTATAAAGTTCTTGTTTGACCAAATTGTTTGCACATTTAGCCACTATTGTCATCCTTGTAAATAACCTTTTATTTTTGTAGATTTTTTATCTCCCGAAAAAAAAAAATCCTTTGACATTTGTCATCATAAATACAAATACCAAAAAAACAGATTATTTATTTATTTGTGTACTTTGGTGTTTGTGTGCGTGTTTGCTGGTTGTACGGCAGTATTCATTTCATCTTGAACCAACCAGAACAAAGAGAAAGTTGTGAAGAGCGGCCTCAGCTGTCAGTCAGGTCTGTGCGCTGTGACGCCTCAGCTCAGGCGGAGAAAACGACACGCTGGGGTCCGCACAAGCTGCTCATTTTGTAGACAAACTGGTGTCACGGAACAAGGTTAAAAAAATTGTCTGTCGAGAAGTAATTGTTGTCTTTTGTGGATTGGCTGAGATCGTGAGAGATTCGGGTTTTTTGGTGGTTTTAACTAGAAAAAGGATTAAACATTTAAGAAATATTTGAGAAAGACACTAATCACAAGTCTGGCCAACCAAGACAATGCACCTCGTTTTTCATTATACAGAGTAGGGTTGTCACGCTAGGGAAATTTCAAACTCGATTTTGAAGCTAAGAAAGACACAATAGCAATTACAAAGTTAACAAAGCACTAGTGCTGTCAATCTATTTCGAAATGTATCAGATTAATCACACAGCGTGCTTTCTTTTTTGCACATTTTCTCTCAAAATGTTTCATTATTTCACAAATCTAAATACCTTTGATTTAAATTTTAGATTTAAAAGCCCTTTTGGCTCTAATTTAAGTCAATTCCATAATGAAGCTGTGTGGTCACGTGTTTCAAGTAAGGTTCCACAGGTTTAGTTGGGTTCAAGGCCCTTCATTGCCGCTTGCGGGTGTAACTGGTGTAACTGTCATGTTCAAAAACAAACAAAACTGGGGCTTGGAAGTTAAAAAGAAAGAGAACAAGTTTAGAATATGAGAGGACAGAGTGCAGTGTTGGAAAGTAACTAAGTATAGAAGTAGTTCTGTAGTTCTGGCCCCACAGTCTCTATCTGCAAATGGAACTGCGTCAGACCTGGTTTAGTCCTGGTTTAGTCCTGGTTTAGTCCTGGTGCAGTCCTGGTGCAGTCCTGGTTCAGTCCTGGTTCAGTCCTGGTTCAGTCCTGGTTCAGTCCTGGTTCAGTCCTGGTGTTTTTTGTATTTGCTGCAGAAGGAGGGTCTAAGGACAGGAGGCGCTTTTAATTGTTTCATTGTTTGATCTCTGAATTAAAAAATCTGGAATGTTCACCGAGGAACCTTTTGTAGTGATTTAGGGTATTACAAAAAATGTATTGAATTAGAATTGTAAAGTGAAAGTACTGTACTTAAACAACTGACACTGTGTACTTCATTTTACTTTACATTTTACCATTTTGAAGAGGACTAAAAAATATAAAGTACTTTCTGTATGGTTTTAGGGGTCATTTTTAAACATGTTTATGATAATATCCTGAATATACGTTTTGAGTTGAAATTTTTGAGCAAACAGAAATATACATTCAATAAAGTTTTGATTAAAAGATTGTCAGAAAAAAATAAATAATAAGTTGAACAATTCGTTATCAAGATCACCATATTTCATTCTTAAATAGTTATCAAAATACTTTTTACTCTAAAGGAACATGTTTGGATTAAAAACATTTTGCTCCTGTATCTATACTTTACTTAAGTAACCAAACAATCGCCACCAAACCTGCCTGACCACATTTGAACCAAAACCCAGAATCCATATTCAGTACCTCTTCCATGAGTATCCCAATACCCTCGTCTAACCTTTTCTCTACACCTCTTTAAACGATCCACCCCGACACCTTTTCACATCTATATTTGTTAAAAGACAAAAGGCTGAGGAGAGACCGTGGCGAGGGTCTGGAAAAGGCCACACATAGGCAGAGATTAGACCCAAGCAGAGCGAGAGTAATTCATTTCACTTGGCGGCTCTCTGCTCTCTGTAGACCGGCCCATTGTTACCTCTAAAGCAGTTATTAACGGGGGCTCGCTCGGGCCACTGACAGTCACTCTAGTATTGTATTGTATTGTATCAGCTCATCGCACGAGAAAACTCTACCCATTTCTAATAAACCGCAGCGCGCATCGAAAACGCGGGCTCAAATTGTCGCGCTAACGTGATTTTGCTCGTTTTTTTTTTTAAAGATGTAACTTTTCTCGTATTATTAATCATGCAGAAAGAGCACATTTTAAAATGACATGGTCGTCTACCGTTGGAAAGGAATGAAAAGGGAAGTTCATCCAGATACAGTATGTGCCACGTTTTACAAATAATAAAACCCATATCGTACATGAACTATACTTTTCAATCATGAAGCCGATCGCAGCAAGCCACAAGAAGACGCTTAGTAGTCTCATAGTTTGAATGCCATCGTGGACAGGGCAGCGCATTTTCTATGTCGAATTGTCTTTTCATAGGTTCCACAAACGTAACGAAGAACGTCGCGCATTAATAAATGAGACCCCTGGTGTTATCCAAGTGCAGAGAATAATGCCCGTTGGAGACCTCTGAGACGTATGGTTGTCAGAAGTATCGGAAATCAGATCCGTACTAAAACTACTATTGAGGATTTGAGCAAGCATCGAAATGTGACCGTTCTTGAACAGTTTTATAATGATCTTATCGTTATCAGAACTAGTATACAGTATGACCACATGGCAACGTGAAGAAGGTACTATTATTTTGGGTTTGAAGTACTATTCCTTAGTATCGAGATAAAGTCTGGAATTTGAATATCGTTTAGTCTTTCCAGCGCTACAGATTGGCCTGTCGATCGATAAGTCGACTAATGGGGAACCGAATTGACGTGAAACCAGCTAAAACTCTTAAACTTCAACTTACCTAAACTGCTCGGGAGTTCATGCAAACTCGATTGCACAGAAAAGTACTAGAAATCTGTGTATTTATTGAACGAGTCCGATTAAACTCATGATTAACTCCCAGATCTTCCGCTTGCTTTCTCCTGTCTGCTGCCCTCTACAAATTCATCATCTAAATAAATGGATAGCTCGACTAATACAAATTTTGGTCGACTAAAACACCTTCAACCGATTCATCAATGACTAAACGCCAACGGTCTTAACTATCAACGTGCAAAAATTGTTAACCCTGGGTCTAAAACAAGACTCTTCCTGTCCTTCTATTCCAAAATCGCAGCCCCTCAATTTCGGTTAAACACATCTACATTGCTGTGAAATCTCCAAGAATAAAGTTGCATTGTCAAAAAGTTCTGAAATTGAAGAGGAGTGATACGCACTTTGCTATTTTTGCTCCACTGCTGATGTAATGCTCTTCTTTTGGATACAGTTGAATTTGCTAAGGGCCATGACTTTGTGTTCATTGTAAGATCGGCAGCAGACACATAAATCATTTCCATTGTAGTTTTCCTGGAGCTGTCAGTAAGCGCCTTTTTGCAGATTACTTTTTGGGCACACCGATCAGACAGATAAGGCCGAGGTGGGAGGGATTATTTGGGTTGCCTAATTTGCCCTGTCTAAACGGCTTCGGAGCTGATCATTTACAAAGCAAAATGCAAATCTGACATTGTTTTAACGAGGTGTTTAAGGGTGTAATTGAGGTGACGAATCAGACATAATACTGCTCAGGGCTGTGGCTAGCTTATGATGCCGCTACAGTATGTTTTAGCATTGATATTCATAGAAGCAAAATTCTCCATCTCTGCCCGTTTCTTAGTCGCGATCACTTGGCTAGCCGATGCTAAGTTATGCATGCTAAGCTGCAGTACGTCAAATTAAAGGTTTCATCACTGACAAATGGATGGTGAAGCTAATCCCCATATTCCAAAATGTTTATTTCATGATATTTATGTAATTTATCTGCTCTCTTTACCAGTTACATGTAAAAGAGGAGGTTTAGTGTCACTAGATTCTTACAGAAACACCACGTCAAAGGTTTCAATTTAAAGTCAGTTAGCCTTTAGCTCAGATGCTAGTTTTACACGCTAAATATAATCTAAAATTAACATGGGTTGACATGCTCATGAAGACATTGACCTTAATGTGGTCGATGGGTCGGAACCAGCCAACACCCTCTTGGTTATTGATCATTTCCGATTTTTTTAAGGCTAATGCTAACGGCTATATGAAGAAATACAAGGGGTTCTCATGGTGCAACTGGTAACTGCATCTCTGACGTGAAACAATGCCCTGGAACGCCACTCCAACTGGTAAATCCTACTTGTTAGTAAATGTTAGTCAAATACAACAATATTCTTATACAAAATTACATGATTTAACAGTGACATTTCTATAGGCTACAGATTAGCACTAGCCAAATTGTTTACATACGAGGCATTTCAGTTGGAACGCTCTAAAGTCGTAACTCCTAATGTTCAAGTGGGGAATAACAGATGTCCCAGTTACTTGGAACGCAACATAAAATCTTACCGGACTAGCCGAGTTGCTAAGTGATCAATAGCATAAGCATCGAAAGCCACATCTACTAATTATATGCACTATGTTGTAGCTTAGTTAGCGGCACAACTGCAATAAAGGAAATTACCAATGTGAGGCGTACAAGCAGTGTCAGCAGAAGACAAGATTTTTTTTTCTAAACCCAGGAGCATGTCCTGAAGCCATACGAGATCAGATCAAAAACGTTAGCCAAAGCTGATGCAAAAGAGCGTGTCGAAGTGGCTGCAAGCGTGACTATTTTTGTTGAAGAAATTCTGTCAGTGGTAATGTTGTGTTTCTAAACTGTTCCTAACTGCACCTAAAACCTTTGGTGCATTGAGAGTTTACTAATGGACTCTAGTATGTTCAAAGGCGATGTCCTGTGGAGTTGACATAACCGCTGAGTTGCACTTCAAAAACATTTACCGTTTGTTTTTACCATCGGGTTACACCAGCCCAACATTGTAATCTATATTAGACACATATTATCCATTATTTGTATTGTTAATGGCCTTCAAACATGCTCTTGAGTACCTTTGCTTTGGCAGCAGTGGAAATTACAATGAAAAACAAAATACAAAGGCTAGCAGACAGAAGAAATGTGAGTATGTGAGACTATGTTTTATGACTTAAAAACTGTACAGGAGACCTACACTTAAAGTCACAAATGTAAGGAACGTTTGAACAAAGTATGAGTGGAGTATTTGGAGGAAGAGGAACGTGTAAACAGATTTAACGAAAGTGTGATTGAAGCAAATGATGGTGAGGGAATAATGAGAAACACATTTGCAGTGCTTGTTCTGGTGCGCCCCCCTTGGGAGAATAAACAGGTATCCACCTAAACCTGGTCTAAAACAGGATTAATCCAGGTCTAAACTGCCACTAAATCAAGTCTAAAATAGGACTAAACCATTGCTATACACGTTATAAACAAGGACTAATCCAAAAGAGGACAAAAGAGAACATATTTAAGCTTCAGAGGAATCTGCGTACCACCGGAAGTAGCACACGTACCACAGTTTGAGAACCACTGCCGTAGAAGGCTTGTGTCTCCATTCGCCCAATCCTCTCCTTGTCCTCCTATATTCTCTGTTCTTGTTTGTAAATCCATAAAGCCCACGTGCGTTCTCTTTCATATTCAACAAGTGCATCCACAGTTGCAGCGTGAATTGACAGTAAAATGTGAAGTTGTGCCCTGGCAGAGAGTAGGCTTATACATACTATATCTCACGGCTTTATTTTACACTACAAAACCGGAGTACGTTCAGCTACTCATGTGACGTTTCAGCTTGAGTGAATGAGATCTTGCTTGAGTGAGATGTTCTGGAGCAGAGCTGTTGACCTCCTCTTTCTGATCTGACCACCGTATACGTGTCCTGCGTGTTCTGTCCTGGCATGTCCGCATGTTCCCCGTCCTGTATGCAACCACCCCGCACTGCCCTTCGGTCTGCGGCCCGGCTTGTCCCTCCTCCGTCCCCCTGTCCCTGTGTCCCTGTGTCCCTGTGTCTTCCAGGAGAGCCAGTGGTTGGACAGCGTGTCTCTCCTCATGAAGGACTCTCTGGAGGGGGAGATGCTGATGATCGATAACCTGTCTGGCTCTGTGTTCCACCACTACTCCTCCCCTCCGCTCTGCAAACGCGGCAAGGGCCACCCGCAAGAGGTACTCCCGAGGCACTGGTCACCTGTTTAACATGCACACAGAACATGACAGTAGTTTTGTCAATCTTAGTCACCTTGAATCATGCGTTTTGAGCTATTTCTGCTACAATGTTTAAAATGAGAATGAAATAAGAGCAGACAAGTATAGAGGACTTCCTGATTGGTCAGTGCTTGCTGGAGTGGGAGGGGATAGGAACAGTTGGGAGAGGTAGCTGAGACGAAGGATTTTGGATTTTGATGATGAAACTATTTTTTGTAACTTCTATATGTTATAAAGTTTTGCAGATATTAGCCTTTAAAATAGATGATCAGTTCTGTTTTTTTTTGGATGTCCACCGTGTTTTATGCATTACACATTTGTAAAGCTCAATGCTAAGGCCCATTTTTGCTGCATGTTCGTATGTAAACAACTTTCCACTTACCATGGCTGCATTATTACTGCCAACCGTTCTGTTAAATAACCACCAGAGGGCGCTAAAATCCGTTAACGAGTTGAAGAAAAAGTGCGGCACGAAAAACGATGGAGGCTCCTGTGGCCGCCAAGAAAGCCAGGAGAGAGGAGTGTTTTTTGTTTTCTGAGGAAGTTCTGAGGAAGTTCTGAGGAAACAGACCAAATGACGGAATAATGCAAAGGACAGACAGAGGACTCCATGCGAACGTACAGCAGAAATGAGACTTGAGCTTGGTTGACATGTCATAGTCATCTGTTTGGAAAGTAAGATAAAGTAAGCGAGTAGAGCAGTAGATATAATACAGCCGCCATCTTGACTGTTTTGGTTCAATATGTTTTTACAACCCGCCCCCTCTGGCTGTGAAGGATGGAAATTATGCCTCTATAAAGCAGTATCAGCGTGACTTCCTGTCTATACATTGCAGAAAGCAACAACAAAGACCTATGGCTAGTCAGACTACGCTCGCTTTTAAATAATCCTGTAGGCGCTTTTTCTCAAATGTTGACCAAGTCTTTAGCCACCTTATAGCCATACATTTCAATCAACACATTTTACAATAGTAAGTACATTTTACTTGGGGGGGTTTCTTGCAACTGAAATATTTGCATTTTTGCACTGCTTTTATTGTCAAATATAGAGCATCTTGGGTCACTTTCTGTGCATGAATACTGCATGTCTACATTCAAAATCGCAAAAGTAACGGAGTGTCAAATGCATTACTAAGTTAGTTTTAGAACACTACCTTGAAATGCGGCATAATTTGCATGCATGAACGCACCAAGAATTGTCTATAGTCACGGCCGTTTCTAGCTTCAAATGGGCCCTTGGTGAGCTGCTATGTTTGGAAGCATTCCCATACATGAAGAAGAAACATTAAAATTAAACAGATATACCTAAATTGAGTACGATAGACAACTGAGAAAGTAGTTAAAACATGAGCATTCACTTCCGATTTTTCACGTGGGCCCCCTTAGTGGCTTGTGGGTTTGCCCATATCTAGAAACGGCCCTGTCCGCTGTTACATTTTTGTATTGTTGTGTTCTGAAATGTTGTCTACAGGAAATGTTTTGTAAAAGACAGTCTTCTAACGTTGTGTCCTGTGTCAGTGTTGTCGATCACTGGGACAAACGTGCAGCGGGTGGGTCGGAAGATACAATCGCTGGGGTTCCTCTCCCCGGCACCTGTCCGCGGACGCGGTCAAAACCATCAGTCTCCCTCTCGCTCCTGTTTTACGTGCTCTTCCTGTTCCTTCTCTTCTGTCTTTCTCTCGCTGTGTTAATGATTGGAGGCTGTGGGTGTGCTTCATGTGCTGTCTGAGTGAGTCTGCGTGTGGACAAAATTTGAATGGTTTCCAACAGTGGACAGGTTATTGTTTCTCAAAAGTGAAATTATCAGTCATTTTCCCCATCAACTTTTGTCAGATAATTCAATATTATTAAAGGTCCTGTACGTGGTTTTGAACCTTGAGTGAAGAGCATGTTTCAGAATGAATTTATAGTCCCTTCTCTCACTTTAATGTTGAACCATGACAGAGAAACAACTGTCTGGAATCTGGGATCGCAGGGAGTTGTTTTAGCTACAAAATACAGTATGAGTAAAAGGTAAAAGGTTTCCAGAACTAAAATCAATAATATACAATAAGTCAGACACTTTAAAGAGTAAATCATTATAATCATGTTATGGACAGTGGATGCAGTGCCTTTTTTATATTTGAATTTTATGAAAAGTCTTTGGGGAAAATGTATTACAATTTGACTTTTGGAACCAGCAGTGCAAACAATTTGGGACAAATTATACTGGTTTAATTTGAGCACAGTTTAACCTAATTTGTCTTGCTATTTTTTTGCCATATATGCTGCTAAAAATTAGATCTACATGCTAAAATGTCTTGAATGAGGGGTATTTGATCTTGATATGAATAGCGTTGACAAGTTCCTACGAAAAATTGTCAAGCCTATTCAGAAATCAAATAAATATTCCAAGTGCAAGTAATTTTAACTGATGTAGATGGATGTTCATTTTGTTAATATAAGCTTGGGATTGTTGAAAAGGGGTGGACAGTTAGGTTTGTTTTGTACAGATTCTGTTGCAGTGTAGTGCCAGACCGCTGCTGCTGCTACCATACTTTGTTTCTGTTTTTAAATTAAAATGTTTGTGCAAACACTTTGAGCATATTCACTCTCGGATGCGGCATACAGCACCGTGCTAATTTTGTCACCCTGATAGAATCTATAAATCTTGCGCTGAAGGGACATTTCGAACCCCAGGACCCAAATTACTTTTTGGATCAACGCTCACTGAAGATTTAGAAAGAAAAAAAAAGTAGAAGGAACTTGGAATTAACTGGAGTTTCTCAATTTAGTTAAATGTGGGTTTCTTATGGGGCTGCAACTAATGCAACTTAAGTAGTCGCCTAGTTTTTTTTTAGTTTTTTTTTACAATTAATCAATGAGTCTTACATTTTCTATGACATTTTAACCAGATAAAGATATATACAAAATGTATGATTGATAGAAAAAAACAAATTAAACTATAATACCATTGTATCTAACTTACAAAACACAAGTTGTCAAGGGTGCCAAAATTGGCTGGGGACATAGGACAACCTTGCCGTGTTCCTCTGGGCTTAGCTGTGTTTATTATTAAAACGTTTGTTGGCCGATTATACTTGTATCAGGCTGTTTTTTCATATTCAGTCATTGTTTTATATTTTCCTCTATCATTATTTTCTCTTTTTGCTCACTGTGCTTACTGCTGAGCTTGTAGTATCTGGCTGAGAGTGAAACACATCCTCTGCGCTTTGTTCCAAGTTCATTATCTCAGCCACACACAAGAATGTTATGGCAAAATAACAATATGACAAAATAATTAATCCTAATAGTTTTTTTTACCTTTTAAATTGGTCAGTTTTATTTTTTCTTGCTAAAACCAATAAATAATCAAAAGGTAGTCATGTATTCTCTTAAATCAGAGCTCTACTCCAAACCACAACTTTTACTCAAACTTTTACCACAAAAGGTTGGCTGTGGCCCACTCAATTAAAAAGTTCCAAGCTGATCATCAATTGAAATTGTATTAATTTTACACCCCTCATTGAGATCAAGTCAAACTACTTTGTTATGATGTGTAAATATTCCACATTCCAAAAAACAGGATAAAAGGGAACCAAGAAGTAATAGGGTTTCTATCCCCTGTGTCTGAAAAACGTCAAAGGCTTTTTCAGACAGGATGACATTCCTGTTTATTCTAAACTGGGCAATACCTGAATACAAAAACTGGTTCATCCTAAGGACACGATGCCCACACTGAAACAGAACAGAGTAGTGTATTCTATACACTGCAGTGAGAAAGACTGCATAGAACCACTTCTTTGTCTGACCCCAGAAAAGTGCAGGAAGGAGAGAGATGTCTGCATAGGTCAGGCTAAGCCAATCCTGGATTACAGAGCGCTGTGCCTCTTCATCTAAAACCAGACAGTGAGGTGAAGATTTTAAACAGAGAGAAGAGTTGGTTTGAAAAAGGAGTAAAGAAGGTCACTTTTATGGAAAGAGAACCACTCTTTGAACAGAAATGGTGGTTTAAAGTTTAATTTTCCCGCTGTGTACAATAGTGTCCTCTCCCAATGGTCAGGTGTGAAAACTAGGAAGGAAACAAGCCAGTCATATGCCAATAGGGTCCTTACAATTGAGGAGAGAGCTGCAGTCAGCTAACAATAGGACTTTAACAGGGCTGACAGTAAAAAAAAAGAAAAGAATGGTTATTTTCTGGTGAAACTAAGGCATGGTAAACAATTAGATCAACAAAAGCAGTTTAGTTTGAGGAAATCTCCTCCCTATAGGCACGGCTCAGCTCAGAGCAGCATAAAAGTGGGAGTTTCTCTGACCAGTTCTAGAAATTTTAAATTACTTTCAGATGGAAGTCGAAACATCTTTATTTTCTAAATATTGTCCAGATGATTACCTTTGAACCCTTTTCTATGATGGATCACTCCTGGACGAATGAGGGAATACACCGACTTATTCCATATTTCAGAACATTAAATCAGTTCAACTCACGTAGATCGATACAAATATATTCTTTGCAGTGCAGTGAGACTTACATTTACCCCATATACAGTACCTGCCCCTCCTCCTCCTCCTCTCCCCTTTTTGAAGCTCAATGGTCGGCAATTTACTGCTTCATATCAGCGATAAATCACTTCCTCCAGACGCTTTGTCTTTCTCACTTAGGGAAGACAAATAGAGCCATCATGCAGTCTCAAACCATTGGATTTCTTTAGCATTTTCTCCTCCTTAGGCTGCTTTATTCACCAGCACATTTAGTTTCCACTCTAGCTCTCCTTGTTCAGTGCAATACAAAAACGATTAGAAAGAGTCTGTTGTGTGTCGTTGCCATTGGACTTATTTGGAGGTTTGGATCCTTCATAGGTTCTGCCTGGTGAGAAAATATTCCTGTTCCTTTTACTGTATACAGAATAGATACTGCATGTGCTCCCATAGTCACCATTACGCTTAAAGGTCCTATATCGTGCATTATTTAGTCTTTTTAAAGTAATTTAGGACAGCCCAAAAACAACTTAAAACATTTCATTTTCACATAGAAAAAACTGAAGCCAGAGAGAACCAGTTGGCCCGCCGAAGGGTGAAGCCGTGTAAACAAAGCTAGCAACATTAGCTGCTAGCATTGAATTTTGGTTAGCTTTGTAGAGCAGCCAATTTGAGCACTGAAAATATTACAAAATAGACAATGTTAGAGTAAAGGTTAGTTTTTATGGACTTTAAACTAAGCAAAAAGGAGAATCACCAGATGACGAATGAGGATTTCGAGTTCTAACTGATGTAGTTTTATTTTAACATGTGTGAGTGAAAGAAAACACAACTCAATGTATGATTCCAATGAGAAAACATTGTAGCAATAATGTTTTTTTAAAAATGGCATCATATAAGACCTTTAATATGCAGTCATCTTCCACTGTATACAGCTTCTTGTGACTTTTTGGCACTGCTGGAACTGTTGATGAGAAAAGCTACATGTTTACTTACCCTTATCTTACCCTTATGTTGTTCTCTTCACAAACAGGTTCCTCTATGAATTGTCCGTGTTTGGTGAAGCGTGTCCGGGCGCGGTGGAGGTTTTGTTTTGCCTTGTTTATCACTGGCCCCCCCCCCGCCAAAAAAAAATGCAGGAAGGAGAGAGATGTCTGCAGACCCTATTGCTATTTTATTCCTCAACACATTTAGAAAATGTAGAAAGCATCAAATATATATGTATATAAGTAATGCATTTTAGAGCACTTGGAGTTGTTACACTGCAAAAACTGGATGCGAGTTCAAAGGACTTAAATTCGAGATTTAAATTTGGGATGTTGATTTAAGTAGTTTTGACGATGTTACATGTATTTACTAATGATGCTATGGATGATTAACTTGTAAGAAACTTCAGACTGTTTTCAAACAATGTTATTATATTCAATACAAATGATCTGCTTTTGGGGTCCAAAGTACAGTTTTTACCCTCATGACAGAATCATTTTGAAATATTTTGAAACATGTCTGAAATATTTTGAAGCAAGTAAAACTATTTACGGCAAAAAAGACTATCTACATGTTGTGGTAAAACGCTTTGGATTCAGAATTAAACTTGATTTGAGTAAGTTGAACTAATTTAGATTGATTTACTTCTTAAACTTGTATTATTTGACTGGTTTTAACGTATTTCTAACTTGTTTCAATGCATTGCTTCTTTTTTAAGCTAAATTGTCTTGAAAAAAAGTGAGAAATGTCACAAACCAAATGAGATAATATTAGGTTTATTAGTAAATGAATCCAAACTACTCGAATCAAGTGTACTATTCCGAATACAAGTTCATTTTACACTGTGTAGATACTCATTTGTCACAGTGTAATACTCAAAACTACTCAACTCAACGTACGTTTTTAAGTCGGTTTGAGCTCGATACTCTTCTTCTTTTGTGGCGTACTGCTGCTTACCACTCTTCACGAGGACGTATCGATGTGAATAACTATGAGCGGCTTTTGTCCCCAGCAGCAGATCAAGATGGCGGAGATAGAACAGGCCTCGCTCAAGTCGGAGCAGCTGTCGGACAAGTCGTCTTCCCCCGTTCTGCCCGACGAGCTCAGCCTGGACGGGACCACGGCGGACCCATTCATCTCGCCGCGCGCACAGGTGAGGCGGACTGAAGTGGGAAACGCGGGTACTCTTCGGCGCCGAGCGAAAACGTCAGAGAAGTGCCTTGGCTTTAAATATCTACGTTAAAGAGGCATGACGGCGCTCCGAGGCCCAATTCTACCTCTTAGCCCTTCGCCTAAGCCCTACCCCTTCGTTTGCACGTTCACAAGAGACGATGAGAGACGGGTAGGGCTAAGGCGAGGCTTTGCACACCCCTTCAAATGAAGCAAATTCAGATGCACACTTCAGACCAAGGGGTAGGAGGGGTTCAAGTAAAACACGGAAATACTCTGGTGAAAGAAACTCACAGAAGTAATTTATAAGCACTGTTTTTAAGTTAAGATTGCTCTTTGCTTTTGCCTCTCAAATGAAAGCGGAACGGTCTGTCGCACTCTCGTCCCTCCAGCTGCTTTCACCGCGGCGCACGTCTCAGCCCACCTGTTCTGCCGCACTGGGCTTTACAGACCCTTACCCGACAGAGTGACCGACCCGAGCTCCACTGTACGGGACATGTGAGCTAGCTTAGCGACGAATGCAGAGATTGAGACCGTTGACCCTTCTCGCCCTGGACATGGGCTGTTTGAGCCACTTCCCTCAGGCAGGAGGCTACGACCCGTTTGGACAAGAACAAGAACAGTTTCTTTCCCGTTGAACACGACCTGTCACGTCGACAACTTATCCATTTGCACTGCTTATTTTGCATTATTGTCTGAGCAAACTGACTGAGTATATAGGCTGCACAAAATATACGTATGCATTCTATAGCATCAGTCGGCTGAAGTTCATAAGCATCGTTAACTAATCAATATAATAATCCCCATCATATAGGTGAGATAATGAATTGGACATATTCTATAGTAACACCACACATCTCTTGACTTGTTGTAAATGAAAAATGACCAATCAAACGAGGGCTGTCCCACTTCCAAGGGCTGTGTATTTGAAGGGTACGGGGTAGGGCTAAAGGGGGAGGGGTAGGGCTAAAGGGAAGGGGTGGGGGCATAAATGAGAACTGGGATTGGGTCCAAGTCTCCTCCAGTAATGGCAGTAATCAATGTTGAGGTCTGGAACTTCTCCCATGCGTTTCCGAAGAGTGAATCTGGTCACCGCTGGTTGCCTTTTCGTTGAGCCAAACTCAAGCGGTACCGTGCAATCAGGCTTGCGCGACGCGATTTTCTCCCGCCTCTGTTTCTGAGCCGTTTCGTGCTTGGCTGATTGATTCTGTGCAAAAGTTGTCAGAACACTTTCCGCGCCGCCTCTGGCTCAGCGCTCGAATCTTAGTTTGCTAACATTTGCAGTATTTGACTTTCAGGCGCACACTTCTTGGCGCTTAAAACAAACACTCCCATTAGGTACATTAAACCAAAGACTTAAAATGGAGTTTGGGAGGCTTACATGAATATCAACATAATCCTTGAATTCCTCACACTACTTTATCTTGTCCTGGTGGATATCAGTGGTAAATATCATGTCTTTGAAGCGCCTCGTTCCTCCTCAGACCTCATGAATAAATCTTCTCCGCCTTTTGCTGCTGCTGCTGCTGATATTTCCACTCTTTTACCCTTCTTCTTTTGGACGTTGGCGCTCTCTCTCTCTTCTCTTCCTTTCCCTCCTCTCTCCTTCTTTCCCTCTCTTCCTCTTCCATTCTCGCTCCTGCCGTCCTGTTTTTCCCTGCCTCATTTTCTTTCCTTTCCTTTCTTAAAGTCTTCTCTTACCTCTTCTACTCTCTCTCCCATCGTTCTTGTTTTTTTCTCTTCCACCTCGTCTTTCTTCTCCCCGCTTTCTTCGTCGCCTTTTTTCTCGTGCTCTCTCCCTTTCCCCTTGTCTTTCCTAAAGTTTCCTTGCTTGTATTTCTCTCCTCCTCCATCTCCTCTAACCTTGTTTCTCTCCTTTCCCACTTCAACCTCATCGTCTCTTTCCTCTCTCCTTCCTTTCGCTCCCCTGTCATTCTCTTTCCTCTCTTCTCTCTATCTCCTTCCTCTTTCCTTTGTATTCTTTCCTTTTCTTTGCCTCTCGCCTCTCTTAAGTTTCTCTCTTTCTTCTTTCCTTGTTTCTCTCATCTCTCTCTCCTTTTTAACCTTCAGATTTCTCTCCTTCCCTTCTCCCCTTTCCCCTATACATTTCCCCCCTTTTTTTCTCTCTCTTGTTTCTCTCCATCTCCTCTTTCCTTGTTTTCCTCCTCTCATTTGTCTTCTCATCATTCCGATTCGTCTCTTGTCTCTGTCTCCTTTACTCCTCTTCTCCCCACTTCCCTCATCCTTCCTATACTGTAACATGTTTGCCTTTTCTCTCTTTGTTGTCTCTCCTAGATCCCTTCCACCTTATCTTCTCATCTTTCCTGTTCTTTCTCTTTCTCCTCTACCCTTCTCTTCTTTTCCTTTTCGCCACCTTTCTCTCTCCCATATGACTTCGGCCTTTTTCTTTCTTAAAGTCTCCTCTCATCCTTCTCCTCCTCTTCTCTCCCCTCCTCTCCGTTTCTCTCTACCCTCTGTTTTCTTTCCTCTTCCATTCTCTCCTCTCCTTCCTCTCTATAATTTAGCCTTTTTCTTTCTTAAAGTCTCCTCCTAGTCTCCCTCTTTATTTTTCTCCTTCCCTATCTCAACTTTCCCTGTTCCTGTCCACCTCCTCTTCCCCATCTCTCTCTCTCTCTCTCTCTCTCTCTCTCTCTCTCTCTCTCTCTCTCTCTCTCTCTCTCTCCCTCCCTCGCTCCGTATCACCAGGCTGAGATACCCCACCCGGTTGTGTACGGGGCCAGAAGCTCCTCGTTCTGGCAGCTCCGAATAAGCCCTCTGCAAGTGGAGAGGCTCGGCTCGTCAGAGGAGCAGCGAAAGAACGGAGAGAACAAGAGAAGAAGAGCAGAGAGAAGAGAGAGACGATAGGGAAAGAGAGGCCGCGGAATACAGGTCAGGTTTGCATTTGTGCCGATATTTTCTGCGTCAAAGGGAAGGGCGTGTCGCAATTTGGACAGGGTGGCAGAACAGGCAAGAAAGCCAACAGGTTACAACAAGGGACGATGTGCTGTGCAGTTTAAGCTCGTCCACTAGCATTGCGTTTTGGGTTGACCATTCATAAATATTGACTGTCATTAATAAACAATTGTTGTATTATTTTCTTATCTTTCCTGACTTCTCACGACATAAATACTATCGCTGTTTGTATTGTTATTGCCTTTAAACATGCGCTAGAGACATTTGCTCATCCTTTTTAAACTACTGAAAGCACATGAATTTGTATCAGTCAGGCGTTTCTAAAGTCAGAAATTGAAGTCCGAGCGCCATCTGCTGGAATTACACGGGAGATAAACGCAGCTAGCCTTGCCCCGACATGTTTAAAGCAGGCAAGCAGTTGTGATGAATGCAATTGAATGACTTACGAAGCAGATTCATAAAAATGCGAGAATAACTAAATATAACTTTAACTATGTTTGGTGATGGAGGGGAAAAAAACACTAAAAAGCTAAAAAAAAAAAAAAAACTAAATGGCATCGGCTGTGGAAACAAAAAGATGGATACTTTGGAATGTACCTTTTGACGGCAGAGAAAGAAAGGGCTATCAACAAATAAATGGACTGTCAAATAATAATGCAACATTTTTAAAACGTACATGTCGGTTAGCTCCCAGATGATTTAGCTATGAAGGAGTTATATTAATAAACGTTACTATATTCATTCAGACACTTGATTGTTGAAGGGAAAAGTTATGTTGTATTTTTTTTATATTTCTTCAATTCTTTGTTTTCTATTTATGTATTATATAAAAAAGGTATTTTTTCATTTTTATCAGTTTAAGGCTGCACATCGATCACTTAATTATTGTTTAGTCTGCAATGTTCCACAGTCTGATTAAAACGTTATTCTACTACAAGATACGGTTAAATGGTGTGTCCAGACCGAGTTACAGGTCAGATCTGTGGAAAAGCCTGCTCGGAGGTAAGAATGTATGTATTTCTAGCAATATAAAACAGCTATGAGTGTAATGCCATACTGTGGAACATTCTAGGCAAAGCATTAGGATCGCCGCAAAAGACATGCAGGAAGTGGGCCAGCCATCAGAAAGTGTCCGATGTGTATCTTTAAATATCTAAATTTTTTGTTTTTAAATAAAAAAATATTAATTTTTTTTGTTCTAATTTGGCTTATTTCGATGATGTAGACAATTATTACACATTTACTTTCAATTTCAACGCTTTGATTAGGAATCCAATTGCCATCTGCTGGCAACAGTGGGAATAAAGCATTTTGAAAAGACAAAGAAACCTTAAAATATGTACTTCTGTGGGAATTTTGTTTAACATGATTCTAACAGATAGATGATTCTTATGAATTCCTGCTTTCAAATATTAGTATAAGAGTGTTGGCTTTTCAACAAGATGCATAAATGAAAGAAAAAGCAAACAAAACGAAAAGAAAAGAGGTTATGAGACGCACCGTTTATTTACCACATTTAAAAAGCTCAAAACATGATTAGCATTTTGTGTCCCTTTGGCCACAGTGAGTTCACATTTGAATAAGCTCTTGACAACTAAAATGAAGCTGAGGAAATATGTAAATGAGAGAATCTTCCTAAAACTGTCAGAATCCTTTAGAGCTTCTCAGAAATGAAAACACTATAATTAAACTGTTGGTGTGTGATTGGACTTCGGGCATTTCGAATATTCTTTCCCACATCTCCAGTGTCTCTCTCTGTCATTAGCGGCGCTTCAGCAGCAGCTCCCCAGTTCAGAGGAGGGCGAGGGGGGAGGCTGCAGCACACTCAGGTGGTGGTCCAGAGTCCAGTCCAGGGTTGGGGCTGCCCATACTCTGAGATGGACACAGAGCTCCAGGAGAGTGAGGCTCAGACTAATGAAGCCCTGATGAGTTTCAGCTCACAGCAGCCCTGGTGAGATGAACTGCAGTCACACGTCACATTGGACTTCATGAACAATGTTTAAATGTTGTTTTTACCTGCAGGAGGAGTCTCAAGTTCCAGTCACAAAGACAGGAGCAGTGAGGGAGGCCAGTGGCTTCTGGCCCCTCCTGGCACCTCCCCACAGAGTTCTTCCACCCAACGGCCCCTGCCGGCCCCCACGCAGCCGCAGCCTCAGGCTGTCCAGGGCCTCAGGCTCACGTCCCCGCGGTCCTGGGCCTCTCTGCGCTCCCTCAGGAGCCCGCACCAAGAAGCTCTGCACACAGGTCTGAGAGAAAGGCCCCGTTATGATCCAGTCTGCTCCACTCTGGCTGTGTTCACACACACACACCAAAAAGAGGGATCTTTATTCAGATTAGGGAAATATCTTGTTAATCTGATTTCGGATTGTTCGCACCTGAGCAGGTTTTGACAAGGAAATGGAAATTATTGAGTTATTTTAAAAATGAATTGTGCAGTAACAGTTAAACACACACTCAATTCTGAAACACACTCAAAATGTACCCAGTGTTGTGGTTGCAACAATTCTACTTGTGTCCTGATGTGCCCTCATGCGTCCTCATGTGCCCTCATGTGCCCTCATGCGTTCTCATGTGCCTCTTCATGCGTCCTCATGTGCCCTCATGTGCCCTCATTGCGTTCTTCATTGTGCCCTCATGCGTCCTCATGTGCCCTCATGCGTCCCTCATTGTGCCCTCATGCGTCCTCATGCTTTCCTCATGCTCCTCATGCGTCCTCATGCCTCATGCTCCTCATGTGCCCTCAGGCTCATGTGCCTCATGTGTGCCTCATGCGTTTCATGTGCCCTCATGCGTCCTCATGTGACCTCATGTGTGACCTCATCGTTCCATGTGCCCTCATGCGTCCTCATGTGACCTCATGTGTGACCTCATGCGTTCTCATGTCCTCATGCTTCTCATGTGTCCTCATGGTGTTCATCGTCCTCATGTGACTCGTCTCATGTCCATGGTCCTCATGTGTTCTCATGCATCCTCATGCGTCCTCTTGTGTCCCTGTGTCTGCTCATGTGTCGTCATGTGTCCTCAGTACCCGTCCCACAGCGACTCGTCCCTGGCCACGGGCAGCTCGCGAGGGCAGCCTGCAGACCACTCTGGAGGAGGGCCTGAGCTTCAGCGTGTCTCCTCCACAGGTCCCTGTGTGTCCTGTGCCTTCAGTGGCAAAGCGCTGGTCTGTCCTGTCCCACTGCTCAGAGACAGTTGTGTTCCGTCATCCCCCGTGCATAGCCTGAGGCCCCGGCCCACCCCCTCCTCAGCCCTGACCCTCCAGGCCATCCGGGCCACCAGCGCAGCCAGAGCAGCGGCCGGGCGAGTACCAGCCCGGAGTACACACGCGAGGACTCCATGGACCCTTCTTCGACGAGGAACCTGGGCATTGTGCTGGGGCCCTCCAGTCAGGCGGGCAACAGCGAGCACTTGTCTGAGGCCCTCAGCAGCCTGTCCCTCACCTCCCTACTGGCCCCAAGCGCTCTGTTATACCCTGCAGGAGGGTGAAGAAGTGCAACAGCACGGGCAGCCTGGATCCGGGGGCCCTGCTGTCCCGCAGCAGAGAGGAGCACAGGGACATTTTAGGCCCCTGGACTGACACTCAGAGTGCAGACAAAGAGCAAGGGCTCAGAGGCAAGAGCTTCCAGTCAGACGGCTGTGGGCCCTGTCGCAAAGACAGATGAAACGTGCTCCTCTTGTTTGATTCCACATTCCCTGGATGGAAAGCATGGCTGTCCCTCAGAGGGGCCGGCTGATGTGTCATGTCCTGCATTCCAAAACTAAACCCTCTTTTCCCTATTGGCTGTCTGACGAGTCCTCCATGAGGGAGTGCTCCTGGATGTAGTGTACCGGAGTTTAAAGCCAAAGGCTGGCTCACACGTCCCTCTGAGGAAGCCGGGACGAGGGTGAGGGACAGCTCTGACACAACACACAGAGACTGACGTGGGATTACAAACCTGTGTGTTTGGCCGTGTTTTTCTGAAGCTTGGGCTCATCGAGGTCAGAAATGCAGCTGGACAGTGGAACATTATCTATGCCACTAGAAATAGTTTAGATCCATGCGTTGGAGGCTGTGTAGTGAGTCTTGAGTTTGAAGACGGTGGCTGTTCCGCTCTGGGGTCCTTCTGTCCTCACCATAAATTACATATTTCTTCATCCAACTTGTCTGTTTTTGAATATGGATATTTAACAGAGCTTGGCTGTGTATTGGCAAAGCCCTATGAAAGGATACAGATGGATTTGCATGGACTTTTTGTTTTTCTTTCTATCACTTTCTATCAGTGGCTGGAGGTTCACAAACCAAAACATATTTCCCTGCACCAGATTCTGGGAAAACCTGGATTACAAGAGCTACTCGAAGGGAACTTGCATGTCGGAATTGCATTTAACTTTTTACCTATGTACGATGTCAGTGTTGAGTGATGATTTGTGTGATTTCTATACAACTATTTTTGTAGTGAAGAACATTTAGGCAAGTGCGGCCATGATGTGCCCTCATGTAACAGACTTGTTGTCTAAGACGTTTTTTTTTTTTTTTTCTTTTTTTTTTTCGACAGTGGCTTCCAGTTTTCTAATATTTTATAACACCTGAGGACAATGTATAAAAAACGACCAAGCAAAAAATCTGGAGCTCTTGAGCGCTGATGTTCTGTTCCCTCCAGCACATTTCTTATGGGGAGCACTGGGAGACGGTCGGGCCCATACGAGGAGATGGTGTCCGCCATAGCCACTCAGCGCATGGGAAGAAACTTTGCTTTTAGCTTTGTAGTAAAAAAAACAAAAAAACCATCTCTACCAGAGCTTTATTTTGAAAATCTACAGCACAACATTTCGGACACGTCGGTGTTCCTTTAGCATGGTACTACTGGGATTGCAATACGGTCTGCTAACTCTTGAAACGAGATCATAACGCATTCACACTTAAGTACATTGTAGCAACATCTTTGTTTAATATCAGCACTGTACCGAGGAGCAGCACGTCATCTCCTGATGCAAACCTTTGTTTTTGTTTTCTCCAAATATGAGATGTTGTCGATGCCTGTGTTTTTAGAGGTAGACTCTTCGATCCCTTGTGTTTTGAGCATTACCTTTGCTTACGTCATAGAGGTGGAGACGCAGGGCTGCACGAGATGGAAGTTGAGAATGCTTCTCTTTCATCGAACTTCAAATCACAGTTTGACGCTTTGTTCATCGTAAACCGCAATGTTGACCTAAAACTGCTTGGTAACAGAGACAGGGCCGTTGACTTCCTCTTCGTAGACACAGTTTGCCGTAAAAAGCGTCAAGTTTTTATTGTTGGCAAATTGCTACGTGACTTTTTTTTTTCAATCCTACATATGTATGTCTCTCGGAGTCTGATTTTTTGGGAATAGTTGCAAGTCAGTACAGAGCAGTGGGCGGAGATAGGGGGTAGGTGAAAACAGGACTTTTCTGAGCATTCGAGCCTGATTTCCGGGACAATACAGGATTACTCAAACATGCAGGAATCAACCAAAATACAACTTTGAGCAAACTAATGATGAGAGAGCATCGTCATAAAAGCTCACCTAACATATTATGCCCTGTTTTAAATAACTAAACCAAAACTTTATCTTAAGGGAACAAAAAGTTGGACTTGCTGAATACTGAAATTCAATTGAGACTTGGACTTGGTTTTAGACACAATTTGGATTTAGCTTGGACACTTATGATTCAGACTTTAACAACTTGGACCTAATCATTAAAGACTCAGATTTGAACTCAGACTCGACCAGTGAAGACTTCAGAAGGATTCAGACAGGACTTATGAAGACCCAACCTGAACTCATCTTGGTGCACATTGAAGACTGTTACTCGGACTTGCACGATAATAACTTGGACTTGATCATTTTAAAGGCTAGAAACATCAACCTTGACCACTGAAGATTCAAATCTGAACGTATTATTTCTGCCTCCTGAAAACTTTGACTTGAAATGTAGCAAGATTTGACCATTGAAGACTAGGATTCAAAGTTAGCGTCAGAGGCGATGAACTTACACATTGAAAATATAAATGCAGTCTTAAAGTTGTCAAAAAATAAATCAATAGCCAGATACAAACTGATGCTAAAACTAGATACTAATTTGAACAAAAAGTACTGAAATAGAACAAAGTTTCAGAACGATCTATAGCATCCAAATGGATTTGATTGTTTTTGTACCATGACAGCACTACTAAGACTTATACGCTGAAGACAATGAAGACATTGGAACAGGACTAAACCAAGACTAAACCTGGATTGATCAAGACTAAACCAGGACTAGGACGGGACCAAACCAGGCCCACATCAGGTCTGAAAACACCAGAGCAGAGTGAGAAAACATTAGCACGTGCTAAATCTAACATTGGAGCTGGAAGTTGATTGTTAATACTCGTCGGCAAATGTAACGAACATATAAACGACAACCAGGCTCAGCTTAAGACGACAAAACGTTTTAATTTGCAGGCTCATAAAAATGAACGGGCTTGAACATTTGTATTAGTACCAGGCTGGAAGCACAAACGTTAATCCTGGAAGGGTCCATGCTGAAAATGTAATCTAAACGCAAAATGAAAGTTGGTTTCTGGCCTTACACTCGCTCTTATGTCGATCAAGCAAATTGTAGAACTATTCAAGACAGATCCATCAATGGATCAGTTATTAAATGGGCATCAAACTTCAATGTTTTGGGGGGAAAACCAGCTTGACAATGAAGACCCTGACCCTCACAATCTCAACACTGATTCCGTCCTATATGGCTATTGCGTTTGTTTGCTAATATCGCTAAAAGAACAACTCCTCCGTATATCGTGCAGCCCTGCGGAGGCCAATATCCAAGAGGTGGCCATTTTGATCCATGCAACGTTCTTACTCCTGTTTCGTCTGGCTGTTGGGCAGGTCTGGCGGTGTGTGTGTGTGCGCGCGTGTGTGTGTGTGTGTGCGTGCATGTGTTTTTGTATGCGTGCTTCTTCAGGGCCTTTTCCTGGAGGATCCGTGTGTCTGTCCCTGTGAGGAGTCTGTACTGCGGAGAAACAAGAAGTATCTAAGGGCTGTTTTAGCAAAGATACCGTGCGTATTCTTTTTGAGAAATGATCCCAGTGTCAAAGACTATGGTATCAAAAGGTTTAAGCCTGACTACACAGCAATAAATGTTCCATGTGTATGCCCTGCCAAAGATGTTTGTGTTTATTGATGTTATTATTGTTATTTTTGTTAGCTATGTTTGTGAAGTACGGGTCGAAAACGTATCATAAAACATCGCACTCAAAGCGAACCCTCCACCAGAAAAGTTATACTCATTATTTTAGCAGAAAACCAGGGTACTGTATGTGCTTTGGCGAGAATTGAACCAGCCAACATCTGGAACACTTAACCTACTACACCACTGCTACACCGATTCCACTGTAACATCTCTAACAACATTTGCAGAACAATACCTATTGAGAAACTGTATTCTAGTACAGGTGATATATAGAATACAGTTTTAGGAATACTTTTCTAAAATGTGTGTGCGTGCATGTGCGATCGTTCCTTTTCGAATTAATATATATATTTAATTTTTTTCATTTTAATATAATGCAACACGTGAAAGTATTCTAAGTAGGAATACGTTACACAATAGACATTAATGCTTCCAACACGACATTTAATAATATCTTTAAAGAAGGCATGTTTGCTAAATAGATCAAATGACACCTGTGGATCCTTATTTTATATTTTTGACATTTTAGAGTATTTATCTAAAAGTACTTACCGTCATAGAAGTCACAAGTCCGCTGACTTTTTTTGAATTTTCTGCTGAACCTTTATGGTACATCACTGTAAATAAAGTGATCACTGATTAAGAAAAAAAAACAAATCAGCGAGCAAAGTAAGTAAAGAGTGGTGGGCGTGTCTGCGAGGTTGGTGAAAAACAGGGATAGTTGGACCAATAGACTCTCGAAGATGTTTACTCTCATAAAAGTGTGAAAATTAGAATTAGTTTGATTGATTGATTGGTTTATTTCTGTTTGCACACCTCTACCATATATATTCATATGATATGGCACATATACATTTAATGTCCACCAATGTATCCATGATTCAAGTCAATGAGAAAAATGCTAATCAATAGACAGTAACAGCTGGAAATTGAGTGGGAAGAAGAAAAACGTGCGCGAACGCCCACCCCCATCACTTTGTGGTTACAATAATTTACAGATCCATAGTCATTATGAGCATCTTCATTTTTTTATGGGCTTTCCACAACTTTAATAGCCAAGTTTACCATCACGGTAACGCTAACAAACAATTAGCTGCACTTTTTGTTTCCGCTGAGAATAAAACTCGATGCAGAGAGCACAAAGTGGTCTAATTTTTATCCTAAAAGCTGCTTTTACAATATATTTGTACTGGGGGAAAACAGATTTTACTTTTAAAAAAAAATCGATTTTGCCTTTAACCTTGTAATATTTGCTATCCGCGTTTTAACTTTCATTGCACAGAATTGAGTCAGAAAACCTGGATAAACTCCGCCACTTCTCGACAGCAAACCACCTCTTCTCTCTTCCTCCCTTCTTTCCTGTTTTTTCTTTGCTGTGCTTTGGGAACAGGAGAGCGCAGCAGACAGCTCCGTCATGCCCGACCCGGGACTCCTACCACATTTATGCATGCACGCTGAACGCTTGGATGTTGTTTACACTCCCTCACCACCCCCGATCCCATCGACCAGCCATCCAGCCAGCCTTCCCCCCCCAGCATCTCTCACCTTCTTCCAGACCACCTCTCGACCTGGGGCTTCTGTCACTCAAATGTCACAGGAAAACAGGAAAAACAAGTACATGTAAGACCGTACTAACAATAAAGTACTAGAGTGACAAAGATAAACGGTACTGGAAATATTAGTGATGCAGCAAAATGGAGAGTCTCAGAGTTTAGTCAGAGTGTATCGAAGCTTTCAAGAGTGACAAGTCCTGTTTTGTTGCAGCAGCGTAGTAAAAAGGTTCTGAGGGTGACATCTAAATGCATGTATCGCAATCAATATCATTTAATTCATGGGTCCAAAATGACCTCACATACTTGTTGCTATTGTCATTTTGAGGATGAAAAGTTATATGCCATCTGCTTGCTGCTCAGAGGTTGTGCCAACAAGTCTCAAAACAAAGGATTCCTCTTCTGTAACATCTCTCAAAGACCCCGTTTGTCCAGAAATGTATTTCTGTGGTCAGGAGGGACCAGTGGACTTACAGAAATCACTCCAGACTGAGGCTGCTTGTTTCAGGTCGTTAGCAGCTGGCTAATGCTAGTTTACATATTATTGTGTGGCTATGCTAATAAACGTTAGCTACCTGCAGACAGTTTTAACAGTCTCATTCCAAACTGTCCGGGCGTTATATTAGGATCAGACACAAAGTCCGTGCTCTTGAGAGCTTTGAGGGCGTGTCCGGCTGCAGAGGGCGTGTGGACAGGAGGAAGAGCAGATGGAAATGTCCACAACGTTTGTCTCTGCTTTTAAGTGTAAGCGACTCGCCGCTGTAAGAGAAGGATCAAAAACCCAGAACTCATGTTTTTTTGAAGTAGATACCTTTTCATGTTCAGTTTTTTGCTTTCTGTTTTTCAACAGCAACAAATAAGTCACATGACTGAAACCATGGCTAGAGGGTTCGTGTGACATCACTCCATTATATAGACCCTGGCAGTATTTGTTAACAGAACACCTGCATTCTAAAGGCCAGTGCAGTTTCCATGCGTTTGGCTAGAATATATTTCCGATGGATAGAGTTAGCGTTAGCCTCCAAACATCACAAAACTATGAAAAACCAGAGCTGTTTTTTGGGACTGACAACCACTTGAGACAAGCACGTGAGTAACCATAGAGAGGACTCATTAGAAAACATTACCACGTGTGTATATATGATTAATTAAGCGATAAGCACAAAATATTGGCACACATGCTTACACGCAATCGCAGCCTAGTAAACATTTCATGTTTCCAACTCTAATGTTATTACATCGGACCAATAACGCACCCAATTAGTTTATCAATTCATGTTTAAGCACCACAAAGACTGCAGAGATGACTGAACTTTAGAAACTGGGGGTAGAAGTTAGAGGGTGGAAATAAGTGCTAGCTTAAAGACCTGTTGTGTCTTCTAAAACGACTTACTATACAGAAACAAGTCTGCTGACTTCAGGGTGGAAAACTGCGGCACTTATTTTATTTTTAAAGATTGCCTCCTTAACTCCTCTTTGAAACCATCTTTTCTCCTGCTCAGCATCTCCACCTCACTGTCTTCAATAGAGTGGTTTGTGGCTTTGAGATGAAGATGCACAGCGCTCTGGGGTCCTGAAGCTCGCGTGTCGTCTGTGCTGATAAAGCCTCTTGTGAAGTGGCTGTTTGTTAAAAAAGAGAATCCTTCCTTAAATTGTAATGGAGGTTTAAGATTCAGCCTTCCAGTTGTTTATAATAGTTTGCTGAAACCCTGGAGACGCCCGGGGCATTTGGATGCTAATTAAGGTACTCAGAATATAGGGTGCCAAGTCAGTGAACAATAGGCCCATCCTATTTGGTTTCGATGGCCCATTATCAAGGTTCCCACCCTGTGGGCAGGGCTTTCAATGAGTAGGACATAAACCTGAGCTCTCAGCCTTTTTTTATTTACAACAACTGAATCTTTTTTCCACAACACTTCAGAACAAAGTAAAGATCGGTGCGGACGTAGCCGATCGGAGCACTGGCGTCTCGCCCGCAAGAAAATAAAGACTACACACATGCATGAATCGCTCTTAATACAACTTCGAGAGGCTAAATGAGAGGGGAAAACCATCATAATAAGGATAAAGGTTTGCAATTACTAGGTTTATCTACTTGAGAATAAAAACTGGCATAACGTTCAATGTCTTCTCTGACGACGCAAACTAAAATGTTGTTTTAGTTCAGTTCAAAACCAAAAGGTATATAATGGTTCTTAACAAAAATAATAAAGTTCAACATTTGTACATTTCCTGTATTTCTTTTTTTTGCTGTGTTTTTATTCTGTCCTCCTGGAGATAGATACATTTAATGCATTACTGTGGAACATTCCAGACAAAAAGTTACACATTGCACCTTTAAAGACTCTTTAATTGGTACAAGTTCTGCTTTTTCTCACTTACTGCGAAGACAAAGCACCACAGCGACGGGAGGATTTCTGTGAAGCGAGGCCCTGGAGGCACAAGCAGAGTTCAAACCCGCAAAGACTGTGGTTTGACAGGTGCAAGAAGACACCAAAAACGACATGAAAAAAGTGCCTTCACAATTAGCCGCGTTTAGTTATGAAAGACGACGGGAAATATGAGGTCAGATTTTGTTTTTGCTGTCAAAAGATGGCTCCAAGCATGGAAAATATGTCTTTTTAATGGGTTTGTGTCTGAGCACCAAAGGGAGGAAACATTGAATTACAGTAACATCCGGTGTTTTGTCTCTGGAGAGTTTCATAGGATCGTTTTAATTTAAAATAAGCCGATGAGCTGCTTTATTGGAGCTCTGGTTTTCAGATGTTTCTGGCTGAAAAACAAAAAGGAAGTATGACAATTGTGAGATAGTCCAAAATGCCATCACCAGGGGTCAGTAGAGAGAGAAAGTGAAGGGAAGTGCTGAAGTTTTCGTATTCAAAATTGTTGAAGATTTTGGTTGAATGTTGCGTTTTGTTTAATTTGTTTGAGGTATCTGTCTTCTGATAAACATAAAATAATTAACAAAAAACACAAAATGTTTGCCTTTTTTCTAGCTCTTCTTTATAAATGAATAAATGTTAACGCATGCATCTTATGCTCAACCACTTTTTATTTCATATTATTCCGTTTTATTGTAAAATTAGCCTATTGTTTGTTATTTCAATTGGTTAGTGGCCACTCTACACTCAAAAAATTAAGATGTTGCCCCTATTTATCCTTCCTTCCTATATATTTTTAAAACAGAATATAATTATTTGTTTAACATAAAATATTTGTTAAAAAAAAAAAAAAAAAGGAAAATATTAAAACGGTCACATATTTGAACGGATCATAATTTATTTTATTCATCAATCTACTTATTTATACTTATGTACTCACCTCTGCGTATTCGCTCACAGCCTGGTCTCCGGCTGATTACAGTAGGCGTATTTGATCCATTCACTCCTCACTTTAGGTTTATGGCTGAATTTTTTTTCTCAATGTCAAAACTGAGGCGTTCAACACACTAATCCTGTGTTGTGTGTTGTGTGTGCGTGTGTGTGGTGCGTGCGTGTGTGTGATGTGTGTTATGTGCAGACTGTCGCATGTCAGGCAGACGTGTCCAGAGACCAGTCCAAGTCCATTGATCGTATCAGAGTGAGCTGCGGGCAACAGGAGAAAAAATAGGCAAGGAAAAGCGTACAGCAGGGCGAAGACTCTATGAGGTGCCCTGAAATGACTTTACTCCTGAGGCTGGACCCGGCTGTCTGTCACTGGCCACTAAGAGAAATCCATCTTTTTTAAAGGACAATATTATTAATCAGAAACAATTGAACGTTTTCTTTGCGATCATGATTAGACAGGAGAAATTCACAGAACGAGTCTAGAGATGATTTATTGACTTAAAACTGCAGAGAAGATTCGAGCCTCGAACTGACGTCAGTTGTCGAGAGATTCAGAATGGAGTGTTTTGACGCTCGGAGGAGAGAGGACTTTTTTTAACCAGGATTAATCTAACTAGCCTGAATCAAGGTAAATGCTACTCCAAGTAGTTTTAGATAGGAAACGATGTTAGAACATGGTCAAAGGCTCATCAATTTAGCATAATGTGTCTTTTAAATCAATTTGAGAGAAAAGAACGGACATCTTTTCAAACGCCAAAGCTCTTCCCTATACACAAGTGTCTGCTAAAATAGGCTCACGTAGGTCCAAGTTGTTTTGGTCCGTGTCTTCGACTTTGCTTCGCCAAACCCCAATCTGCTTCGTGTTTGCCTGTCTCTGCACCACTGGTCGTTCTGGCCGGATGGCAACAGCAGGAGTCTGACCAGATGGATTCTCGTGAGTCGCGACTCACAAATTAATAGCACGAATCATCCAATCATCTTGGTGGCAAAGATTATGCTGCCGAAAAGTTGAGCAATGCACCTTTAAGACAGTATGTACTGTATGTGCTGATTAAAAAACGCTCCAGAATGCGGTGGAGATAGCATTACAGCTGTGGGAAAAAGCTGTTTTATATAAGTTGAGCAAGCGCATTACTCCACAGTCCTATTCTTA
This sequence comes from Chaenogobius annularis, assembly GCA_015082035.1. Lineage (NCBI taxonomy): Eukaryota > Metazoa > Chordata > Actinopteri > Gobiiformes > Gobiidae > Chaenogobius > Chaenogobius annularis. Next base: position 145,028 of record BJKM01000448.1, on the reverse strand, counting down.
TGCATGTCACTTTCCCCCATAGCCTCAGACTCCTGCAGGTATGGCCGTTGTATTGAAGGATCAGTGCTAATAGCTGCTGCTGATCCCCTCACACTCTGCTAGCTCCCTGCTCCTCCGCTGTACCTGTTCTCCTGCCAACCTCAGAGCCGGAGCGAGGGAGGACGCCATGACAGCTGCAGCGGAGATTGGGTACAGTGCTGACGCGACGACTTCGAACGCGGCGCTCCGGCTCTCATCACGATGGATGATTGACTGCCTCCAACACACCTGTCCGCCGCTTTGGGAGATAATGGTGAGAAATTATACGGAGACAAATGCGGCGTGCGCTTAATGCGGACGCTGGTGAGCACGGGCCTGGCGTTTCGGGTCGTGTCGTGGATGTGTTTACAAAGACTGCGGTTTGAAAAAAAAAAAAAAAAGCTGTCACATCTGAGGACAGAGTGAGTTGAAAAACGCGGAACATTTTCCGAGTACGTCTTAAGAAGTAGAATTTATGCCACGTTATCAAAATAGACTTACTGTATTTATGTATTAGGAGCAGAAAGTGTCAGAGAAGGGGAGAGTAAGCAAATGTTAGCTTTACAAGCGGTTTACTGAGCGGCAGCCAAGTCTGGTTACATAATCAGGTGGTGCAGTGTTAAGCATACTCACCTCATGTCAAGAAGGTCCTGGGTTTGATTTTCTGCCTGGGAAGTTCTATGTTTGTTTTAAATGTGTTAATCTAGCTTCCTTTTCTTTTTTATCGCGGGTGTCTTTGTTACTCAAATATGCAGTTTAAAATATATGCGTCTTACTGTGTGTTTGCCTCTCCACAGATCGGACCTGTAACATGGCCTGGTGACGACTTAAATTATAGGACTAAACACTATTTTTTTTATTTTTTTTTTGTAACTTAACTGTGTTTACAGTGTTTTACTGTTCTCAACTGTTCCTAGAAAATATTTTTGAATTTTTGTGCAAACTCTATGTAACCGAGGAGGATCGAGTGGTGGTTTGGAAAATTAAAATCAACCAAACTTAACTAAATTTGCCACAGAATCAGAAATGCCACTGGAATTTAAGCCAGAAAAAGATTCAAAAGGACACAGGTTTGTTGACTGACACGGAGGAAATATTGAATTAATAAGGTCATTTATTTTAGGTTCTTTATCATTTCAGTTCATAGGTCCACATACAGCCAATTGCAGACAAGACCACTCAAAGACGAGAAGAGATGTTAGGCCAGGTTAGGCTAGTTTTACATTGTTTAGAGAGACCCCCCCACGACGAAGCACTACGCTCATGCCCAGTACCAGCTACACCGAGGACTCCAGCTGGGGACATGACAACCTTGCAGCCGGTTACACAGTGGACCCAGTGGTCAGCCGGACCGCACCGAAATGAGGCGCTATGTAGGGTGGCGACATGCGGTACTACGGTACATGTAACTGCTGCTTTTAGGCACTCGTAAGAATACATTCACCCTGCCTTTACGAGACGACCGACGCAGCCCCGGCTAACATTCGGAAGGCGGAAGGGGCAGACAAAGAGCGCAAAAGATACTAGGCTGTTTTTGTACTAGAGATGTGCGCCATCTGTCGGCTTGACGGGCACTCTGCTACAAACATTTACAGCTTTGTGGTGCGAAGTGGTATTTAAAAAAACAAGCTTGTGCTGGAGACTATGGTTCAACTCTGCCACTGCATATAAGAGGCCAGTGACATCATGAGAGGACCAAAGCTTCAGGGGCCGAGTCAGACACGTGCAGAGGTTCAAGGCCAAGGCGTTCAGCGTTGGTCCATATCCCACCCTCACTCTCCCCTTTAAAAAAAAGTTAGTTACTATAGTTTGCAGGTCAGATCAGGTCCAAAGCACAGGACTTATTTCCCCAGAGACACTGAATCCTACTTTTGTACTTTGTACTTTCACCAGGTCTGTATTTTCTGTGTTAATTGTAAGTTATTAGAGAAAGCCCGAGTCCACTGCAGCACGGCCTGATCCCTGTAATTATTTTGGCCATGAGCAGAGCCTTGATTAAGGAATGCAGCGCAGCATGAAAGCACTAACCCTCACCTCATGCGCTCATTTGTTTACAGTGTGAGAAGAAAAAAAAATGGAGAGGGAAAATTGCACCCTCCAAAGCACAGTCAGACCAGGTTCACTCTGAAAGCTGAATTTGCTGCACAGTTTTGTCCACTGCAATTTTTTTTAACAAGCACACTTTTTTTTATAAGTGGATTAGTTGCAGTCTATATCAGCCCTTTTCAAATGCGCGTCGATGCAAAGATAATAATTCTAATTTTAAGATACGTAACCTACTTCAGAGAGATGTTTAAGGCGTTTTTATTGTTGCTTTTAACCATGATATAACAATGGTCCCTCATTACAAACATATCTTGTATTTAGCTTCGTTCACGCTTGTTTCAGTATTTGTGTTTACAAGATGCTCTCCCTTTGAACCTCAGAAAACACCCTGTCTCAAAGATGCAAAATGCAAAGTCTTGTGTGCTGTTTCTAAATCCTGTCTTAAGGTTATTATTATTATTATTATTATTATTATTATTATTATTATTATTATTATTATTATTATTATTATTATTATTATTATTATTTATAATCACCAACTTCTTCCTTCAGAGCATTTCTGATTCGGCACAACCGCATGTTTGCATTAACATGTCGGCTCAAGATGGCGTGTTACTCTGTTTTTCCTCTGTGGATGGAATGCACCAAAGCCAGGTGAGGGAACGCCTGATGGATATAAAATAATGAGATCTTTTAATACATTATTTTAAGTTATAAAACAGGAGATTCCCAAGCAAAGGTGCACAAGAGCAGTTTTAAAGGCCGATAACAATACAGATACAGATCGGGTCCTTTAATTTAACATACAACATTTCAAAGGTTATATTTCTTCGTGTGTTTCAATGTTGATGCCGCGCACCTTGAGACCTTCTATTCAAAACTCTGTATTCATAAAATCTCCATCGACTGGTTAAAATCTTACCGGTCTAATTGCTCACAATCTGTCAAAGTAAAGGAATCCTTATCTCCACCTAAACCATGCTCCAGGTCTTCCTCAAGGGTCTGACCTGAGACCAATTATTTTCACCATATATATTAATGATTTACCCTCAGTGTGCTATAATGTTAAAATACAAATGTACGCTGACCGAACTGCATGAATGTATTCTTCCAATAAACAAAAAGACGTGATCCATCCTAGTGTGGCAATAAACAGTCAAACTATTCAAAATGTCTTTGAATACAAATACCCAAAAACAAGCTTTGAAAATATTAGCGCTGTTCCCCAAGTCCAAATGGTTTTCAGGCTCATCCACAATCTGGCTCCACCCCTCAGAGAGTTCCTTCATCAGACCTCAGAAGAAACACCACCAGAGGAAAGTACAGCATTCCCAAATGTAAAACAAGCCTTGCCCAAGGGACAAAACAAGTGAATAATTGGCACTAACTTCTTCACCTTGTCTAGAGACGTAATGAGTGGTTTATAGAGAGCCAGACGCTGACAGCCAATATGAATACCTTAGCTGTAATACACTAGGTAATGTATGCTATGACATCCCTTTTATATTAGCTTTTGTAAAATGTTACTTTTTCAATGTGTAAATTACACTGCTAAAACGACCTATTTGATAACTAATATTGCACTGTATTGAAATTTGATAACTAATACTGTAATTCCAACATGCAGCAACTACTGCTACATCTGCACTTTTATGTTATGGGACAGGGAAGATTTTTCCCACCTCCCCCTCTTTGTTTTGCAGGACTGCAGATGGAAATGAGCTTTCATAGCCATAATCTGGTACAAGCACCTTTGCCCTTGGGCCTTATGTACGCTGTCTTGTTAAATAAATAAATACAACTTCAATGTATGTAGCCGTTATATGTAGTATAGAATCAACTGAGCAGTAAGTATTTCCCCCAGCATATGAATATTTGTATGTCACAGCTTATGGATGAGTAGCAACAGTGCTGTACATGTGCTGACCACAAGGGGCTAGAACAAATAAACGCTATTCTCAACAAATGTCATTGAAAAATGGACAAAAATCTTCTCTAAAAAAAAAGTTTTTCTTGTTGCACTTTCTATTTTGTTTTGATCAATTCTCTAACTGACTTTGAGCTCCCTCTTGTGGTTATTTACCAGAACACAGGCCTGACATTAGAAACGGTTGGTTGGAAGAAAGAATGAAGCTACATATGAAAATGGAGCATAAATGAGCCTTAAGTCGGCTTTCAAAGGTCATGTTGTTTTCTAGCCTTTCTTCAGCTTCACGAGCATGCAACTAATTTACCAAAAATAGTCCTACATACATCAGTTTCCCTTCATTGCTCCGGTCAAAATTGTCGAGCAAGTCTGGTGGAAGACCCTCCACCTCCACCGGCATGGCCGAGTGTTTTTCATCAGTTTGACTTACTTACTCTGTTTTATCAGTTGTTGCCTTAGACCCGGTGTTTCACTTCTCGGAGTGATCATGCAACATCATGCACATGCACGCCAAAGGGTTTTGCCATTTAAATGACGTGGCGTTTACATGCGCAGAGTCGGCAAAAAGAAAAGCGATGTAAAACACACACATATGCGCATTCAAGATTGATTATTAAAGGCTTCAAGCATGAGGTTTAACTTTTAGCCCGACACGTTAACCATGAGCCCAAACTTGTTTATTCATGATGTCACTTTAGGCTGCACTGTTGCTGTAATACCACAAGTTGACATTGCCACGGTGTCTTAGCGTGTGCACAGGGGGATATCTAATACTTACAGTACCAGGAAGGTAAAGTAGTGTGGTGATGTAAGTGCTGTAATGTCACTGCATCAACCTTAAATCCAAAGTTATATTGTTTTAATATTGTTTAGGAAGAAATGAAGTGATTCTTTTAGGTTAGCGACAAAACAGAACTTTAAATATCGTACTATAACTCACAGACTATTGGGATACTTTGCATGAGGAATGTTTGGGAATGGGACAAAAGGAGCTTATTAGTAGCACAGCGTTGTAAAAGGCTGTAGCAGATGAATGCACTTGTACTTGACCATTAAGCGCTCCCCAGGTGACCCGCGCAGACGGCTGTGTCACCGCTCGCTCGCCCTGCTCACGTCTCATATTTATCACTGCAATTAGGTGTTCTGCAGAGCGTGTGGACCCACATGAAGCCTCTCTGCAGCTCTGTTTACCTTGCAGACCGCTGTGGGCGCATGCTGCTCTAGCACTGGCCCAAACCTTCAGACGAATGTTTCAGGATCTTTCTGAAGTTCGGCCAAGAAAAGAACTAAAATGTTGTCTCATATACTGCTTTTTGAGGACGTTTAAATTAGCTGCACAGTGCTGTGTTTATTCACTCTGATTAGTTGTACCTGAACCAGAAGGGATTGTGCAGCGTTTTAGTTCTTTTTTCTATATCTAATTCTTCAGCTTTAAATGTACAAAACGAAACCCAGAACCCAGAACACGACACAGAGAAGAAAACAGACAAAAGCAGTAAAAGACATCCATTAAGTAACGGCACACATTGTCCAACAGAAACGTTCCACTTTGTCTAAAGTTTGTCAAATTTGTCAGTCCAGTCAATGATTCGTTGGCGCAGTTTGTGCCATCCATTTTTTACTGATCGATTTTTAACCTGCAGCCACAAATATGCTCCACATGCATCCACTTATTGTGTCCATGGCAGACGTTCTGAGACTCAAACACATGGTTGAACACAAATAGCCTGCAGTGCTTTGTTGATCTCATTTGACTGTTTATTGACACTAGGACAGTACTAAAACACATGATAATGATGGGCCACTTAGCAACCACAGTTTTTCCAGCTACCAGTATTTCCCTGTGATTAGTGAGCACTTTGACATGGTGTTCCAAAAATAAATGTTGTCCAACTGAATTCTTTGTGTGACTTTGTGTTTTTATAGCGGTGTGCTGGTCGGAGAGATGGAAAGACCGTCTCGAAGTGAATCGTGGCGGGCGTGGTCAGCGCTATATGTTGAGTTTAGTTGATAAAAATACAGATTTATTGCATTAAATTTTAGTTTCTTAACTTTATTTTAATAATTATTAATTAATTTTAATAATAATAATCTATTTCTTCTTCTGGTTGTCTGTAAGAAAAATTATTTAGCTAAGTAATTCTGATTTTGATAAAATACAAATATTGTGGTGTCAGTATTTCTGAAACTATTTGCCATATAACATACTAAAACATATCTTTAAATGTATTCGTTGAGGTTTAAAATGTGAAATTACTGTAAAATGGTCCACAAATGTGCTGAAATATCCCTTTATACCCTTATTTGGGTTTCTATTTTTATTTCTGCTGCATTTACTCAATATTCCAATAGCCCAAGGGGAAAATAAATAAATTAAAATGACAATAAAAAGAAAATGTCATGTCATTGATACCCATATACTGGGACAAAATCATTATCATTACCATAATTATTACTGTTGAATTCTGAAATATCCATCGTAATGCTACAAATCCCATGTATCGCCAACCTCTAATGAGCTGCTGCAGAGAGGAGCATCTTAGCCCACATTTCAAAGGCCTATATATCACAAACCCACTGCGGATTCTTTTCTCACAAATGTTGGGAGCCCTTTGTTGGTTTGGTGCACCCTGACATAATCACAGACAAACAGAGCGCGCTGAGAATACAGGTGTAGGAACGAACAGGGACACAAAGCACAAAAGACAGGTAGGAGACGCCAGGAGCTTTGAAGAAACACGAGCCCAGCGGAGACGTCGTAAGTCTTGTGTCGGGAATGATTCACGGGGGGATGAAAACGTCCTTGTTCATTGGTTTTAACGCGTGCGGTTCATCCATAAGAGGCTTTGAAGTGGAACTGAGGACAAGAAGGGAGGCTAAACAACAAACACAACTGTCGGCGCGAGCACTTTAAACTTCGAGGCGCGCCACTTCCTGAGATTGATGCCAATACTTGTGTTTCTATACCAAATACCATCATTTATGAGTTTCCAGTTAAACAAAGCCAACACATCTTAAATACATTTTGACAAGTATCTCAAAACTAGTAACAGAATGCATTATGACAAAGTTAACTGCACATCTAAACAATGGCCTCTCCGTCTCATGGCTTTGGAAACATCACTCTACCGGCGCAGCCACGTGGTATTTCCTTGAAAATGTGAAACATCAAATTGTGGTTGCCAGGTGGCCCATCATTATCAGGTTTTTTTGGGACCGTTCTATTGTCCTTGAGATGATGATGATGATTTGACATTGCCATCCCACTTGAATTCAGAATTGTATTTGGGCCTCAGAACTCCTGCCATGGACACAATGAATGGATACCTTCGGACCATACTTTTGGCCATCACAAAAAATGTATTGAAGGCTCGACTGACATTATAATTGAAATTTGAAAAATGAAACTTAATTTAACACGTACTTTGGGACACTTACTTTGGTCAATATATGCTTTATGTGTTGTATACTTAAAAACGTAATAATAAATAATAATAAAGAAAACGTGGAACATCTGCTTGACCAATGTGGCTTTGTGGGATCTGAAATGTGCCTTAAACATGATTAACCACAATGTTCTTCTTGCCAAGTTGACTTATATCACTTTCTGCTGTAAAATATAAAGGCTTCTTTACGTTACAATGCGACAGCAGATGAACTCCCAACGCCCTCTTCTGGCCCTGTCCTGTATGACAAATCTGATTTTTTTTTTCTTTTTTTCATTTTCTTGAATTAAACATTATTTAAAAGGTCTACAAAAGAAAATGCAATAGCTAAAGTGTCCAAACTTTACAACGCTGAATAATTGAAGACATGAGTGCTGTTTGTAGCTTAGCGTATCACTTTGCAGTAAATAGAGCATAAGATCGTGCTGTGTCTGATGATTATAATACGGTCCACACTGCAGATTAAACAGTTGATCTGCTGCTCCTCGAGGCCTACACTCAACACACTTCAATTCAATTTCCTCACTGCTAAATATGCATATGTGTGTGTATGCGGTCTTATTAGGTTTAGGCTAACTAGCACCATGGTACAGTAAGTGCATTCAGAATGATAAGTGGCCGCGCAGCACTGGTGATGTCGGATGCTTTGATGCTCCAGTGAATATATAGGCAGAAGTCTATAATAGGACGAGATGGGGGAGGGGGAACATGGCAGATTGAGAAATTGTATGAAAAATTGAAAAGGTTGTGAGCAGAAGATCAATGAGAAGAGCGTAACATGAGGTCTGGGTGCTGTATGTTTCTAGATACGCTTGTTAAGTTGGTTGGTGAGTCATTCAAATATTAACAGACCCCTATTATGAATATAAATATGTAAACTAATATATCTACTGAAAGCACACATCATATTATATCTGTTAGGCCATTCGTTACCAGGATTTTGTGTTGGAAGTCTATCTACTGGGAAATAAACAAAAATTAGCTTCCCACTGAATTGCTAATAAAAGCACCCGATGTACGGACTTCAAAAAAGCACAGAAGATCTTGGCGATCTACCTATTTGGAACCAAGAGTTTAAAACAAGCATGAATTAAGTAAAATACCAGTATGTTTTTGACGTGGGAACTATGTTATAGCATGGCTAAATGCTGAAAATAGTCAATTTAGCATTATACATGTCCTTTAAAGGTCCCCTATTATGTTAATTTGACTTTTTGTCATGTAAGGAAAAAAATGACTGCACAGCTCAAGAACTGAAAATATTCAGTTTTACATTGTGACATCACTAGGTGCTAAACCAGGAAGTGCTGCATGTTTCCAGTTTCACCAGCGCCACTTATTCCTCCCAGCCTTGTTATTCCACACAACTGTCACTTTGCATTCGTTGCTAGGCTAGCAAATGTTTCTTTTTGACTATATTTTTTCACCATCAGGTTAGGATGAGGAACAAGTGTTTTAGCTCGAGCTTTGGGGCAGGTTTGTTGACCGGGTCTTGGTAAAAAATGATGCCTTTTGCCAGATTCAAATTTCTCTCATTAAATTGTATGTATTTAATGTATGTATTTAAACTCCTTCTATACATTTATTTGCACACTGTAAGAGCAGATGGTTAGCCAGTGCAAAAATGTCAAATGTCAGCGCTAATATGTCAAAATTGCATAACTGTTAGCAACATGATGCTAACAGATGGATGTGGAAACTACGTTCTTACTATTTTTTCAGAAGGACTCAACTTCAATGCGAAAATTAAACAAAAAGTTATTCTTGGGTTGCGAGATATGTTCTACTGGCATATTATGTCACGTCTAATGCAGGCACTGATCACTGTGGGTCGTAGGGCAGATTCTGTCTTGACTCAGAAGTCGGTTCAGCGAGCAATGTTTTATTCCGGAAGATGTGGGTGGGTAAAGGTCAGAGAACACGCTCGCTATGTGCCACAAGACTTAAAAATGTCACATTATTGAAACAGCAAAACATGTTTTAATACTCTTCTACGCTGCTTAAACTCGCTGAACTTGTAATGTTTTTTTCCTCACCATTAGCTTACTCAGAGTTGTATTCTGGGTGATTCATGCATGTTTGAATAATGGGGCTTTAGATAACGTTCAGACTAGAAGACTCACCTCCTCAAGCTTCACCTTCGAGCCTACTCGGCCCTTGAGCATCGCCATCAGCTCAAGCCACTGCCCTGCCGTGCCCGTCACCGCTCTGAACTCGGCTCAGACATGTTGATTTGTGTTGTTGGCCTTTGAACATATTCTTCAGTACCTTTGCGTTGGCACCTCATATTTTAGAACTTGATCACACGCGACGTTATTTCAGTAAGGCGTCCCCTCATCAGCATGTGAATGTGATTTGAGGCGGAATGTCTGTGATTGATTTGTGACATTTGTGAGGCTCCGAATCAAAGCTCGCAAAAATAATTGAAAAAAAAAAAAACAAACAGTGTGATGAAGCTAACACAGTCCCTAAATGCCAAGGCCCTAGAAAACACTACATGCTGCAAACTACTGACACTTTCGGTTTCGCATTTTGCATGTTCTTTAACTCTGCTCTTGCTCCTCCTCCGGTCAGCGCCGCAAGCCCCCACCCCCGACCCCACCAACACTCACCAGTCAAAGAACCTATTTTCTTTACATCAATATTCCGGTTTACGATGACCACAAAGTATTTCCGCTTGACCACTGCTATGATGAAGTACTCTTGATCAGTACTCTTTACTTGATGTGACCACTGAAAATAGACAAATCATTGACTAGTTAGGAAACTCCATTCAAGCTCTGATTTGAATTTTAACCATTGGAGATAGGGTCAATTCAGTTCCAGTTTCATACTCATTCGCAAATAGAAAATTAAAATCCAAACTTTTTTAGGGAACCAAGCAATTTATTTGTACAAAAAGTCATCAAATTGCCACAAAAGCCAATCACAACGCTAATTTGGTACACTATTATGCGAGATGTGTCCTATTGAGTGAACAAGTAAACAACACTGCATTGCGAAAATAGACTACTTCTCAGCGGCGACATCAAAAGACAATGAACTTCAGCTTACTCCAATTTAAATTCATTACACTCCAAATAAAATCCAATTTGGCCTTGCAAATGGCTTTAGCTGCGTTTAGCCGCGCCACGTTAGCTGACAGATTGCTTTTGGACAGGTACTTTATTAGCCGCGCCATCCCAAGTGTGTCCGTAGGCTAATTTCCATGCTTTATTAGTTTTACAGGAGCCGGAGAAGAGGAGCGCTGACCCTTCTTTCAATCTCAATGGGATAGGTATGTTTGTGTGTGGTATGGCGTGTTTAGCACAGACGCTAGATTGAGTTAAGAAGTGGGTAGCTGAAATGACCAGTGTTATTGGGTGCAAGATATATAGACCTATTCACGTAAATCAATGTTAAAGGGGACATAATTGTATTTATTCACAGCTTTCATGTACAAGAGCACCCTGTTAACACAAGACATAAAAAACATTTACACATTTAGACACAACATGTACAATTTAACCTAAAAGAGTCTTCCGTTAAAACCCTAAATGTCTGTACTGGTACAAGTCGCTCAAATTTGAGAGTTTCCTGGAGCTTGTTACACATGAAAACAGAAAGCCAGACAATATAATAAACACATATGGGGCCAAAGCGAAGGGGCTCAGGGGGGCTCCATTGGACACCACAAACACAGGAGATGTCATTGCTTTGCCTGGAATGGTCCACAATATTATATATTTTGTTTAGGTGTTTATTGCTAAAATAATACCTTGAAAAACATTCTCACTGTGAGTGGCCTCGCCTCTCCACAGATCTGATATGTAACTTACCCCGATGGCGTCAGCAGCTTTTTTATATTTTTCTGTGCATGCCGTTCACCATGCAAGCGCCACTCCACAGAGAATAGCTCCAACAACGACAAAAAACAATGTCTCCATGGCGATAGATAAATTCAGTAATAAGTAGTGCACCGTCGATGCAAAAACACTATCACTATTACTTTTTGTAAGCTTTTTCCAAAACATGGACCCAATAAACAAACTAAGCGCCCCATTACATCTGCTGGACTAGAAGCTAAAAAAAAATAAAATAAAGATGGCTGCAGAGATCGAACACCATTCCCTGTTGCATACGCATGTCACGCTGTACACTTTTATTCCATCTTTCTTCTCCTGCCCCCATCTAAGAGAGGGACATCACCACATGCCACCATCTAAAAACAAGCTATATATCTTTTATTGGGTACATACGGTTTACCCAGTTAGATGGAGTAAACTGGAAACGCAATCACTCCTCTCCCCCTCGCTTCACCTCGGATTACTGGATGAACGCTTGGATCTTCTGACTGTGAGCGAGCGTGTAATGGGGCAATTTAAAGAGCACTATAAGCTGATGCATGCTGGACTCTGCTACGCCTGTCTGAGCCTAAATTGTATGTGGAAATGAGGATGGCTCTTTGATTTTCCATAGCAACAAACAGCTTCATAATAACATCCATATTTTGCCCTTCAAAAAACATTCAGTGCTATTGATTTGCTGGTGCTTTCGTGATGGTGAACTCTGCTTTGGTGCCAGAAGGAAGAAAAACAAAAAAACAGAAGGAACAACGTCGATTTGTTCCTGCACTTTAGCCACGTTTGGACTGGCTCTGGCCCTAGGTGGGAGCGCTTCGGCTTGGTTATGGCTCATGTGTTTCCATGTTCAGGGCCTGGCTCCGCATCATGTGTGGGACAGCTCTGCTACGTTAGCAACTGATGTCACCCATTCATGACAAACAATTTTGTGAGAAATAAAATCGAAATCATGCCTGATTTTAACTTTTTGAATAATACATTAGATCTCAGCAATTCACAAAAAGAGGTTTAGTAATTCCGACTTTGTGTTGCTGTGAGACGTGGCTAAAGCTAGAGTAAACAAGAAACAACTTCTGCGTTTTTGATGTATCGTTATATAATGCTTTGAGTTTGAACAATATTAGCCGCTTTATGCCCTGTAAATGTAATATTTTCAATCTTAATGCGAGTGCTGTGCGTTGATAAATAGGAAACAGCTGTTGCTAACGTGCCTTGCTAGCTTTATTTTGCTAAGTGTTTCCGCTCGACATAGAAGTTAGCATCACTAGAAATATAGCGTTTTATCACAGGATCAAGTCAGCGTTTGGTGAGAAATGATTACCTTCTGTTTATATCTTCTTGTTTTCAGCTGAGTCTGCATTCTGCTGTGTAGCTCCTTCTCAGCTAGAGCATTCTGGGAGCATTCCAGGAGCCGCTTTAGATCGTTTAACTGGGCCGAAATGACAGATTCTTGCCTCTCTCTCCAAAGCGAGTTTGGAGAAGCGCGCAGGCAGATCCACTGTACAGCCACAGTTGAAACAGACGCAGACAGATCAAGGGCACAGTTGGAATCGGTTTATTCTACAGTCCGTGAGGAACAAAAACTGCCTTTAGATGATAAAAATCTGCCTCGTATTCAACTAGAAACTGTGAGGAAGAGCAAATGAAACAAGACGTGCAACGCATCCAACTGGCACGGCAAACAGCGGAACTGGCACTGTGGCGTGCGCAAAGCTTAGACCCCCTTAGGTTTGTGATTTAAGCAGTAAATAAAATCAAAAAAATTTAAATACATATTTTTTGCAATTTCAAAGGGAGTTAGGGGCATTTTTGCTTAGGGCACCCAAATGGTTAGCAGCGGGCCTGGTATCTTAAATTGATGATAGCAACAATTGCATTTGCAGAGACTAAAAAATATTTCAACCAGGTCGGACTTGCCTCGCCACATCGATACTGTGGGACTTGAATGCACAAAAAACATAATATATACGACGTAGGAAAATCACAAACTTACGGACCTGACCTGCCAAACCTTTTCTACTTCGCACCACGTTTGATGAATAAATAATTCAGTCCTCTGCTGACAAAGGCATTCATTTTTGACACATTGAATTTTGACGATATTGCACTATATCATTTAGCCAGGAGCCATTTATTGTCACTCCAAACTGTATATGAATGAGAATGTCAGCATTTTAAGGCTTATGGAGAAGACTAAACCGTTGACTGTGCACTTTGTAGTTTTAAGTCCCTTCTGCAAATTGACTTTTTAGTGTTGAGCGATGTTCCCTCATCAAAAACATTCTCGCCGTGTTTAGTCTCCCTCTTTGTGAGCTCAAAATGGCATCAGGTGGTTATTTCAAAGTCCACACACTGATCCTTCTCACCACACGCTTCTAAGATCTTGTGATAAAGCGCCGTGGTTTTATACGTGGAGCCGACAGACTTAGCAAAACAAAAGCCGCATATTAGCATCAGCGGTTTCTCGTTTATCGACGCGCTGCACTCGTGTCCAAGACCCAAAATATTATTTTCCAGTGCATCTAGCATTTTGCCAAGCCCAAAGCATTACATAAAGAGATGGAACTGTTTTTTTTCTAGTTTACTAGTTTACTTTTGTTAATCGATGACGAAAAACATTTGCGAAACTCCAGCAAGAGAATGAATAGATAGATACCTTTTGAATGTACTTTCAGTTGCAGCAAAAAAAAAAAAAAAGCAATAACAAAAGGAGATGGATGACAGGGACGGAACCAACTGTCGACTGGATTGAAATAACACCTGGAAAGACTAACTTTTGCAGTGAATTTGAAAATTGACAGATTTGCCGAATATTGGGACAAATGGGACAGGTACAAAAAAAAAAAAAAGAAAACGCTCGTGAAGCTACCTGGAGCCAGAGAGCTCCAGGACAAGCCAGTCTGGGGGAACAGTGCCAGCTGCAGCGCGTCTATGCGCCATGACGACAGATTCAGCGTGATGAAATGTACAGAACAGGAGTGGAACCGCGCTGACCCTTCGCCAGCAGCTGTTGTTCATTTATGTGGTCTAGCCCCGGGCCACATCCTGACCGCTCCATCCATATTAGGTTGATTTATTATTTAACAGACACTTATATCAGTATTACCCGTGGGGCTCAATTATTAACAACTCATCAATAAGTCACGGCAATTGGTTAAATATAGCGCAGTCATAAAGTTATGTTTGCAAAGCCCCGCGTGTAAAAATAACGTATAATTACACGTGTTCAAAGTGTTTCTCTGGGGAGCTCGGACTGAGCACACGGCTCATTCAGAAATATGTTCCTCTCGTATGGTTCAAAATGCAGATCCACGGTCAGAAACTGGGGTAGGAAAAGTGCAATGCAAGTGTTTTGTATAAGAATTGGTGAGTGATATTGTTAGACTAGCGCTTAGCTTTTTTCAACCCACTTTTTCTTTTTTAACTTTTTTTTTGCTTTATAATGCATTCGAGTGACCAACTGAGTCGAAAGCCAAATTTCCTTCAGCAAGTTCGGATTCTTCTGCAGGGAACGTGCTAAGGAAACTCCCAAAAAATGCTTTAAGGAACTTTTCCGGTGGCGCACAAGGAAGGAGTAGCTGGTATCAAATCAAATATTTGGGATTTAGAAAAAAAAACGCGCAGGAAAGAAGGCTCATCACAAAGAAATGGATGACACAAACCGACGATCAAGTACTTCAACAAATGCAAACAGAATGGCATTCATTCATTTTTCTACCGCTTGTTCCCGTAGCCTATCCCAGTGCCTTTGGGCCTTAGGCGGGGTACACCCTGGACAGGGGCCAGCTTATCGCAGGGTTAACACAGAGACAACCAGGCAAACATTCCCTCTCACGTTCATTCACTAGGGCTGATTTACAGTTGCCAATTGACCTGAGCCATGCATGTGTTTGGACGGTGGGAAGAAGCCGGAGAACCCAGGGAGAACCCACAGTGACACGGGGAGGACATGCAGACTCCACCCAGAGAGATCATGTGATGTTGCTCTGGCCGGGGAATTGAACCCATGATCTCCTACTTGGGAGGCAAGAGCTTTAACCGTGCAGAGCATGATTGTAAAAAATCACAATCTGGCTTAATTTGAAACAGGACAATTTAAATGGAACAATTACGCCTGATATTTAGGATGTGAAATGTTTGTATGTTCTCTTTTCTGTGTTCTATGACATATGTTTTGTCTAAAGATGTAAGAAAAACATTTCCTCCAGTATTTAATCAACCTCCATCGAGTGCAGTGTGACGGCTGTTACATGTCAAAGACGCTACGATAAGCGAAGGTGCAACTGCCCAAAAACCATCGAAGCAAACAACCATTGTAACTGCTTTTGTGAAAAGTAAGCACAGGGAAAATGTGTTACACTGTTATTAGAATTATTGAGTACTTGACCTTTGGGAGTGTAACCTTTTGTTTCTGTCCTGCAGCGTGGTATACTTTTAGAGCAAAATACAAACATATGTGTAAAAAACCCAAATGAGGCTTTTTACAGGTGTTATGAATCATTATGATTTATGAGCCTCTCACCCTGGAGGCAGGACATTCACTAAACAATTGCCCTTTTTTTTTGATTAATTATGTCTGTAATGAGTCAGCATCATTAATACAATACAGGAACAAGAGAATGGGAAGCCCACAGTAGAAACCCGGGCCTTCCACACCCTCATGGGTGAGGCACTGAAGCAGTCTGCTGCTGTCTCCCCACCCTGTTGCCTCACTCCAAAGGGGTGAAGAAGGACCGAGTCCATCGCCCACACACAAACAGCGGCAGGAGGATAAGGAAGATGGGGAAACCTCATTAAAAAAGGAACGAAAAGGGCCCCTATTAGCTCTTTATGAGCAGAATATCCTCCTTCAAAGGAAGGGTACACACTGTGCGTACCTTGAATTTCCCCATAGAATCCAAATGCATCTCTTAAGACACACACAGAGCTGTGCAACAGCGACTACACCCCAACAACTGTTAAAAACACTGCTCTTTATTCAGTGCAGGGCTGTGGAACTAAATTCTCTTTGTTTCTGACACTGGTGACTGTAACAACATGGACAAGACCTGGATCTGCTCTTTCTTTCCTGTCTATCCCCATGCCAACAGCGAGCTTGTTTCACTCACATGTGCGTGTACACTGTACAGTGGAGACTTATGAAGCACACACTTCTCTTCTCCCAGTGTCACACCAGACACCAGTTCTGCAATAACTTTCTAAAACAAACGCACGCTCTGAAGCCCTCTGTGGCGCTCTCTATCCCTCTTTATTAAAGAGAAAGGCCGGCTCGGCTCTAAAACAGAGGCTCAGGTGCTGCTCTGCTGCTCTTCTGAGGGTGTGCGGCAACGCCGCCTGTAGCACTGTATTTTTTAAAAAACTACAAAAACTTGGACCTGTTGGGACCCACGTGCAATTTGAAGGTCAATCAGTAATCAGTCATAATACGGGCCTGATTGTGCTCACATCAGACTGTAGCCTACACTGTAATAATCCCCTGTGCGCAAAGGGATCAATCTAAGTCTTAATCATATGAAAATAATGTTACAGTAAACCACCAGACTGAACAACAGCTCTTAAAGACACTAAATGAAATGTCAGACGAGGAGCGCGGACAGTGAGAGAAGAGAGGGACGCACGGACCTCCAGAGCCCTGGTGAGTGTGCAGGGAGCGAGCGGGGGAGAGGCTCAGAGAAGGGAGGGCACAAAGGATCTGTGAGGGAGGGCATGATGGAGAACGTTATAATATGTGACTGGTCTGTGTGCATGGAGCGCGTGCGGGACGGTGCTCGCTGAAGGGTCTGTCACCCATTCGACTGTGCGGCAGTTGTCATGGACGGCTTTTACTATGGATGGACGTGCCATAAATAGCGTAAGCGTGAGGCCGAGTTGACGGCATCTCATATTCCCTCCAAAATGTGTTCTATTCGCCATCAATTTTGGGCCAAGTCAGGACAAGGACTCTTGCAATGGAAATGATAAATATGCTGCCCCCAAATGTTAGGTATGACATCACGGCAAAAGGCTTCAGTGGGCCCCAGCTTTTTATGTAAAATTTATTGCACGTATATGTCAACAAAACTGCACAAAATCCGTCTTGAGCTAAAGCAGGGCTCTGTGGATTTGTGGTGAGAGCCAGCGTTTGTCAGGCTCAATAGTCTTTTACATTTGAGTGCACTTCAGTGAAAATGTCACTCCTCGTTCACCTCAAGTTCAAGAGATCCCCCAACACACATCTCTGAAGCACACCTGCCTGCGCTCGACGGCAGGTGCTATTTTGGTATATTGTTTGCACTTGCGGGTTTGACGTACTGATGCAGACGTTAGCATTATTAGCATGTGTGAAACCGTTTACGAGTTTCTCGGTTAAAGGTCAAGTCCAAGTCATCGTTGTTCAAGTCCAAAAATCATCTAAAATGGTGAGAAGTACTGCTGACTATTGACATTTTTAGTAGTTTTGTTACATAAATTATATAATAGTCTTTGCTTTAAATTGAATTGGAACTTAAAACAAATCAAAATTTGGATGCCTTGGGACTTGTTTCTGATAAAAATGGACTACGACTTGGGACTCGACTTGGACTTGAAGACCTGTGACTTGAAATGAATGATGTTTCTCCTCAAAAAAGACTTCAGAATAACTTTATTGTCAATGCACAAATGGCACAGTTAAATGTAAAAAGCCACTCTGTTAAATCCCACATACGAGACGCACAGAGTTTGTTTCTTTACAGTTTTCTTTGGGACTTTTACAAGAACATGTCCCTCCCACTGCTTCATTTGTGACCAGGACTTTTCTTTAGAAAGAACCATTCAGAAAAAGCATATACATTGCAAAAATACAAGCCGTATTCAGTCATTTTGTATAAAGACATGACTCGAAACTCAAAGCAGACGACTTGGACTTGACTTAGACTTCACACTGACTTGCAAAACGTACTCTTCCTCCGTTTGAAAGCAATGACGCAGACGTTGGTCGTGTACGGACTTCAGAGCTGTAGCTAGTCCAAGTCCTCTAGCTTGAACTCAAGTCGAGTCACGAGTCACTACCTTCATGTCATCTAACCCTAACCCACGTCATTAAGTGTCATTATGTTCTCGTATTAATCCCAAATCCTGAAAATGAGTTGGAAAAAGTGTTACAAGAGCAAGTGTGTGCGTTTCAGAGTGAAGCCACATCAGGAGGACGAGGAGAGCCCGCACAGCAGCCCTTTTGATTACCTCCTGTTCAGCTCATTAAAAACAGCCTTCAGTGACAACGAAATGATTGACAGTGGAGCTCAACAGGAGCCCACCTCGAAGCCCTTGAAGCTGTGGTAACTAAAGTCCATAACGACATTGTGTGGAAACCAAAAAGAAGCCGATGTAGAACTTTAGAGTGCCTGTCTAAAAAACGAGTTGGCACTTGGATACAGCTAAAGATGATGAGGAATTTTAGGCCATTTTCTCACAGTTTTCAGTCGCGCTCCGGGCCGCTGCCAGCCATTCGGGTGCCCTAAGCAGAAAGGCTCTGTAATACAACCTCACGGTGACTATTTCTGGAGTTTTTCCTTTTTTTTAAAAAAACATTATGTTTTGTAAATTCTGGATACATCACAAGCCTAGGTGGGATATGGGGGCTCACAGTCAAGAAGTTTTCAACAAAAATGATCACATTTTCTGTATTTTGGTGCATTTTAGATGGCAACTCATGACTCCCCACACTCCCTACATGTCCTCATTCCGCCCCTGCTCCAGCGTCAACCAGAGCCCTTCTTCTGATCTGATTCTGCAGAACAGATCAAGACTCTAGAAAACACTACAGGCTGCAAACTACTACGAAGCTTTCTGTTGCATTTACGAAAACATGATTTAGACATTTGTAAAAAGTTTGGCTTTGTGCATTCCGCAGTGTCAGCTCCGCACGTCTTGTTTCATTCTCTCTTTTTCACGGTTTTGTGTACTTTCTCCTCTGCTCTTCTCCCTGTACACAAACTGCTGCTCCTCCAGCAAAGACCCTCGACACCACCCTCATCTGGCTCATCTCGGACGGGGACGAGTCTGTCTACACCTGTCCCGACAACTATAATTGAATCAACGACCACTCATGGCACTGTTCACTTCAGCACTACTCCTGTACATTTTACTGCAAATTTGTGTACATACTAAGTTTATTTCTATCTTATCAGTAAATTTAAACCGTTTTTTTCTTTAATGCATGCCTTATTTGATATATTTTGCTTCAGTATTGTTCACTGTTGTGTGTTGCACCCAATCACCAAAGCAAGTTCCGAGCCTGTGACTTTTGTTCACTGACAATGGCAATAAAGCGTCTCTGAATCTGATTTCCCCTCTGATTCAATGCCATGGCTAGTGAAAGACACATATGTACAGCTGGCCGTCTGGTTCTTTAACAAGCTCAGTGAAGTAGTCCTATCCAGGGTAGGGTCTCGGATGCCTTTTTGCCTAGGGCCCAGGTGTCAAGAAATGGCTCTGCCTGTTACAACCGGACTCACCAAGTTCAAATCGCCAATTGTGGAGAAAGACATGACGAGACTCCGGTCGCAGTCATTCGAACTGAATTTTGGCCGTGCTCCGGTGCAGCAGCATGTTTACAGGTGCACAAAGCCCAGCGCACAAGGACGAGGAGCGGGCGAGACACTCTGGAAACAGCCACCGTCTGGGCTAAAACGTTTACAGAAAGAACGCCACGCAAACAATGCCAACAGCGAGACATACGCTTAATATTCCTGCCTAAACATCCGATTATTAGTACAGAACGGGCCCTTGCTCTACTTTTACACTTAAAACCAGATCTGAACGGATAAAACACTAGGCACGTTCAGGATAAGCAAGACCTGCAGATCCATTGATCTGAACGCGGTGCACCCTGGGTAGGTTTGCAGTCGACTTTACCCAGACTCGCGCTGACGTCACGAGTTGAAAGCTCGTGAAATCCAAACGCTTATTTATTTATGGTTTGCTCCTTTTTCACTTAACCTTAAGCATTGAACCGTCTGAAACGACCCTCTGTTTTCCAATGTTTCTGTGGCTCAAATACCTGACCTTCGAGGTTCATTATTATCTTCATTAAGTCGACTGTTTCGTCGAGTTCGATGTCATCAATGAGTGCGTAGAAAACCAACAACTTTGAAGTTGTTGTTCGTCTTTACAGCAGACTTTTAGCTCCGCTTCTGTTGCAGCCGTCAACTCTCGTCGCTCATCCAGATGAGGCGCAGCTAAACACGAACGCGCCTACTCACAACGTTCACCTCCTCCCTCTTTTCTCCTCTCGTTTGGCTCTCGTCTGCCTCATAAATGATCCAAATGACACAGGTTTTCCTCTGATAAAATCCAAGGGAAACATGTCAGACTTCTTTAACATCCGTTTTAGATCCTTCAGAGTAAGTTAGCATCACTGCCAGTGCCAGCTCTGCCACATGTTTCCTTTTTTAAATGGCTACAAGTATTTTGGTTGGTCAGGGGTCACATGACACTGTTTAACCAATGAAAAGTCATTAAACACAACTAAATAACGCATCGATAAATTGTGCTGTATATTGATCAGTCGAGTAGTGTGGACCTCAGACTCTATAATCATACTCAGGCCAGTCGTGTAGTGTGGACCTCAGACTCTCTATAATCACACTCAGTCCGGTCGTGTAGTGTGGACCTCAGACTCTATAATCACACTCAGTCCAGTCGTGTAGTGCGGACCTCAGACTCTATAATCACACTCAGTCCGGTCGTGTAGTGTGGACCTCAGACTCTATAATCACACTCAGTCCGGTCGTGTAGTGTGGACCTCAGAACTCTATATAATCACACTCAGTCCGTCGTGTAGTGTGGACCTCAGACTCTATAATCACACTCAGTCCGGTCGTGTAGTGTGGACCTCAGACTCTATAATCACACTCAGTCCGGTCGTGTAGTGTGGACCTCAGACTCTATAATCACACTCAGTCCGGTCGTGTAGTGTGGACCTCAGACTCTATAATCACACTCAGTCCAGTCGTGTAGTGTGGACCTCAGACTCTATAATCACACTCAGTCCAGTCGTGTAGTGTGGACCTCAGCCTCTATAATCACACTCAGTCCAGTCGTGTAGTGTGGACCTCAGACTCTCTAATCACACTCAGTCCAGTCGTGTAGTGTGGACCTCAGACTCTCTATAATCACACTCAGTCCGGTCGTGTAGTGTGGACCTCAGACTCTCTATAATCACACTCAGTCCGGTCGTGTAGTGTGGACCTCAGACTCTATAATCACACTCAGTCCGTCGTGTAGTGTGGACCTCAGCCTCTATAATCACATTCAGTCCAGTCGTGTAGTGTGGACCTCAGACTCTCTATAATCACACTCAGTCCGGTCGTGTAGTGCGGACCTCAGACTCTATAATCACACTCAGTCCGGTCGTGTAGTGTGGACCTCAGACTCTCTATAATCACACTCAGTCCGGTCGTGTAGTGTGGACCTCAGACTCTCTATAATCACACTCAGTCCGGTCGTGTAGTGTGGACCTCAGACTCTCTATAATCACACTCAGTCCGGTCGTGTAGTGTGGACCTCAGACTCTATAATCACACTCAGTCCGGTCGTGTAGTGTGTCAGACTCTATAATCACCTCAGACTCAGCCTCTATAATCCGGTTGTGTAGTGTGGACTCAGACTCTATAATCACACTCAGTCCAGTCGTGTAGTGTGGACCTCAGACTCTATAATCACACTCAGTCCAGTCGTGTAGTGTGGACCTCAGACTCTCTATAATCACACTCAGTCCAGTCGTGTAGTGTGGACCTCAGACTCTCTATAATCACACTCAGTCCAGTCGTGTAGTGTGGACCTCAGACTCTATAATCACACTCAGTCCGGTCGTGTAGTGTGGACCTCAGACTCTATAATCACACTCAGTCCAGTCGTGCAGTGTGGACCTCAGACTCTATAATCACACATACATACAATACAGCTTTATACATGCCTTAATTCATCTCAAATGCTGTGAATATATAAGAATATATAACAAATGCGTCCAATGAATTCCTGCAAAAAAAAATACAGAACAAGCAGCACATTTTTATTCATTATGCTTTTGAAAAACGTCTACACAACATTTTTGCACATTTTGGTCTAACCTGGAGCCTGAATTGAATTGAAAGAATTGCAAAAAGTACAAGGTTGTGGGCGGGAATGAATAGACGGGGGTACAAAAAAAAAATGCCTTCATCTATCTTCTACCACTTCAGTGAATTAAAAACAAATACTGCGTGTTTTTTTCGAAGGATAAAGACTTGAAGTAAAAACTGGACGACCTCAAGTTCATCTCGAGTGTCTTTCAATTTACGACAAACGACAGGAGCTTGAAGACTGTCGTTTTCTTCTTTCTTATGTGCGAAGCGTTTTTTCCCCCTTATCCTTGGAGTTAAGCCCTCTTAATCCAAGCGTGTGTGGCTGCTGCTGTGCGGTGCCATACATCAGTCTTTTCATGTTCTCCACACAATGTCGCAGGCATGTGGAGCGGCGAGAAAAGCCCCGGCCGTAACTCTCGCACCAACATCTAATTCCCAGCCCGAGGTGTCGTCTGTACCCCTCGCCGTAAATTTGCAAAGCGGTTATCGATCCCCGCCGCGCTGACACCAGTGCGAGACACGGAGAGAGGTTTGAGTAATCCTGTATCGTTCTGCATTCAAGGGGTCAGCGCTCGGAACCTTTCAACTTTCGCCGACCAGACGTTTATTGTTTTTAAATAACACGGTAGATGAAGATGGGCAGGAAGATCGGCGATGGACGGGGATAGAAGTCTTCGGAGCTCCTGCCCATGTCGTCACACAATCCCAGCATGCGCCGCCAACATCCGCACTGGCGATGATGGTGGCGGGGAATTTGCATGGAAGCTAACAGCGGCAATCAAATGAAAAGCTATAATCAAGAAATAAAACAAAGCAACGACTTTTATAAACTTTTGACTGAAATCTTTGTTAATCATATAAATCAGAACTCTCAAGGGGAATAATATCTAAAGTATATAAATGCATTCATAACCTGGGCAGCCAATCTATTAATATATATTCAAATTAAAAAAGAGGGTTGTTTAGTTGTGACGGATGAAGAATGGGAAAATCTAGGTACTTCACAATGGAAGACAACAAAGTTCAATGTTTAAGGGGAATTCTGTTGGGAAAATGTGACCTATTTTTTTTTATTTTTTTTTTATATAACACCATGCTAAAGTGCGCATTATTCACAGGGAGGGGCTGAATGTTGGAGAGATTGTGGTTGCCAGGAGGAACACCATTATCATGTGTTCTGGGAGTATCCTGTTGCACGAAAATATTGGACAGAAATTAACACTGCACTGATGATAAAGGACAGGACCGACACCATAAATGACATACGGAAAATGGAAATAAAAAATTATATATGGACATTTATTTTGTGTTTTTTCAGTTTGAAAATAGAAAAAAAAATGAAAGTGAAAAAACCCCGAAAAGAAAGTGACAATTATCAAAACGTAAAATGTATCAGAGTTTCCGAGATTGTGGATTATTTTTGTGCACTGGGATTTCCAAATGATCACGTGCAGAAGAAAAACAGAGCCTTGGCATTCACTTTCCATGTTAAAGCAGAACTAGGTAACATTTTCACCCATTAAGTGCCTTTGTAAATCCCTGTGATGTTTAAATTTGTATTTTTGGGGTCGTTTGAAGAGTCCGTCGTCGCCCTCTGCTGTCTATGTGCAGAAAAGCAGCCTTGCAACATACAACTCTCCTGAGAAACTTTGAATCTTTTTTTTTTCATATTTGGCAATGTGAAAATGTGAAATGTTTTTGTATGTGATTATACTGTCTTATGATAAAGAAAGAAAGAAAGTAAGAAAGAAAAAAGTCTGTATTTTCACAAGGGAGCTGCAGGGGGAGCTCTATCGCCATAGCTACTTAGTTCTGCTTTAATTTGGGGAATGATTTAACCATTGTCTCATAAATATTAAAAACGGCGATTTGAATACACAACGGCACAACCGCGGCTCCTCTTGTAACGCCGCATGTTCGCGCCTTAACTAACCGTTTATATGGGTAAAAAGTCTGTGGAGGGCGGCTGCGTCCAGTAAAAATGGACTCCAACTGAAAGAATCTGGAGCGTGGTGGCGCCCCCCGCAGTGCTCTGTGTGCGGTCTGAGCTGCTCTCTGTACTTTTAACGCTTTGGAATTCTTGCATCCACCAGAGACTTTACCTGCAGATAGAGACACGTCCAAGTGTTTCTCAGTTTGGGTTCAGGCCACGGCTCGTGTTCAGCTCCTTCTCCAGGACTCCAGTCTCACTGAGCTGCTGCAGAGGCTGAACTAGCTCTGATTCAGGCTGTAGTGACCATCAGCTCAGAGACGGGACAAAGCACAGGTTCAGACACACTGGATTTAGGCTTTGAAACTGGCAACACAAAAGGGAGACCCGTGTGAGGCTCACTCTGCTTTCTGATTGGAGAATCATCTTCAGAACCAAAACACCAACTTAAAACATGAATAACTTTTCCATCACATCCAATGTTTTTGGAATTAAGGACAAAATCAGAATTACATGTGTTAGATCTGTGTAAGAAATATTGGATTTGAAAATGTTTATCTCGTATTTGGGGACGCACACAGGTAACATACTACATTTAACCCCCCCCCCCATTTAACCCCCCCCCCCCTTACAGAAGACCTCCTCTACAGCCTGCCCCTGCGTTTTCCCTGCGTTTTTCCTGCGTTTTCCCTGCGTTTTTCCTGCGTTTTCCCTGTGTTTTTCCTGCGTTTTCCCTGCGATTTCCCTGCGTTTTCCTTGCGTTTTCCCTGCATTTTCCCTGCGTTTTCCCTGCGTTTTCCTTGCGTTTTCCCTGCGTTTTCCTTGCGTTTTCCCTGTGTTTTTCCTGTTTTCCCTGCGTTTTCCTTGCGGTTTCCTTGCGGTTTCCCTGTGTTTTTCCTGTGTTTTCCCTGCGTTTTCCTTGCGGTTTCCTTGCGGTTTCCCTGTGTTTTTCCTGTGTTTTCCCTGCGTTTTCCTTGCGTTTTCCTTGCGGTTTCCCTGTTTTTCCTGTGTTTTCCCTGCGTTTTCCTTGTTTCCCTGTTTTTCCGTTTCCCTGCGTTTCCCCTGTGTTTTCCTTGTGGCACTGTAAGACGCTGAGATGCTTTTACAGAGCTGTGAGAGCTGTAATGCAGCTGTAATGCAGCTCTCACAGCGAGGGAGCGGCAGGAGGAGGCCAGAGGCTCGGCCCGCTCTCGTGAATCCTTTGGCCTCTCATCGATCCACGGCGGCAATGGCTCCGTATTGATTGCCACTTGTTTCCGTGTGTAGTTCAGGTCCATGAGGTAAATGTTCGCTTTTGACAAGAGCAAGGCTTAAGAGAAATAGTTTGTGACACTTTTTGTCTGACTTTTATAAATATCCCAATCAGTTGATGGTGGCATAAAGGAGGTTTTTTTTCATCTATTATGCCGTTTGAGTGAAAGTGTGGTTTGTGTGGCCAGAGTGATCTGCTGTGGGTCTGCTGTGGGAGAGAACAACTTTTTGTCCTCTTTTTTTAAGACCTTTGGCTTATTCTGTGGTTAAAATACAGCAAACGGCGCTAGCATTGTGGTAGCAAAACGCTAACATTAACATTCTTGGATACAGTATTTATGAAAACTGTAACTGTAACACCTAAAGTAAATGTTTGCTCTTGGTGTTTGAACCTTCCGTTAACATTAGAGGGCAGTAATGTATCACTGTTGTCAGGGGGGACCAGTGGACTTACAGAGATAACTCCAGACTGAGCTGTTTGTTTCAGGTCATTAGCAGCTGGCTAATGCTAGTTATTATACATATTATTGTGTGGCTACAGAAAGGTCATTTTGGTTAGAAATATACGCTACAATAAACCCTGTCAGCGTTGTGTCTCTAAAAAAGAAAAAAAGGCTAAAACGCTAATTAAAGTTCAAAAGCTCAGATTAAAGTCTAACTTCAGGAGCAGTGCCCCCCGAGGGAATGTTGATGACATAACTTGAAAAGGTGTCAATAAATATGAATAATTGCATAACTGATATTTATTCTCACAATATTAAAATTTGACCTTTTCGACATCCCAAAGCTTGAGCACCACCAGAAACAACCCCACAAACCCAAAATATGCACGACGGGTCAAACCCTCCAGCGAACAGGTCACCCTCGCTGCATTAAAGGATGGGTCAAATGCAAATTTCCCTACGAGACAATGAGCGTTTGAAAACCAGCGTAGTGAAGACCCCGACCATGCTGAGCGGCTAACTGCAGGAAGCTCGTCTCTTATGCTAATTTCCTGGCAGCTCTGAGATGAATTTGCACACAAGCTGTGAAACGTGTACACTCCTCGCTGCTCCTCATTCCGCGATGTTACCTGTTCCTCCTCTTCCTCTCAAGCTTGCCGTAATCATCTCGCATGCGCTACTGCTTTTGGACTAAATGAGAAGTGAGCTGTCTGGCAGGATGTGCGTAATCATGTAAATCAGCCCCACGCGCCGGCGCTGGCTGTTCCTTCACGGGTTCACAGCCAGGATAAAAACAGGCTGGACACGAGGCAAGGTTGTCCCCTGTATCACACTTGATTTACTCAGCACTGTCGCCGTGAATGACACCATGGTGCTAATGGAGGACCTGACAAGGGAAGGAGGGGAGCAAAACGGAAGGGTGGGAGTAAGGTGTGCCCAAAGAAATAAGACTTTTACTGGGGGGGATTAGAGAGAGAGAGAGAGGAGAGAGAGAGGAGAGAGAGAGAGAGAAGAGAGAGGGAGAGAGAGAGAGAGAGAGAGAGAGAGAGAGAGAGGGAGAGAGACAGAGAGAGGGAGAGTGAGGGAGAGAGAGAGGAAGAGAGAGAGGGAGGAAGAGAGAGAGAGAGAAGGAGGAGAGGGAGAGTGAAGAGGGAGAGAGAGAGAGAGAGGGAAGGAAGAGGGAGAGGAGGGAGAGAGAGAGAGAGAGAGAGGAGGAGAGAGAGAGAGAGAGAGAGAGAGAGAGGAGAGAGAGAGGGAGAGAGAGGGGAGAGAGAGAGGGAGAGAGAGAGGAGAGAGAGGAGAGAGAGAGAGAGGAGAGAGAGGGGGAGAGACGAGAGAGGAGGTAGAGAGAGAGAGAGAGAGAGAGAGAGGAGAGAGGAGAGAGGAAGAGGGAGAGAGAGAGAGAGAGAGAGAGAAAGAGAGAGAGAGAGAGAGAGCGAGAGAGAGAGAGAGAAGAGGGAGAGAGAAGAGAGAGGAAAGAGAGGAAGAGAGGAGTGGAGAGGAGAGAAGAGAGAGCGACGAGAGAGGAGAGGAAGAGGAGGATGTAATAAAGAACAAAATTGCTTTCTGTGCTTTGTGTTCTCTTCTCGAGTCGTTGATTGCTCGTCTGTTCAGAGTCATTTATATCATCTTGATAGGATTCCGTCTCCTACACTTAAATCTTGATGAAGAGAAGGTTTTCTCCAAAGCAATGTCAGGACACCAAGACCTATTTACTTAAAGGGGCACTCCAACTTTTGTGTGGGGGGGTTCGCCACCTGCTTGTGTCCATGGAGATGAAACACTTCTATTGAGCAATTACAGGGTCACCTTTCCACAGATCTGACCAGTAACTTGGCCTGGTGTTGTCTCCTGCTTGTCTCCATGAAGATAGAAGGAATTAATTCCATACTGTGGAACATTCAGTAACATCTCCATGGACACAAGCAGATGGGTGATAGTGCACCAAAACCTTGCTTGCCTCTTCACAGAGCTAACCTGTACTTGGCCTGGTGGAGGCCACCTGCTTGTTTCCATGGGGATGTTCTTTTTTTTTGCCTGAAACGTTTCACAGAATGTTATAAAACAAACCTATATCCTGTTTTTCTTTCTATCTCCATGGAGACATGCTGGTACCAGGAATCTGGTTCAAGGTCTTAAACTGTGCTTTAATTCAGTCATTCCCAACCTGGGGGTCACGACCCAAATATGGGTCCTTAATAGTCCTAAAATAGTTGTGAGTTTGAAAGTAAGGATAGCTTGCTCATGGTTCCGATAAAGTATCTTCTAATCGTTCCTGTTTTATGACATATTTTCCCATAAGACAGCAGCTTCTTAGGGTGGAAAAGGATGTTTAAGTCGCCAACATATCCACGAGTAAAACAGGGTCCGCTGGGAGGTCAAAGGTTGGGACCCACTGCCGTAATTGATACTCCATACTAATTTATCTTACCATATGCGTGGGAAACAGGTGGGACTGAACAAGTGAATCAGATACTTGCAACTCACTGATTATATTAGAAAAGTGTTCAGACAGAGCAGGACCTCCTTCAAAAGACACAAGAAACACAATGCAGTTGTGGAAAGGCTGTAAATACTTATGCGCATGTGCATCTTTGCAAAGAATTAAAACAACAATCTTTCACGTCGTCGTTATGGGACATTGTTTGTAAAAGTTTGAGGCGAATAATGAATTGAATCAACTTCGGAATAAGGCTGTAACAGAACAAAATGTGGAAAAAGTGACTGCTTTCTGGATGCTCGATCAGGACGTCCTCCAGCGGCATCATCTCAGCTTCCTCGGGGTCAAATTTAGTAAGAATCTGATATTTACGGATATTTCACGTTCCAAACCGCTAACGTCCTCTAACGCCAGGAGAGCTCACATGGACCGGGCGATTCCAGACTTTCCGGTGAAGGTCCCATGCACATTCAGAAAAGGGCATCGCCTCAGATGCCATCGGCGGGGGGCTCGGGGCATTTGGAGCTCTTGAAAAGCCAACAGATTAAGAAATACAGGATTATTTCCAGGTGTCATCTTTCCGCTTTTTTTATGCGCACTGAAAGGTGAATTCAGGTGCATACTTTCCCGCATTTCCTGTCGCCTCACGTGTGCATGTGTGCGTTTTCATGCTAACGTCCCATGAGTTCACACATCCCCCTCACGCTTTCTATTCATGCGGTCTTTGAAGTCCGTCACAGGGCTTTTATCTTGTTATCTTGTTATTTCATTGTATTCCCGGGTGAAACGCAGCGCCGCATCCCTGGAGGTGCCAAAGAAAAGACACCCGGGACCCTCCCCTCTCGAATCCTGCCGACAACGCCGCTGTGTTTGAACCGGAGCTTCCCGTTTCCTCTTGACCATCTCACACAGTAATGATGAGCCTAATTAATCAGATCCATTATTCATGCGTCGGTTGAAAGGGAGGGAATAGCGAGCGGACAAATCGCACGATCAGCAGTTTGAACTCGTGCGTATTTGCATGTAACAAACAGACTTGTGTGTGGTCTGAGCGGTGGAGCCGTTATGCAATCATCTTCTGTTCGAGAAGTTGTGATATGTAATTGATTTGTCATCTTTACACACAAAGTAGACGGGAAGGAAACAATACATCCTTTATTCTTTGGCTTTTTGAAATACATCCGCACGCCTTCATGGTATTAGAAAATGTGTGTGGAAAATACGTTTCATCAGCAATTCCACTTCCACAGAAAACAATTGAATAAGCTAAGGGGTTTGACGCCCTCTGCTGGTTACACCGGGGAAGCACGTTCAGAAAGGAATTAAGAACACTACGTCTCACATTAATGCCATTGCAAGAGCAGATTATTTCAGATTTCAGAAAATGTTGTTTAGTTAATCAGTTTGAAGTATTAAGAAAATCCCAACATAATACCAATTCAAAACTTATTTAAATAAAGCTAAGACTTTGTGCTTTCTGTTTTATGTTAATGAATGCCAATATATGCCATTAGTAAAAGCGCATGCAACCTTTTCATTTGACAAAAAATACAAAATTAAAATAGAAAAATAGACAAGTGCCTCTTAAAGTATACTATGTAGATAGTTCCTGAGCGACAAGAAAAGAAAATGTTTGTTATGTGTGCAAAGTTCGGTGCAGAAGAAACTGTTTACTTTTACAATGTTTTTAGTAGAAAAAACTCCAGGCGCCTGTGTCAATCTGGTGCCCATGTGCCACCTTGTGCCAGTTGGCGTTGGGTGGCATCAGAAGATTTTGTCATTATAAATAATTTTTTGAGGTATAAAAGCTAATTCTGACACACAAAGGCAAGAAATAAAACACTTCTGAATTATTGTACCCATGTGAAAAATGTAATACATAATTGTACCAGGCGTATTTTGATTGGTTATTTGCACGTGACTTGTTTATTCTTCAATTTTCATCATTTCCTTTTTACGCTGGCAGAGGGAGTTATATAACGGACAATCTCTGCTTTCTCCTAGAAAAGTTTTTATTAAAATGTTTTTGAAGCACATGGCAAAAAGCCCATGCTGTAAAACTAGTGTCCCATTGAAATCCATCAGTAACACTAGATTCACTGCTGTTGATCAAGCAGAGAGAACTTCAGCCATTATGTCCTCTAAAACGTCATCTTGTATTATTTAGAGCCGATTCCAAGCAGACAGTCCTCAGAAGAACATTCTTACTCCTAAGTATAATGATTCTATTCTTAATATAATAAAGTACTTCACTGAAATGGTAATGTTCTCCTTCAAAATTGCAGTCATTAAACGTTGTTCCTGAAAACAGTCCTACCAAACTTGACCAGTTGATAAACTACAGACCTATTTCAAACACCCTTTGTCTCTAAAATCCTTGAAAGAAGTTGTAGTTAAACAGCTTTGTCGCCATCTACAGGACAATAAACTTATTTCGAAGATTTTCCAGTCAGGGTTCAAGAGCCCACCAAAGCACTGAAACTGCACTAGTTAAAGTCACAAATGATGGACTCGGTCTCAATCCTGGTTCTATTGGACCTCAGTGCAGCGTTACGAACACATCGACCACAACATTCTACTGCAGAGGTTAGAATCTGATGTAGGTGTCAGAGGCCCCGCCCTCAGCTGGTTTTAAATCCTACCTATCGGATAGGTACAGTTTGTTCATGTACAACGGCAGAGCTCCTGGTTCAAAAAGTAATGCGGTGTGCACAGGGTTCAGTATCGGATCGAATTGGACATCTAAGACGCTTTATCTGAGCAGATAGTCACACTGGACACGTCAGTGTAGCCTCCAGCCCACTGTAAGAACTTGGAGTTCTATTTGAAAGAAGCTTCTCATTAAAGCAACATAATCAGCCTGTAAAAGCCTATTTCATCTGCGTAATATAGTCAAAATCAGAAAAATTTGCCTAAAAGCGATGCGAAAAACGTGTCCATGCTTGAGTACAATTAGATTAGACTCTGTAATCCCTGTAGAGCGTGTCTAAAAGCTCTGATAAAGCTTTCAACTGGTTCAAAATGCAGCAAAGATTACTAAAGGAACTAAGAAGAAGAGCAATTAGCCGGTGCTCGAGTCTTTCATGGCTCCCTGTAGATTTTAGAATCAAATTCAAAATCCTCTGACTTACAAAGCCATAAATGACTGGCCATCCTACCTCAAGACAGCCTATAGTACTTATCATCCACAAAGCCTTGGCTCTCAAAATGCTGGACTTCTGGTGGTCCAAGAGTTCTCTAAAAGCACAGTAGGAGGTAAGCGTTTAGCTTACAAGCTCTGTGTTGTGCGATAGCCTGTCCATGTTAAGGCCGAACAGTCTCTTCATTTAAGACCAGGCTTAAAAGTTCCTCTTTGAAATCGCTTATGTCAGGAAGTTGGAACAGGAATAAAAACCTACAGTTCCCAGCTATGCTGCTAGGAGCAACTATATGGGGGAAGTATGGCAGCTTGGACTATCTCTGTTTCTCATAATATTCTATCAAACTATTTATATTTAATTTACTGGCAATTTTTTCATTGCTTTTCCTCTTTTTTCTCCACTTCCCACGAGGGAGTGGAGCAGGCCTCGAGGACTGTGGATCCAGATGTACTAAACTGCCTGGAGAAACGGTTACCTGGAGAAGGTTCTCTATCCATATGAAACGGTTCTTACATCGGCCTTAGAAAAATTGTTTCTCCTCCGAGTGGGTCAGTCCACGTGTATCTGCAAATGAGGCGCGTCCGCCTGTCGTCCGAGGGAGTCGGATCTCTCCGTTCACTGTGGAATCACTACGGTGGTTTCTAGTTTTTCCACAAAGAGGTTTGGTCGTTTTTTTCCTGGCCGAGAAGGAGGTCTAGAAGGAAGGGCTTGGGATATCTGTCTAAGGACGGGAATGCTGGGACATTTCCAAGTCCTATGCAATTGATAATTCTGTTTTTATTCTGTTTTTACTTGCCTCATGAGGCCCACTAACTGTTGTGATTTGGGCGTTACAAAATAAATTGAATTGAAATTGAATTGATAAATGCTAATGGCTAAACTGGAAATTGGCACAGTAAGCACGTATATGAGGGAGACAAGTGAGGTGAGGGAGGGTGACAGGCCTGAAAACTATATCAGAGAGTAGATGTTTGTTTTATACTGAGTTATATGTGTTAGTCAAAACATAGTTCTGTGTCTGGGAAGAAACTTAAATGGAAAAACAGAAAAGGATCATTTAAAAAAAAAAAAAGTTTTGCCTAATTTTTTTCTGCACCTTTTGACTTATAGACTGGTGATAATGAGTGGACTAAGGCGTTAAGACTGGTTTTGTTGGACAAACCAGTGTGCCGACAAAAAAGGCCAAGAGATAGAACCAAATGCATAAAATTATGGGCTTATTACAAAATTAAAATATTGTAAAGTCCTGTTTAAAATGGGGGAGTAGCCTACTCTAAAGACGCTGGTGTGCCTGATTTAAAAGCAGGGGGAGAGTCCAAGACGAACAGGTCAGAGGTCTGATGGTTTTGGTTGTAGCCGTGGCGATGCAGGCCACGAGTGCTGATAGCAGTGCTGTGGCAGGTGGATTTTGGGCAGCCTCATGTCGTGACCACTTCAGGACCTTGTTCGCCTCACTGCCAAGCCCAAGCTCTCCCCTCAGCACGACCTGCAGGGTGGGACACAGACATAACAAAGACTTTTAGTATTACGCATATGAGGACAATCACAATTGCCACCACCAATTAGAAGTGACAAGGTTGCTTGGTCCTCTACTCTACACGGAGTGTGGTGGGTGTGGCAAGTGGGCAGACCTGGGCCCTATAAGGCTTGAGGTGTTTTAAAGTATTTTTGCAAATCCCTCCAAGACCATGGTGTGTCAGAGTAGGAAAAAAGCTGATTTTCCCTCTGTGAAGCACTGAGTTACAGTGAAGTGTTTGGGATAACGGATTGCTGTTTCTATTTCCCTGAATGTGTACAGCCTAAATATGCGCGACACCCAAGAACACAAATGACACACATGTTTTTGATGAAAGAAAAAGTTCGACCAAGTCTGGAACATATCAGAGATGGATCAATGCTTCATCTCTACTCTACTGGAAATATGAAAACATAAAAAAACGAATGACCCCAAAGGAAGAAAAGATTACTGATGACAGACAGAGGGGCAGCGATAATCAAAGGTGTAACTAGACCCCCCGTGTGCTGCTGACCAGGATCAATAAAAAAAAATAAAATCCTTGGTAAGGGCTTTGATGAGAGTGCAAATGCCATGAGCTTGTTATTTGTTTGATCCAGAGGGGGTCTCAAAATGGAAAGGTCTGGATAACTGTCTGAAAATATGTGGTTGCAAAATTAGACCACAATGTTTTTCTACACTTGGAAAAAAGTTAACCAAAATAATATGAAATACAATATAAATCAACATAAGTTATTCTTTTCATTATCAGCTCTAAATGTAATTGTGTTTTATCTAAATAGTCTGTGTTCATTTAAAGTGGACATTTCAAGAAGATCAACAGAAAAAATACCCATTTTTTTTGGGGGGGGAGAATTGCCAATGAAATATATGACATCAATATATTTATTTCAAGTGGACAAATAGATTTTTTTTTTAAATGGCATTTCTGCCCTGTGCCATGCCAAACACCTCCAGCTACAGCTCTCATTATTTCTTTTGTCAGAGGTACATTAATGCAAGGCATAGTCCAGACTAAAATAACAATTCACATACTATATCGCAGTGTCTCAGGGTTCACTGATGGAAATAAACTTCTTCTGCATTAGAACTAGGGCACAGAGGCAGGCTGGCACACAGATGAACCCTGCGTGTTGGCATTTAGCATTTTTTCCGTTGCTCAAAACTAACATCTGTCACGCGTAACGCGTGAACACAATCTTAAAACATTTCCGTCGCGCCAGCTTGTTGGCACAGCTCTGACCCCCACTTTGAGAAGCTGGGTCTGGGTTAAAGGGTTTGATCAACACCGATTGGATCTGGACAAGTCTAGCTAATCTCGAATGCACCTGCGATCTACAAGGAAAGGGCACTGGCAACACAGATTCAGTTCTTTTTTATTACACTGGCATATTACCCAGCATGCTTGGACCACAGAAATAGTGCCCGGCTTACTTGACTCAGGGACATGGCGCCCCCTGTGTCTAGAGAGAGTCTGTCACAGAATCCAGAGAAGGATCCTCAGTCACAATAACATGCCCACAGCTGCCAACAGGTAAACCTGGCAGCACAGAAGCAAAAGTCAAATGCAGTGGAACTTTGGAGAGTAATAAACCTTAATATTATAATATACCCATTGTGCCGTTTGGTCACTGCAATGCAGGAAGGACATCGTCTCTGTTGTATAATGGTCTATTTAGCACACAAAGTGGGCACAGTCCAGAAAAAACTGTTCACTTTTGGAAAGAACCTTCATTGCTTTGATATATGTAAAAGATAAAAAACACTCATTCATCTTTTCTGAGCAGATGTGCTATATATACTACAGCGCAATTGCTGACCTTGCCCATTATTCAATAACTTTTACATTCCATTGACTGAGATGGACTTAATGTGTTTAACAATAATCAAGGTGGACAGTACTCCAGTTACTAGAGTACATTTTTGAATAAATTGTACTTCTTAGACTACTTGAGTAACATATGAATGTATGTTTGTAACAGTCTCTTATATGAGGAAAAGAGTTGCTTCACTGTGAGTAAAGTGACTAAAGCTTTATGTTGACAATAAGAAATATTTTAACTTGCCACCGCTTTTCTAATTTTTGTACCCATCCTTTGAAAATACCAGGTTTTGTGCTTTATCTAATACTTTTTCAAATTACATGAAATTCTAATTATAAATCAGCTGTTACATGACCTGACAGTTACTCTTACTTGAGTATAGAGTATTGGACGACTAATTTGTGCTTTTACTTCTAATTTTTACTTTTCATGTTACAAGTTATATAAACTCAATTGGGCTAATCTAAAACACAAGTAGCATCCACTTGTATGCAGATGGTGCAGCTCTGTATGCTCAGGCGCCTTCTGCTGCACAAGTGATTCAAAATATTCAAGAGGATTTTCACTCCACCCAACACAACTGTGTTCATTTAAATTGCTAATGAATTCAAATAAAACAAAATGTATGCTGTTCTCCAAAAGACACTATTGACTCCAAAAAATATATCTATTCTCACGCTTGATGGTAATATGATTGAACAAGTACCCCATTACAAATACTTGGGCCTCTGGATTGATGATAAACTCTCCTTCAACAAACACGTACAAGAGCTGACAAATAATCTTAAAGCCAGATTGTCATTCTTCTTTCAGAAATAAAAAATGTTTTCCTCTTAATTGTAGAAAACCGTTAATCCAGGCTACATTTCTGTCAGTGCTGGATTATGGTGACATTATATATATGCATTCTACAGCAACAGTGTTAAAACCTCTGAACTCGGTTTATCATTCAGCTCTGAAGGTTTTATTAAAGGAGAAGGATACAGAACTCACCACTGTGAAGTATATTCTAAAGTAGAATGCAATCATTGGATGCAAGAGAGCAGCACTGCCTTTTGTTTGTGTATAAAGCTCTAGTTGGCATTTTGCCTGATTATTTATCAAGTTTATTGCAGATCAGATCAGGTATTCACAGCTTTGAGGTCTTCCAGGACATTTTTATCTTACAATCCATCGTTTTAACCACAGAGACAGGGAAAAAAGGCTTTCAGACACTTTGCTCCCTCCCTGTGGAACAAAACACAGAGAGCTTTTTTAAATTAAAATCAATTTTATGCCTTTTAAATGATTTTAAAGCACTGGTCAAAGGACCCACCCGCAGTGCTATGCACTTGTTTGTATATAATGTTATCTCGGTATTGTATGTATGAATATGTGTTTTTATGTTATTGGTTAATTATATTGAATGTTTTATTTGTGTTTTAGTATCCTGTGTTTGTTGTTTATTCTGTGTTGTGTTTTAACAGAGACCCATGAAAAAAAATAACTTTTTCTCATTGGGCTTTTCCCTATATAAATAAATAAAATGAAAAATAAATGAATGAATGTAACTTTACTCTTACTTAGGTAACATTTTCGGATACCCTCACCCACCTTCTTTATGAAGTATAACCGTGCTTCCCAACAATGTCTAGGGAAAAAAAACCAGACAATAAGCATGTATAAACCAAAAAAATATATTCACTGCTTTTGTACCCGTGGCTTTAAGCAGATTTATCTTTCCTTACGTTACCTCAGTATGTGGTCACTAGTATTCGACTAGACAAGAAACACGGTTACACGTAACATGAACTAACCTTATGCCCTTTACCTGCCTGCTGCCAACACCAACCTGTGCACGTTTCAGTGTGTGTTGGTCATTTTGAGCATTTCATTTTTCTTTAAGAATGAAGTTTCCATTACACTCCTCTCATGCGTTTGTCCCTGTTGTGAAGCTCGAGAAAAGTGTCTGTGTGGAAATGTGTGTAATGCTGCCCTCCACCACTTGGCAAAAATTGCCATTGAACAATTTGTAGGTTTTTCAATAATTCACCTCAAGTCCTTCCCCTAAAGTCCCACCCATCAGAATCTCTTGAGCCAACTCTCCACTCAACGGGAGTGCAAAGTCCCATGAGTTAATGTCCATGTTTAAATTTCTTTTTGCTGCATCCATGATTATTCTGGTCCTCTCGCTTTGTGATCCACTTGCAGAATTGAACGATCAGAATCAACAGGAACACAGTTGCTCTTCACGCTGGGCACTTTACTTTTTTAACTGCCTCTGCATATGAAAGGCGTTCCTTCACTCTTATTGTACTATATTAACATTCAATTCTAATTTTATACTTTGACAATCCTGATATCCAGCCAGATGAGGTCCCGCAATCTCTTCGTCGCAATATTTGCTCCCACAACTGGCGCTCTTCTTCTCCCTGGTGCAAACAGAAGCATCATGCCCATACTCTTGACAAACGGCAAACGGGATCCAAATACACACAATCTGGCAGGACAACGCAAAAAGTCGAACAAACAGACACGCTTTCCTCACTGTTTCCATCAATAAATCTTTTTGTGATCAAGTTTTTATTGAATTGTGCAATGACATCATTACATTACAAGGAGGCTCAAAAAACAACATTTTCCCCCTCCCCCCTTCCCCTCATGGGTCCCACACTGCCACCCACATCCCTTTCAAGCACACACACCCACACACACACACAAACACACACAATTCCACACATACGTACATTTTCTTATCGATTGAGGCCAATTTGAAAGGAAAACAAAACAAAGGTTAAGATGATATTTATAACCCGGAAAACTTATAGCTGTAGTCATAATGATCAGAAGAGTATTCATGAAAGTAATCATTCCTATACATGTATAGATACATGCGTGTACATACCCAGCATACATACTGCTCATGCATATACCTGTGTACCTACAGTTAGACTGAGCTCATTCCCTCCATCATTGACATCCACAGAAACAGCAATATGTCATAAAACTATGTAGTTTCAGAGTTAAGGACGGTGGAAAAATGTCATCAAGTTTTGTTATGAATTGTGACCAACAATTTACATTTTCAATCATTTATTTATGAATAGAAGCCGCTGAGAGCTCTGTATGATGACCCCGACTCCCCCGACACTCCCCCGACACTCCCCCGACACTCCCCCGACACTCCCCCGACCACTCCCCCGACACTCAGAGGTTGTTCCGAATTCTCCATCATGACATTGCTATCCTTTTTTGTGGGCCGCAGTGAGCCCAGCAAACAGTAGTCAATGGTCATTTAATCGTTAGAATTAGAAGTATCACTTAATACAAGAAACCTGGGGTTTAGCCCGGCCTAGTGATGCTCGACAGATGTGTAGAAACGCTTTCCCAAAAGCTATTGACCTCGAGGCACAAATCATATGGAGAAAGGTTCCAATGGTTTTTGTCTGAATCAGTGCTCGCAAATATGGATTTCTCTTTTTATCTGTCATTTAATATAGTCTCCTGGGATGTAAATAAGACCTGTGAAACATTTCATAATGAATCATTTGGTGATTTGTTATTCTTTTGATGCTAAGGATATGTTGGACCAAATTTTGCTCCAGTCCCACTCAGAGTGGTCCTTAAGATCTGTTTTCCACAGATGCTCAATGGCCAGATGCTTATGTGAGGAGGCATACAATACATTCATACATTTGGTCAGAGACAATACCACTGCTTCTCCCTTTGCCCAGGATAGGATGAAGAGGCTGATGTTTTAAGTTGCAGCCCCATGGAACACCTTGGGAACGCATCGCCGCAGGCAGTTCCAAGTAAAAAAAGAGTAGAGCCTGGTAGGCTCTTTTCAGATCTAGAAATGATTAGAGTCCATCCTGCCCTATGATGTCACTAAATGTGTGAACCCCTTTGGATTCCCATGGAGTAAAAGAAATAATCTTTTGGTCTATTAGGAGTGAGTGATTATAGAAGATTAGTGACTGTGAATATGAGGTTTCCCTTTTTTTCATACATTGATTGACTCTATTCCAAACAGACATGAGGTGAGTGACGATAGGGCCATGTTTTTGTTTGGTCGTCTGGAGTGGGATGTTAGAATAAATAAAGATTATGTGGTTGAATAAACTCTGTTTTGATTGGATCCATGGTACTGCACAGATCTGAACCATGTGGCCGTAGTGTGAAGCACCATGAAGACCACTCAAAGTTTGGAAGGCTAATTCCGCCTGATGATTTGAGTCCGTAGAATGTGAAGGCTTTTATTTTGGGCTTCTTGACGTTCCATAAATAAGCACCCACAAGAGAGTGCAGTTTCTTCCAGTAACCTAGAGGTGGAGCTAAAGGTAACAGAGCTCAAAAAATGTATACGAGGCAACAAGTTCATTTTGATAATAGATAAACGAGCGTTGGAAGAATACTCCATCTCTTTATGTCATTAGTTATTGAGTGCAGCGTGCTATTATAATTATCATTGATCAGTGTGTAATTTAGGATTTATATAGACACTCAGGTATTTCATATTTTGCACAACAGGGATATTGAAAGAGGACAGGAGATCGACAAATGTTAAGTCTTCTTGCTCCGGACACAATATTTCTAAATTCCTCCGCTCTCACTGGTCAATACGTAATAACTAAACCACTTCGGTAAACTTTTACAGATGTCACATTTCCAACAGTCTGGTCAATGAACCGCCCG
Organism: Chaenogobius annularis; assembly: GCA_015082035.1. Lineage (NCBI taxonomy): Eukaryota > Metazoa > Chordata > Actinopteri > Gobiiformes > Gobiidae > Chaenogobius > Chaenogobius annularis. The sequence goes on along the minus strand of BJKM01000448.1, from coordinate 105,448 downwards.
AGGACGTGTCGGTCACTGGGTCAATGAACCGCCCGAGGACGTGTCGGTCACTGAACATTCCTTCCTCCGGTGTAACAGCCATCATTCCAACTACATAAGACTCTGCACTCTGAATGACACTTGCTTCACTTGAAACTTATCTTTTTTCAGTTTCTTCTTCTTTTTCCTGCCTTTCGGGCATTCAAATTCCCTCTCAGGTGACTGAGACCCCGGCTCCGACAGCATTTCCAGTAGCATAGCTCTCGGGATCCTCCTGTTTGGAAACCTCGACTGACGCAGAACTAATGACGTTCAGAATTTCGTTGAAAAATAATAAATTAATAAACAACACACACAATTTCTGTGAATAAACCTGTTGTGGCGTATCCGTGGAGTTATCCAAAAGTTTTGACTTTAGATCATTAATTATATCCATGCCTTTGAGGGTCATGTAAGTTTTGCTGCCAAGGATTGTGGGGTATGTAGTAAACTATAGCTTTCCATATGCTAAACACAAAAAGTGAATAAACACTTTATAACAACTGCATAAACTCGTTTGTTTCTAATAGTTACACGAAGCATAAAAGAGTTGACGTACCACGTGATGCTGTTGGTTTGCAGCTGTGTCACTGTGACAAGCTAGTCCGCCTCGTACTGTGACATCCATGCGCCGCCTTACCAAAATATGAAGAAATAAACAGCACCCAGACTTCAAGTTGACATTTTCGATAAATATCACTAAAAATACAATTGTTGAAGACAGCAGAACTACTAAATAATACGCTCGTCTCCGCCTGTCAACTGTCATGCTCGTATGTCAATCACGTGTTTCCGAAGACCTGTTATTTTCGGCGTGGTCATTCAGCATACAGTATGTTTTTTTCTGCAATAAATATGCCTTTCTAAAGTGCACTATTGTGCAGTAAGTACGTGTGGCAGTGTGGACGTGGTCCGCCCCGCGCTGGACATTAAACTATAAAAAGACGCTCTTTATTCTCGCTCGTTCTCTGGCCGTCTGTACTTCCGCGTGCTGGTCGCTCGGTGTGTGTGTGTTTCGTGCTTTACTCCATGTAGCAGTGCCTCTGTTTGCTTGGGGAGCACTTCACCGCGCAGCTGGGTGCGTCTTCACTGTAGACCGGGTGTGTGTGTCCCCGGTGGTCCTCTGAAGTTATGGGTCATTTCAAGTCTAGTGTAAAGCCCCTGTACAGCGTGCCCTCAAAGTGGTAAAGGTGCCAGCGTCCACCGGGCGTCCAGCCGTATTGTATTTCTTTTGATATGAACTCTGTAAAAGGAACCAAGCACATTTTAAACCAACCAAACTTCAGAATGAGCTAAACTTACAAATACGTTATGCTTAAAATGGAACAAGTTGTCCTCTTTTCAATATACGAACCTGTGTCCTTGTATACTGATGATGTTCATCACATTATACAAGTGCCTTACCCTCGAATGCTACATACGCAACTGGGTGAGATTGGGTTGTGATGGGCCTAAAATCTACACAAATCCACATATTAAACAAACAGAAGAAAGACAAGGGAATCAAATTTGTTTCTCCGGAGGACGACGGACAGGCAGAGGAATTCTTCAGCGTAACCTACGACTTTCGTCTACCTGCGCTTCCTAAGCATCCGTCTGTCCGCTCTCCTCTTTTATTAAGAATAAGGGACGCCCTGTTTACATGATCAGCTCCGCCCTAAAGGACAGGGAACACATGGCGGAAGCTGTGCACACACAAGTCATCCATTGTCTGTTGAACTTTGGTTGACCTTAGGTTCCCAGCAAATCATCTTGAGTGGTAGTTCCTTGCTTTATCTTACTGGTCATCAGTTCCCAAGTCCAACAGGCTGCTGGATTATCTCAGCAGTTTACTTCTGCAACACTGTCTCATAAGCAGTTTATTAAGCACACAAAATCATACAATAATAAGGAATGTATAAAAGAAAGATCAAATCTTTACAATTATTCCAACAGGTTGCATTATCATGTTTCTGAACTGTCCTGTTGCACATAAATATTGGACAGAAATGAACAAAGACACGGCACACCACCATCACACTCATTTCAGAGCTACTGTTTGTATTTGGCTTCTAAACTCCTGCCATGGAAAACATGGGAAAAAGGCCATCACAAAAAAAATGTGAGGACACAAAGGGCACCGACGATTAAGGACTGGCCACACCCCTAAACTGACAATGGAAAAAAATCACATACGGAATCAACTTGGAAATGGACACATATGAAACGAGCTGTCCTTCCGCAGCAGATCCAGCCAAAACTGTGGACTGGAAAACCATTCCTGAGCTGAAACTCTGGACTAGTGTGCGTTTTCATCTACAATATCAATATAAAAACACAAATCAATCAATAATAGTCTGAAACTGTTAGTTGAAGAATCCTTATTTATTTTAACATGGAATAGTTTTATTACTTACTTAAATATGCTATATATACTTTTTTTAGTTTTTTTTAAATAAGGTAAATAAAACTGCTGCTGCTGCTGCTGCTGCTGCTGCTTCTGCTGCTGCCTGCTGCTGCTGCTGCTGCTGCTGCTGCTGCTGCTGCTGCTGCTGCTGCTTGCTGCTGCTGCTCTGCTGCTGGCTGCTGCTGCTGCTGCTGCTGCTGCTGCTGCTGCCGCTGCCGCTGCCGCCTGCCGCTGCGCTGCCGCTGCCGCTGCCGCTGCCGCTGCCGCTGCCGCTGCCGCTGCCGCTGCGCTGCCGCTGCCGCGCGCTCGCTACCGCTACCACTACTACTACTACTACTACACAGGTGATAATCAAAAACAAAACGTGGTTTTCATGTCACCAGAGAATACAATGTTACTTAAAACATTATTTAGGATACAATACAATTCCAGAAATATATGTTTGTGAGGGGAAAACATAACGGCACAAATATTCTATGATGTCAATGTATTCTTCACATCAAGTTTAATAATACCTTCCAAGTGTCATTGAATGGTTGAAATCTGTAGACAAGATTAAAGAAGGAAGAGGGTTTAATTGAAACCAAATGACTGTTTGAGGCTTTTTTCTGCCTGTTTCTTTGTGATCCTTTTCCATTCTTCAGGGATATCAGCAGGTTCTGCATCGTATGCTTTTGCAAAGTCATTGTTAAACTTTGCCAAGACATACTTCCAGTAGTCTGAAGCCTTGAGACTATTGTCTGGTACTATTCTCCAGGCAGGATAGATTTCTTTATATCTCTTGTATGGATGCCATTCACCATTGGTATCCTTGCACTTAAATGAGCAATCACTGACAACAAGAGATGAGCATATGTCAGTGTCAAGTTTGTTTGAGTCAGACCATCGGCCCGAGCCAAAAGCTTGTGGTCGATGCAGGGTGGGCCAGTGCTCAGAATGCTCCCTTCCTCCTGCATCACATGGGGCAGTACAAAAAGGACACTGTTTACAACAACCAATCATTTTGTCAAAAAGCTCATCCTGGGGCTTCAGGTGAAGACGCTGAAGTTTTTTTTCAAGACCTTTTCTTTTAAATTCATTCCGAAGTGACTGGGCCATCTCACTCACACTTTCCTCAAGCCATTTGGCAAACTGCTCACTGTTGGCATTATTCAAAATCATAAAAGTGCCAAATGCATCATGGGAAATGGCAAGTTTATCTTCAAGTTCTCTGCAGATCATTTCCACAAACTCCTTAACAGTCTCGCTTGTGGCGTCTTTAGCCTTCATCACAGCTTTATTTATATTCCTAAGGCATGACTTTAGAAGTTTGTTCTCGGACTCAAATGTACCCTGTTGTCCCGAGAAATGCTTGAGGATTGTGTCCAGTATCCACTGCTTCACGTAGCTTTCATAGGAGCGTATGTAATCCAAAAAATCTGAGAAATTGTCTTTCTTAAACAGATCCAGCAAAACTGTGTACTGGAAAACCATTCGTGTGCTAAACTCTGGGAAAGTGAGCATTTCACTTACAATAGCAGGACCCAAGGAGCGATTGATGAAGTCTTTTATTGCAGGCCCTAAACAGTTGTGTGCAAATTCATTTGCTTTCTTTTGACACTGGTCTTGTTCAGAGAACGCATCTTTAAAAGCTGTACGGAAGCTTTCCTTATTTCGCACAAGACATTGGTAGGGATCATTTTCTTTGAGGAAAAACGTGTGCATTTTCTCAAACTGTCTTGCTGCAGCTGCGCAAATGTGCTGTTTCAGAGAAACCTCAAACTCCATGTTCTTGATAAGTTCTTCATTGTTTAAATGTTTATCAATGACGGTAAGAATCTCTAGAATATAGGTTTCATGATAACTGTTTTTTCTATCAATTTTTTCATTCACACTCTGTTCACAAGCCGCAATGATCTTATCAGCTAAATGTTGTGCTCTGGTCACTGCGTCGTTATACTTCATCCATTTGGAAATCTCATGTGTGACTCGTTTGAACCGTCCCTCAGCAGTGCATTTGAATGGACCAAGTCCACAGTCTGTTAGACTCTTCTTGCTTAGTAAATCACATGCATGACTCCCTTTGTCTTTCAGGTTCTGTCTGAGGTGGAACGTGACACTGCTGAAGATATCTAAAGGCTTTTGTTTAAAAGATTCAAACTTGTTTAGTGTTTTAGTCCACATATCATCAAATTCTCCATCTAGTACTTTCTCTGTCATCTGAGCATGTTTCTTTCTGCAGTTCTCAATCAGTTTACAAACCTGACCCTCGATTTCTTTTGTGTATCGCTCCTTTACTCTTTCCAGCTCTGCCTGTCCCTCTCTCCTGGCTGCTGCTGCAGTGAGCTCTTTTGATACATCAAATTCTAATTCTTTTCTAAGACTTTTAATGCTGTTTTCAAACTCTTGTTTGTGTCCTTCTACGAGATAGACATGCCCCTCTTTTTTTTTGAAGTACTCTGTCAGCTTGTCAAGAAGAGTTCTTTCCGAGGTCATAAGCTTTTTACTTGCTTCCAGTTTTAAATTATGACGAAGTTCTTTGACATCAGAGAACTGTACTTTGACAGCAATTGTTCCAAAGTTTTTTATTCTCGTCTGAGCCATAGTAAGCCAAGAGTACATGTCTTTCTTTAGGTCCCATTCCCATTTGTTGCACTCAGTGCAGAGTCTCATGTATGCGTCCGCCACAAGGCTGTTTCTGAAGCTGAAGATGAAGTTTTCATGCTTCACTGCATTCCACAGACTTGAGATCCACTCACCGAAGTCCAAAATATTGTTAGCAGTCACTGTGCTATTCTCTAAATTGTGCATGACATTTTTCTTGAGTTCATAGACAGCTTCACTATATCCTGCATTGACTGGGGCCATTGGAGGGTTTCCGTTCCACAGTCCAGGGATGTACCAGTTTCCAGTGTCAGGATTGTAGTCCATCACATCTGTGAAGCTTCTGTACTTCTCTTTTCTCTCCATTCTGGCTGCCGTCTGAGTCATCTCGTTCAGCTGCTGCAGGAGCAGTTTTCTGTCTCTGAGGTTCTTGTCATGAGCTGAAACATCTGACACGTTCTGGTGGACAAACTGACATTTGGGTTTTTTGCCCACTTCTTTCATTCGGAGAAAAGCATGCACAACTATCTGCAGGATGTCTTTCATTTCTGTCGAATTTTCCATAGCAATATTGATAATGGTGATGTCACTCAATCCAACCACAAGAGTTGCTAACTCATTGTCATGCTCGTGGCTATTGTCCAGTTGAGCGAGCTCTGGAGACTTTAGGCCCTCAGTGTCAATGATGACTAAGAAGTCACACTTGAGAGTTGCTTTCATATCTTCACCGATTCTGATGAGTAACATAAAGGCCCCTCTAGTGCATCGGCCGCTGCTCACAGCAAACTGCACTCCAAACATGGTGTTGAGGAGAGTGGACTTTCCTGTACTTTGAACTCCTAGAACTGTGATCACCAGAACTTTGTTGTTAGGAGACACCAGTTCATTGAGCTGGGCCAGAACATCACTGACCCACCTGAGAGGGATGTTGGAGGCATCTCCATCCACCAGCTCCAGAGGAAAGCCATCAAGCAGCAGTTGTGCACAGAGTCTGGGGAGATGCTGCAACTGTTGGCGTGAAAGGTCCTTTTCTGGAAGAGACACTGAAGCCTCATAGATTTGACCCATTTCACGGAAGAAGTGTTCAGTTCCCAGTGAACTATTGGAGAGTTGCCTGTCAATTTCTATGATCTCTTCTTTGTTCTCTGAATCATTACATTTTTGTTTATATTGCTCTCTGAGGCCGGCCAACTTGTCATGAGCAAGGTTATCAAGGTTTATCCGAAGCCATTTTAAGAAGAAGGACCTTTCAATCGCAGGTCTTGATAACGCATTGATGAAACAGGACATCGCACTTGTCAGGGCATTAGAATTCTGTTCTGCCCTAAGTTTTTCTTTTTGTTTTGTGATGTCACTTTTGTAATGTTCTATGCTTTGAGTTCCAACTTTCCTAAGTCGAAATTCTTCTTTTTCAAGCAATGTCAGGTCCTTCCAAGTTTGTCCCTGCAGGGGGAGCTGTTTTTCTTTGAATTTAAGAATATCATCAATTCCATCAGTTAATGCATTTGCATGTTCTTTGGCAGTTTGAATTTCCTCTTTGGATTCATCAATGCTTATTCCCAAATTATGTGCAATGTCAACCATTTCCTGTATTGATGTTTTAGTTGTTGTCTTTTCAATTACAGCGATGAGAGAATCACGTAAGTCCTTGACAAAGTCTGCATCATTTTTTTGTTTTGTCTTTACAAGGACTCGACTCCTGTTTAGACCTAATGTGGTGGCTATGAGTTTTAGATTTTCAATAGTAAAATGTCTGTTGTTCTGGTCAACCACTAAGTGGATTTTTTCTTTGTCTTTGGGGTTCATTTTGCTCAGAAGGTCATAATCCAAATCTAAATGATCAAAAAATACATAAACCGCTGAAGATACTTGACATAATAAGGCGTACTGTGTTTCAAAAGAGGCAATATCACCATGAAGGTTAACTACTGCCACTGGCTGGTCAAAAATGTCAATGTTTTTGTTTCCACAGGGAAGGTACCAAGTCATTTCGGCAAGTCCATTGGAAATTATTCTTGGACAGTCACCATTCTTGATATTGCGGTGCACAAAGGCATCATGATATTGCTGAGAACCGCTCAGGACCTTATTGAGAATCTCAGATTTGGACAAAGAGCACTCGCCAATTCTCACAAAGGAGATCATTGGCATTTCAGAGTGAACAATGCGTTCTTCTCTGAAGCCCTTTGATTCAGACAGGGATTTAGGTCTGTATTTTTTGACGATGTCTCTCAGGGCCCACAGCATCAGTGTGCACTGGTTTGTGTCACAGTTAGGAAGCAGCAGAGGAACAGCAAACTGACACATGGACATTTTGAGTGACAGCTCCTGCTGCACAAAGCAATCAGAACACAGAAACAAACTTGTGATTATGTCAAGAGGGTTCAGCATATCAGAGTTTGAACCAGTAAGCAGATCATCAAAGTTTAACACTAGACTAGATTCAGCACTGTCCTGGTCACTCCCTGAGGCATACTCAATGTTTCTTGCTGTTACATTCACCATCATTAGTCTCTTCAGAAAATACCATGCCACATCTGTTTTTGACTTGACAGGTTCATCGTTTATAGCTTTGGCATCAATCTGTAGAAGTGTGCTCATGGATATCTTCTCCTTGTAGTGATGATCCAGCTTCACATCTTCCAGAAATGTCTCCAGTTTGGAACCTGGGAATACAAAATCAACATTGCCGTTATAAAGTTAGAATAAATTTGAATCACTAATACAGTATCACCAGTTTTGTTCACCTTTGTCCACTAGATAGCCTAACCCTATACAAACAATGTCCATTGACGAGTTGTTTTTTTAATTCAGTTTTATGATTCCACAGCTTGCACTTTACTTTAATACTTTACACTTAAATATAATCAGCTTTGTAAGTTAGATACAAATGTCCAGTACATTTAGGTAGATGTTTGTTGATAAAATAGACAGATAACATAAAAACAAAAACTTACAAAAAATATTTAACTATGCAGAGCTTATTGAGAGCGAACACTCTTAATAAACAGTTCTCTCTGAATCCTTAAAGAATGTGTAATTTCCCCATCTGATAAATCTCCCTCACTTTCTCAATCCAAATATTGTGTGTAGACGGGTCTGGATTGAACCATTTGATGGTGATGCACTTACATGCAGCTGTCAGTAAAATTCTTAAGAGGTTTTTAGGCCTGAGCACCACAAGCTGGCGAGAGGCCTATCTGTACGGCCGTGCAAAGGACGGCTGCAAATGGGTGGACGAAGTGCACACAAAATTGAGTGCATGGCGCTCGCCCACTTCCAATCACTCACTAACGGACTTGTCCACTCGTGCACGTCCCGATCATACTAATTAGTAGTGGAAAAACGTAACATTATTGTTGTAAACAGGTGATTTGCAATCGTCATCCCCATGTAAAGCGCTCGTTTGTGCCAAGTAGCTCACTCATGCGTGTCCCAACTCATGCACCTTTCCTGCATATGAACATGTAATACAAAAATTTAACATTATTATTATTATTGTTGTATAGAGGTTCAATAACACACAGTGGGCCAACCCCCTACTTTTCACCCAATGAACATTGACGAAAAGTCAGGAAAATTTGCACACCTCCAAAACCTGTGCCTCTCTACATACTGGCTATAGCACCCTCAATGTACAAACAATGCATCGCGAGATAAGAAATGGCCCAAAAAAATGATTGTAGAATCACGAAATTTGGAGCAGAGGTAGATGGTGACAAGGGGAGTAAAAAATATTACAGCAACATCGTCCACCCAACCACATGTCGGCTATATTGGATCAAAGTTCGCTAAGCATGACAAACCAGTTTAACCAAATGTCGTACTTTTATGAACTGCTCCTAGGGCGTTGGTCCAAAAAAGCAGAAATTTGGTGAGCATAGTGTTGAGGAGTGGGACATCAAAATGATCCAATTTATTTTGACACCTTTCACGGTCTGTGTGCGGTGAAGCCGCAAAATTTAGCCTACATTTCAGACATTTCCCAAATGTTTAATTTGCTGCCATTTGCACATACATTTTGTGCGATAGCACCCCCTACAGAGTGAAAATACATTTTGAATGGGCCGCAAAATATGTCTTTCGAATTCTATGAAACTAAGCACAAAATTCCATTTTGGCATCCCGATGAAAAAAGTTAACGATACCCATGTCATATTTGTTACAGTGTAGCCATAGCGATGACGGATACATTCCACTTTATACCAATGGGGAAATCGCCAAATCTCTGAAATTTGAACATACTTACACTTTATACATTAAACTCCAATTAACCTAAAATTTGGTGAGACTCATTTTGAGAGTGTTACGGTCTGTGTGCGGCAAGAATTTCCAAAACACTGCCTTTTGAATAGGGACAAAATTTAGTTCTTCAAAAATGTATAACATTTTGCAATAGTCTATTTTGGCGTGCTGATCAAAAAATCCAATCAGACCCACGTATTCATTACGGCGTAGCCATAGCGAGGACAGAAACCTCCCATGTTATTACAAATCTCTGAAATTTGAATATGTTTACACTTCATACATTCATTCATTCATTTTTTTTTTTTTAGCTTTAACCATGTTGTAACATTGTTCCCTCATCAAAACATACCTGGAGTAGCGTTTAACTTCATTCGCACAAGTTTGAGGAATCCGGGTTAGAAAATCCTCTCCTCACTAAAATAGTCCGTTCAGAATCTCTGTGAAAACGGCTGTTTCTTCTATAACTGACGTAGCTCTAACGTGGCACTAAGAATCTCCTCTGCTGTTTTTGAAACGGAACTAAGTAACTCTGGTTATAGTGCTCCCCCTGCTGGACCCTTGTTACTTACATTTTGCATGTGTGGAGACTCTCTCCTCAGCAGTCAGTTTCTCTTCTCTTTCTGCACAACAAAGGTCGTCCTTGAGAAATAAAAGCGTAAATAATTAAGCGTTTTGTTTAATCTAGAAACAGAAAGCATTTTTGTTACTTTAAATATATTACCTACCTCCATTTTTGCAGATCAGACCACAACACTTCTGTTTAGACCACAACACTTCAGTTTAGTCAGTCTTAACAGTCTTCAACCTAATGCAAGAGACAATAAAATGAAGAAGGCAAAAAAATTATTATAATTAGGAAAAATGTTATTCAAAGTAAAATAACCCATGTAAGGGATATTTGTGTATATGAAGGTACACTTATAGTGATAACTTTGATTGCCATGAAAATTCACAGATTCAACTTTTTTTGACACTATGAGAAATGTGTTATACACCGAGCGTGTGCCTCTACTGACTTCCATAATAATGTCATTGTTTGACCCCACTCATAAAATCAAGGTGAAAAATATTTTTGGCAGCCATTTTGTATTCAAGCCTAATATATTTCAATATTTTTATTTATTTGATATTTTATATTTATTTCAAATTAACTTTACACAAAATCAAAAAATGCCCCATATTCCATACTCACAACGATCTACCATTTCATTTCACTAGCAGTAGTGTGTAACTGTTGACTCAATAAACAGACTTGTTCAATGCGGTAACTTTTACTTCCATTCCGTACGCGCACATGTGAAGAACCAGTACAGACATCACGTGGACCCCGGTAATTGCAACAAAGTTCATTTATATTTTTAGTGTGCAAACACCTTCGCTGAGTGCCGATGCCCCTTTTTTGGTCAAGCAGTTAGCCAGCTGCTCTTTGGTGGCGGACCACATGACCTGCTGTATGAGTTCTTTCATACTGCTGATCTCAAGAAGCAATCTTTTCTCTGTGACAGATTTTGTGGATTTAACTGCATCAAGAAGAGAATGATTGTCTGTGACACACACAATTGGCACAGCTTTGGACGAACAGTCCCCGATGGTGATTTCAGAGTAAAGAGTAGATAGAAAAACTGCACTATCAATCCCATCTGCAAGTGCCAGAGTCTCTCCTGCCAATGTGCTCCGCACGACCCTCCGGATCCTCTTGGACTGCCAAGATATGGGTGAGAACTTTCCATTTTCACCCATGAGCATGATGAAATGTCCACCTTGTGTACCTCATCTGAAAGGTTTCCCATAGAGGAATCACTGTATACCACAAGTTTGATGGAGCTGTCTTCTCCCAGGTACTGAAACCTCAACATCACATGTTCTGATTTGACTTTTCTAATGAGTTTGTTCGCACAGTGCAGAGTCTGAACTGTAGCATGTTTGGTGTTCGATGCCAGGATGGATATGCACACATAATGTCTGGCCTATTCTGTCTTGCTACCCAGAATATTTGTCCAATCTTTGATTTTAACATGTCCATTTCACAGTCTGTCAATGTTGCTTCACGTTGTGTTGCTCTGTGTACATTGTGCATAGAGTTCTTTGCCATTAGCGCCCAATCTAGTGCTGTTCTCCAGTCACAGATGTTGTCCTTTTTGACTTTCAGCAACATATCTGTGAGAGTTTGATTATGCCTTTCTAAATGTCCGTTGCTCCATGGGCTGTAAGCTTGCAGTTGTTTTGATCTCAATATTGAACTTTTCAGCCATGTCCTTTACTTCCTTGTTATTGAACTCTCCTCCATTGTCGCTTAACAGTCTGTGTGGAGGACCATGAACACTGATCCAACAGTGAATGAACTGCTTTACAATCTCTTTGGGGTTCTTCGTTGTGATGATACTCCCAGCGCTGAAGTGAGTGAAGTGGTCAATAGCATGCAAATACCACACATTGTGGTCGAGCTCATGTAAGTCAATTGCCAGTTTTGTTGTACGTTGAGGCCATCGGCAGACCAACTATTGGCTTGTGTTTTGGCTTACTGTACCTTATACAGGTTTCACAATTTTTTACAATGCTCTTCAGAATAGTGCTGCTTTCTTTGTCTTGAGTGCCTGAGAAGGTGAGTAACTTCTACAACCTCTCAACTGAGGCGTGCCCAAACTGTCTATGTCTTTTCCAAAGGATTTTTTTTTTTCTTTTGCACTCATGTTCTCTCTAACAATGAGAACCTCATCTTCACTTTGAGTCTTCTTATTGTCCTGACTGATCTCATCTCTCAAGTTCACACAATAATGTCCAGAAGATGTCGGTTCAAGTTTAACAGGTTTTTGAACATTGTTGCTTTATCATGTGCAATTTCTAACACTGCACTTGCTCTTTTCAGTGACGCTTTGCTTAAAAGCATTGGTATGTTTGCAAGAACAACCTCTGTTTCTATTTTGCATTTGGTCCGGCCTATCTTCACTGGCAGGGTGACTTTTCTTGTGGAATGAACAACTTTGCCATCACCAAATCTGAATGGCCTTGCACTAATTTCACCAACTATTTTGTGTAACTCACTTTGCGACAGCCCACTTGTGTAATCATCCAGCCATTTTTCTCCACATACTGTTCTCGTGCAGGCTGTGTCGATCACTGCTGACCCCAGAGCCTCCACCATGAAGATCTCTGTGTCAGACAGTGTTTCATTTGAAAACAGAGTGATGTTGCACTCGTCGTTTCACATATTCCCTTTTTGTTTGGACAGTCTTTTGCCCAGTGAAATGTGCTCTGACAAACTGCACATCTTGTCCTTCTGCCATGTTTATCAATGGGGTTTGTGCCTTGCGCCACCGCATGGCTCTGTTGGCTGTTTGATTTACTGTCTCTTCTGTAAGCGTATCTAATAAAATATGCGCACTTATTTTCATTACTCATCTGCTGTGCGCTGCTGCCCTCTCGTGGTGATGTGACTTCTCCGAAAATCCTTCATATACTTCATCAATACTTCATATCTGCAAATGAGACACTGGGACACGCTGTGAGTGCTAACTGTTTTCTTTTACGTTGAGTCCGGCCGAATCAAGCAGTTTGAAGGCAAGAACGGCATCTGGGAGCTCCATTTTGAACTTATGTAACCTGTTGTACCGGCGTTCAAACTCGACAATGTAGTCCACCATGGCGACACTGCTCGCTCTGGTGACGCGATCAAACTCCGTGTACGCTTCGTACTCGCGGTCTTTTTCTTCTTTTAAAAACACAGAGTCTAATTTCACCAAAAGAGCGGCCATACCGGTGTCAGCGTTCAAATCGCCAGCGGATATCTCCAGCGCACTTTCTCTCGCTCTTCCCGTTAGCGACAAGGTAACAGTAGGGATGGGCAACATGAAGCGCCATGAAACACCAAAGCAGTTGAAACGATTGTGCCGGCGCTTCGAATCACAGTTCGAAACTTTCTCCACAGTGACATCTAGTGGCAACGTGTTAGTACTACAAAAGCCTCAATGATTAAGCCAAGAGCTTTCTGAAACATGACCGTCTTAAAAATTGTTACCATTCAAATGGTTATATTTAGTGTGTGTGTGTGTGTGTGTGTGTGTGTGTGTGTGTGTTATTTTTGTATTTGCGTTAGTTTTACATTACATAAAACAAGAAACATTTTTTTTTTTTCACATTTCAAGGTTTTTATTCAAAAATATAATTTTGCTGTGGATGGATTTAGCCTATTTATCACTTCTCCTACCTTAGAAAAAAGTCTCTCACATGGTACACTTGTTGCTGGCATGCACAGGTATTTTTTGGGCAATATAAACAAATGGGGAAATAGCACAGCTCTCTCCTTCCAATAGAGTAAAGGGTCCTCTGTGGCAACGTTTGGGTACTGTCCGGTGGTTGAGTGGTTAAGTCACAGCCCACTGGCTGCAGTGTTGTGAGTTTAAACTAACCTAATTTTAAGTTTTGTGTAAAGACTGACAATAAACTGAACAAAAATCTAAGTTTCATTTTAAAAATAGGCTAAAAACTGTGTAGAGGTGCTGCCTACTGTCTAAATAATACATTTTGCCGTTTTACGGTTTTACAGTGGCTGAAAGTTATGATTTGAACAGTACAATGCTTGGGCTTGGTTAACTTACCGCTTCACTTAATTTTATATAGCCTAATAATAAATCCCTGTCAGAAAATCGCTGCGATATGTCGCCTCTCACAAAACAGTGACCTTTTTAAACTTTGAGGGCAGTAAGTTGTGAGAGGTGTACTGTTTTGTGATTTGCTGAAACCCCTGTCAATCAAACACAGACTCGAAACAGTTGCCCCCTTGTGAAACAACACTGGTTCATTTTTCTAAATATGCACAAGGGTCGAACACAGCTGTGCACTCTTTTAAACTATTGATTCATTTAGAAAAATATTGTGTTTGCAGTGGCACAAAAAAAAAAAATTGTAAATACATTCGGAAAAAAAGAAAGCATATGTACACATCTACAAAATCAAGGGGGATGGGGGCTGTAAAAAAAAGATAAAGCTACTTAAAAATAACACAAACTAGCAGTGGTGCAAGGAAATTCACATAAGAACTCCTTTGATTTGAATCCATACCTCTAGACACTTGTGCAAGACTTAACAATAAAAGTAACAAAAAGAAAAAATATATATGTATAAAGCCAGACCATCTCTAAAATGTAGTATAAATAAATAAAGATTTATGCAAACCACAGTATTGCTCTAACATGGGTTCACTGACAAACGGTGCAACTAAAACCGAAGTGCTCCTTCTAATGTCACTTACATTCATTGTAGAGCCAGGTCTGATGCAGCTGCAGTGAAGACAGAGTGTGCAGGGGAGAGATGTGCCGTCCTTTTTATAGTGCAACAATACTTTCACTTTCCTTTAATGGACGCTTGGAGACATGTGGTTTCTTAGAAAGAGTGAGCTTTACAGGAACCACTGTTCTGCTGATATTCACATACACACAGGCCTATGTGCAGGGCCAGTTCTAGACCACTGATCTGTGGGGGGAAAGAAAAGTAGGTGGGCAGAATTCAGTACACGGTCACTTATGACCTAATTTTTTGCACAGAAAATAAACGTGTGCCACGGTTCGCTGTGTTACATGTTCTGTCATATCAAACGGTAAAACAATAAGAGAACAAGAACAGATAAATCGGTATTGTAATGGAAAAATGTCTTTCTATCAAGGTTGCAAATAATGTCATGTCTATGTATCATATAATATTATCTTAGCTCCAGCCAAGTCGTGGGTCAAAACCTTGAGGGTTGTTTTTATTTTGACTAGAGCTGATTTGATAGTGACAATGTGCGTACGTGTCAATGTATGTTACAACCTTTAAAAGGATGTTTACTGTCATTGTTCTGGAGTCAGGAAGGGAGAGCTGATCTTGTCAGGGAAAGTGTTTTATTACTGTGCACGAGTAAATAAAGATCCACCTATTGAGAACGACAAACTCTGTTTACCTCTTTATTTCTTGGTACTTTTCCACAGAAATGCCACAACAGTATTAAAGTATTGTAAATAAATAAATACTTATTTGCAGCAATAACATACTAATAAACTATTTAAAAATCATACAATGTGATTTTCGGATTTTGTTTTTTAGATGTCCTTCACAGTGGAAATGCATCTACGATGAAAATGTCAGACCACTCAATATTTTCTAAGTGGGACATTTTGCAAAATCGCAGGGTGTTCAAATACTTATTTCCTCACAGTACAATCTATTGCAGAATAGAATACCATATTTTTCAAACTGTGCGTCTATTTTTTTTAATGTTCACTGGCTAACGGCCACCGGGGGCCAAACGCAAGCATTTGACACACTGTAGAAGAAGACGTCAGTGGACAGTGGAAGCACTGTCCAGGGGACATGTCGTGTTCTCTGTATTTTAAGCTTCAAAACGATGTGTGTTTTATTACAATTAGACTCATGTTCACGCAAAAATTTGTCTAATGAGGAAGTAAATCTAGATGCGGCAACATTACTCGTGGAGCATGGACATGCGATATACAGCGGGCTGCAGTTTAGAACCTGCCACATTGAAATGTAACTTTCTTGGCTCGACCTGACCAACGGCTCAAAAGACAACCCTGCATCACCACCGTGGAAAAAACAACGTAACACTCACTTGCTAAGCACAAGCTCAGGAGCAGATGAACCAGATGTGAAGATACAGACACAGGTGAAGATACAGACACAGGTAAATCCGCTCACACAGAGTAATCAAGGACAGAGTGGACAGTAGGGACAGCTCAGATGTGTTCTTTGTATGTTACACTTCAAAATGCTGTGATTTATTACAATCCTAGTCAAAGTCACTGAGAAATTAGTAGACCCCCGGTTCAAAAGACAACCGGCGCATCACTACCGTGTACTATATTTATGTGTAAATATCTCATGGTACAATGTGGGCACCTGTGACTTATTGACAGGTGTGGCCCGTATATGTACAATTTATTTTTTCTTTGTAAATTTCGTTGGGGCGGCTTTTATTCAGGAGCGCTCGATAGCCCGAAAATGATTGTATTTCTTTATATTCAGTATAGACGGATCTAAAATCCGTATCTGAGGCAGATATAGGCAAAAGTGACCAATGCTCCTATTTATGTCGGCGTTATCCCTCATTCGTCCAGGAGTGTTCTATTGTAGAAAAAGATTCAGTTGTAGTCATCTGGACTCTGTTTTAGAAAAAAACTAAACGTTTCAACTCTCATCCAAGAGTCATTCTCAATCTCTGAAACAAGTCTGAGAACTCCGGTTTATATCCTACTCTGTGAAAGCCCTGCCCACAGGGCGGGACCTCCTGATAATGGCCCATTGAAACTTAACTGAGATGGGCCATCTACATTCTATTGTGACCTGACCTGGCTCCCTCCTTCTGATGCTAATCAGGTACTCAAGGGACTCCAGATGACTACAACTGAATATTTTTCTACCATGCTCCTATCTACATTACTGTAGACCTGGAGGAAAGCTGAAAAAACACTATGGCCAGTTTTTTTTATGACCCTTTGTTTAAGGAAAAAATGTCTAACAACATTAATTACTATCTTGGAATCTTAGAAAACAACAAGCGGAAAGAACAACTTTTAAAATATGGGACGGGAAAAGAGATGTAATCTTAACCAAACAAGACCAAATTCAAACAGCATTTGAATCCTTCTCAAAAAAAAAAATCTCTAAAATTCCAGGAGATAAAGAGGATGATATACAGTCCTTTCTGGACACCCTCAATTTGTCAAGTCAGAAAAGGAAAATAAATGATTAGGACCTGAAATAACAGTTTTGGAAATGCAAGATGCAATCAAAAGATTAAAGAACAATACATCGGGGAGCAATGGGTTCACCTCAGAGTGGTACAAAGCTCTAAAAGACACACTTACCCCTCTGCTCTCCCAGTGGAGGACCACAGAATCATATGTCTGGAAGGATATTTGTTGGAAAAATGTATCACGTTTTTTCACAACAGTATGTAAGAGTAATCATTATTAACAAGGAAATGCTGACTGCTGGACAAACTGTGGCACCAAATAAGCACATTTATTGATCAAGGTGACAATAGCAGATGCAAATGCCACACAGGACTTCCGGTCATGGCGACGTACTGAGTGGACACACAAAAAATGGTGTTAAAATCACCCAAACCCAAAAAGAACAAAGAAGAGAGATGAGTAAACAAGGAAGACACAAGGCCGGTAGCGCCACGGGACCAAAACAGACAAAGCTGACGGCCCACGGATCCGTTGGAAAACAGCCCGCATCACAAGCTAACGAGGCTAGCGCGACTAATGAAGCTAGCGTGGCTGACAAACCTGCGAGCCGCGCTCCTTCTCCGCCGGAGATGCGGAGTCCCACTGGCCCAGATGGAGACTCACGTGACTTCTTTGCGTTGAAAGGGAGAGAATGTAATTGGTCATCGGCTGTGGCTCAAGATGTCCGAAGTGCAGCGTGTCATGGAGTCTCTGAGAGCCGAGTTGTTAGCTACCATAGCTCCAGCAGTGTCAGAGGTAGTGACCGCTAAATTGAAAGCCGATGGAATAACGGGACCACGCATTAGGAGGTTGAGCAACGTGTATCAGACAATACGGACGATCTGCAGACAGTAAGGGCCGAGATGGAGGCGCTGCGGGCCAGGGTGACAACGCTGGAGTCGGAGAACATTAACATGAAGAATAAGCTCCTGGATTTGGAGTCCAGATCCCGTCGTCCTAACTTGAGGCTTGTGGGCGTTGAGGAGGGAGAGGAGGGAAAGGACACTGAGGGCTTCCAAGAGAAGATCATACCAGAGTTCCTTGTTAACTCAGGAGTTGAAGTCCCTCCCATCATAATTGAAAGAGCACATCACCTGGGCAAACCAAGACCAGCAGCCGATAAACCACAAGGCCTGATAATGAGGTTTCTTAACGACCGTGTGAAGGAACGCGTCCTGAAGGCTGCAAGGGTTAAAGGAGACCTCCAGTACAAAGGCAAGCGTTTCTTCTTTGCTCTAGATATTCCATATGAGGTTCGCCAACAATAGCAAAAGTTCCACCACATCTGTGATGAGCTCAGGAAGAGAGACATGGATTCTCTTTCCCCACGACTCTTCTGGTGACTTTTGAAGGTAAAACACACGTGCTCAAAAAAAAAACAGGAGAAGCAGAGGTACTCTTAAGGAAGATGCAAAACACAGAGAAATGAACAGTACGGAGGATGGAGCCACCAGCGTGGGGCATGTGAGTTCGGGTTGTGGTCACATGGTGATACATTTCTGTTCATTTGAAGTGACTAATTATCAGATTTTTTTTTGTTTTTAACACCAGACTTTATGCCCCCATGGTGGCTGTTTGCTATTGTAAATAAACTCTGTGTGGCGGGACTTCTCAAAAATAGGCGAAGTGCTCAGGTGCTTTTTTATTGTGCCAATCTCCAAGTGCAACAATGGTGCAAATATTTACAGTGATAAAGAGCAGTGTCCAAAAATACATATATAGCGTTACAATGTTCAAACGTAAAGTTCAGCTTTAACTTTACCTATCCAAGTCTCAATCTCTCTTTCTCTCACTCTTAAGAGCTCGTTAATTACCTATTAATGTTCAAAATAACACAAAAGAAAGGCGTAAAACTCTGGTTGCATCATGCATGTCACATGGTCAGCACCACGGCGCGAACAGCACCTATTTAACCTACCAGGAAGTACTGGCTTGGTTTCGGTCCAACGCGCCGCATCGGAGGAGCGAGGCTGCAAATCAATATGTGTAAGAGCTGACGTGTTTGATTAAGAATTATTCTAACGAGCACAAGTGTGCACCCTTGGCGAATTAGTGTCAGAGGAGTGCGGGGAACTATGTGAATGATGCGTGTGGTGCGAATGAATGAAACAGAGGGGGAAAGCGGGGAATTGATCAAGTGTGTGTTGGTCTGTGCGCGCGGGCATGAACGGGCTCCGCGCTTGAACAAACGGAGACTACAACCACTGACGGACTGGCTCCGTCACACTCTGTGACTAAACACATCTATTTATCGAGGTGTCAAATGTGGGCGATTGCATATCCTTTCAATTTCCCACAAGCCCAGAGTGCAGCAGGGGGACGTAGTGAGCCAGGGACCAGTTCCTTCTGAGGATTGGTGTCAGGAGTGCCTGGGAGTTTTTTTGGGGGGGCCCTTCATTAGGATTGGACTTCCCTCCCTTTTGTAATCTTTTTTGATTGGGTTTTGGGTTCATTGCCCATTTCCAGCGTGAACCCTTTTGTTTTCTTTTTTACCTTTTTACACTTTCTTATATATAATAAGACACCTCGTCGAGTGTAAGGTTTTACTTCGTCCAAAACGCTGAAAGAGAATGAGTCTGTTTGGAGGTTCCAGTTGAGTCCAAGACTACGCTGCATAGGAACAATGTCTGCTTCTAGATCTAGATATTTGAGATCACTTGCGTGGTCTTCCGATGGAAAGGCATCCAGAACTTGTTTGTTGTTTGATGCAATCTTGTGCAACCTCAAGTTTGACTTCAGTCCATCGTCGACATAGAAATCCCGCATCACAAAGTCTTTGACATCGGGGTCGGCCTGGATCTCACTGCTCAGAACAGACTGGTGTAAGCCATAAATAGCTACAGCTGGTGATGGGCTGTTACCAAATACGTGGACACACATCCGACATTCTACAACATCTTCTGAGGGGTTTTTGTCTTTGAACCACAAGAACCGTAAAAAGTTCCTATCTTCTTCCCTGACAAAGAAACAGTAGAACATTTGTTCTATATCGGCAGTGAAGGCGACAGCGTCTTTGCGAAAACGTATGAGCACACCGAGCAAGGTGTTGTTCATGTCCGGTCCAGACAACAAAACGTCATTGAGTGCAACACCTTCATATTGGGCGCTAGAATCAAACACCACCCTGATCTTTTTAGGTTTCCTTGGGTGGTACACACCAAAATGTTGTCAAATACCATGATTCTTCTTGCTCAGCCAGAGGTGGGGCTAGCTCTGCATGACCATTTTTAAACATCTGATCCATGAACTTGAGAAAATGGTCTTTAATTTCTGGTTTTCTATCAAAGTTGCGTTTGAGAGACATCAGGCGCTTTAACGCTTGAGGGCGATTATTGGGGAGAGACGTTGGCGTGGATATTTAAATTGCAGGGGTGCAACCCAACTGTTGTTGGAGTCTTTTTTTAACTCTTGTTCCATTACTTTCATGAATTGTGTATCCTGAATCGATTGAGCCACTTGATTATCATCTTTAGTACGATTGAATACTGTGCATGCGAGATGCTCTGGCGCACAGGTGTTTTCAATCTGAGACTGAGAAGAGCGACTTATAACCTGGGTGTAACTGTATTTTTCTTTTACTTGAAAAAACGTTAGGACAGGGTTGAAAGAGAGTGGGTCGACCTTGCACTGTAGTGTTTGTGTAAAAGGTGTTGACTGAGTGGTTTGTGAACATCTCCAAGGCACACATTGCCAACAATGACCCACCCAAGGTCTAGCTTCTGTGCATATGGTGAGTTATTTGGACCATTTACTCGTTTGCGGACTTTATGCACTCTGATTACATCTCGCCCAAGTAAGAGCATAATCTCAGCTTCAGGGTCGATGTCTGGTATTTGAGGAGCCAATGACTTTAAGTGTGGATGATTAAGAGCTGCGTCTGGCGTTGGGATCTCATCCCTGTTGTTAGGAATCTCATTACACTCTATAAGACTTGGTAATGAAATGCTGACAGTTCCGTCGAGAGATTCCAAGTCGTATCCATTAGCTCTCCTTCCTTTTGATTCCTTGGTTCCAGCACACGTTTTCAATGTATAAGGAGCTTTGGTCATCGAAGAGATCAAAGAATCGTGAACGAACCAATGACCGGTTGCTCTGTTCGTCTAGGATGACATACATCTTTACTGTTTTGTGTTTTGGCCAGCTGGATGCACTTTAACAAGACATATTTTGGAGCAAGAGCGGTCTGATTGGCCACCACACACATCAGTGCAGTTGTTGGTGACTTGTGGCTGAGATTCATTTGTGTCTTGCAGATGAGATTCGGTTTCTTTCTCCTCCCCGCCGTAATCAGGAGGGGGCTCAGTCTTTCCAATGCTAGTTGCAGGTCCAGGGTGCATTGCAGTAGTGTGTCTTTCACTTTTGCATTCACTGCATTGAACTTTGACTTTATAATTTTTTGCCATGTGCAATGATGAAGAACAACATTTAAAGCACACATCATTTTCCTTTAGAAACTGTCTGCGATCTTCAATAGACTTTTCTCTGAATGCACGACACTTGCGCAATGGGTGCGGGTTTCTGTGAATAGGGCACAGTTTGTCACAGTCATCAGCTTTTGTTGGAGGTCGGCCAGTGTTTGTGGCTCCCCCTAGAGACACCTCTGTTTTGTGCACAGCAACGTCCCTCTGTCTGTCTGTCCAGATTGTTTTCTCCAATCTGGGGACTGTGTCAGTGTGAGAGATGAAGTTAAAACTTGGATCACTGATAATACTGACTTCTTGTCTGACAAAGTCCACAAAACAGAAAAATGGAGGATAGGACACTTGATTTTGTCGCTCGTAGGCAGCGCCAACTGCTGTCCATTTTTCCTGCAGACGAAAGGGGAGATTTGTACTATTGGATTAACTCCTCTTAACGTATCGAGGAAAGAAAGGCCGGGCAAGTCACCTTCATCCTTTCGCAGATTGCAGCTCCATCAACAAATCACTCAGTTTTGTCAGTTTTGAATAATCTTGTTTTGTTTCATTTCTTTTGGTCAAAGTGTCAAGTCTTTTGAACAGAGCTTCATTCACTCTATAACTTCTACTGAACCGTAGATCTTCTCAAGTCTTTGCCATGTCATTTCCAAGCCTGCTTCTGGGCGGTTGATATGAATTGCTCTTATCCGTTCAACGTGTTCTGAAGACTCCTTGCCAAGCCACTTCAGCAAAATATCCATCTCTTCACTTGCAGAGAGGTTCAAACCATCAGTTGCCGTTAAGAACGAACGTTTCCAAACTCTGTAGTTCTCAGGCTTATCATTGAATTGGAGCAAGCCTGTAGCCACAAGCTACAGGCATGCACAGGTGAAGCATTGTCATTTTGAAACCTGACTTCATGCGGCCTGGAGAAATACTTATTGTATGATCGATATGGCTGTGGGGTAATATGGAGTGATGGCTAATCAGCGCTTGTTTGTAGTGGAATGGTTTGGCTTCAAGTTTTAAAGCCACATTCGATTTGCTGTGAGTAGGGTCTTGATCTACTTTTACAGGTGTTTGATCATCCCACAATTGTATTCTTGCCTCCACAGCTTTAGCTTGCTCAACAACATATTTTTCAGTGCGATCTGCCGCTTCAAGAGAAGGCATAGAGTCTAGCTTTAGCTTAAAACTGTGCTTTTCACTTTCCAAATCACATGCAGCTTCGAGCGCCTCAGCTTCTGCTAATAGCTGCAGCAGTCTCTTTTTCACAGTTGACCATTTCCATGGAGGCTTCAGCTTTAGCCTTTTCTATCTTAAGTTCAATTTCTTTTTCAGCGTATGCAAAGCGTGCTTTTGCTGCTTCTGCCTTTGCTCTGGCCTTTGCCGCAGCCAATTGGCTTGACACACTTGATCGTATTGAAGCACATGATCGTGTTTTGTATGATGCTGATTTCTCATCCATTGTGTGATTGAATAATGTTCCCCTTTACTCTGATGATGTTCCACTTACTGCGTGGGACAGCGTTGTCTTCGTTTTCCAGCCTGGACTGCGTTATCCTGCCCGCTTGAGAGCCGTGGTTTCACTGTACTGCCCTCGCCATATGTGCGATATATAACTAGACAGCCAGCAAAACACTTTCTTGACATCAAGACTTCGAAGACGATAGCTCTTTGTCCACAGGTTTAATGATGTTGCAAGATATGGTGAAACTGGAACATATAAACAATAGCAATCGCAGACACATCAATTTCAAACACATGAAATAAAATAATCATATACACATAAAGCCCTTTAACTAATACATCAATACGTACCCACGATGCTAACAAAGGCATAAGATGTCTGCAGATGTTCGTGGATAACTTAGATGAAAACACAATGCTTCAGAGCCACACTTTGACATAAACTTCCTGATAGTGTCACATGACCTGTAACTACTGCTCACTTTCTTAAAGGGACAGAACACAGTAAGCACTAAAGACATTAACTATACAAAAACAGCACCCCCTGAGGAATGAACAAAAACAGAACAGTGTTCCTATGGCTCTCTTGTGTGTGTGTGTTGTTTTCGACCAGAGAGATTAAAAATAATCGAGAATTGTACGGTGAGATTAATACGACCAACCCAATGACATCAGAAGTGTTACAAGTAGCATCCTTCAATGTGAATGAATACTGAATCCAAGAAAACGAACAAAAATGTTGACAAAAATGAAAAGAGAAAGAATAGATTAGATAAGACAAGAGACCCACTTGAATGACACTGAACATCAACGAAATTCTATTATAAAAAATCCTATTATTCATAATACAGAGGCAAACATAACAGTTTTTTTGAATGTAAGGATAAATAAGGCAGATATGTACTGGTTAAAGGAAATATCAATGGAAAGGTTTTTTGTGCATGTTCCACCAGGGAGTGAGATCACTTTCTATGCTGATGTCATGGACCTGATTGTGAACCACATTGTGAACAGAGGGAAACCCTAATTTGCGGCAGCGATTAGAATCTTCGCATTCAGCCTACACTGGATGTGTCGAACTCAAGAGGCACTGGAGGAACAATTAACAAGAAGTTCCGTCTCTTATTGAAGACTATAGGATTGATTGACAAATGGAGGGAAATGAACCCCAGGGCACACCAGTATACTCATTTTCCAAATCCACATAGACTCTATTCTAGAACGATTACTCGAATAAATTGAATAATTCGATTACAAAAAAAGCTTTGATTATTATTATATTGCTTCGATGATTCGTTTAATTTACATATTTAATTAAACACGTGAATCTGTGGCGCGCGGAGCGCACGGAACGACTTGTGGCGCTTTTGTTTCACACGGAGCTTGTTCCGCTCTGACGAAGGCGCAACACGGAAGAGAGCGGAGCGTTTTAAACTCATTAGTGCGACTCAGAAGAGTTTTGATGAGTGAAAGAGCCATGGATCTATAATAATAATCCCGAGCTGCGACTCTAAACACCGTATCTAGCTCCTTTAGCAATTAAAAGATTAAAGAACAACAAATCTCCGGGGAGCGATGGGTTCATCTCAGAGTGGTATAAAGCTTTAAAAGACACACTTACTCCTTTCCTTTGGCAATTTTTAATTGGGCACTTAAAACAAACTCAGACCCCTCCTAGTTGGAAAGAGGCCATCATATCCTTGATACCAAAAGAAGGGAAGGATCGATTGGACTGTGCCTCATTTAGACTTATTTCTATTCTGAATGTGGACTATCGTATCTATTCCTCAACTATGTTCAAAAGAATGGAACAAATACTCCCAAACTTAATCCATAAGCTTCTGCGTGTATAACATGAATGTATTCAATTCCATGGTGTATAAAGTCGTAATGGAGCCGCGTCCCTGTCCGCGGGCCGGGCACCGGGCGGGCCCGGCATGGTTTATGCTTCTCCATCAAATTCACGCAGACCTCCACGACGCACACGGTAGCCAACCAGAAAGCAAGATTCGCAATTGGCCGCCGTGTGCGTCGGGGAGGTCTGCGTGGATTTGATGGAGAAGCACAAACCAGCCTTTATTCGGAGCGTTCAGCCAGCTCCGAGTTTAGAGTCTAGAGCACATGTGTCAAACGCAAGGCCCGCGGGCCAGATGTGGCCCACCAGATGTTTTTCATCTGGCCCGCCGAACATTTCTAGTTTATAATTATTCATTTCCAATAGATATATCGCGTTTTTATCGCTAGAACTACAATTCCCACAATCCTTTGCAGCCGCGGCCCTCCCCCGCGCTGCCCTGCGCTGTGTGCCTCAAGTGCCGAGGGACAGCGACCAGCGACATTCATCGCAGCAGATTTAAAATCGAACACACCGGCAGCGATGACCTGTAGCGCCCAGCGACAGCTTCACACGTGGCGCTCTGCCCCAGGGCAGATCGTGGGAAACACGAGGAATAAAGAAAAGAGGCGGTTTTGTGACGTTAGAGCTGTGCTAAAAGCCGGCGCTAATGTGAAGCTAACAACAAGAAAACAAACTTCTGTGATGACAACTCTGTGAGGAAAACATCCAAACCAGTGCAAAACCTGGACAGATCATGAGCCACAGGTAAAAAACACAGGTCAGAGTGTAATAAAGTCTGAACATGACAGAGTGAAGCTGCTTTGAGCTCTCATTTGATTCACCACATGAATCATTTGTCACTAAAATAAGCTTAAACTGTAAAAATAGTGAGCTCATATTGAGTTTGTGCCAGCAACATTAACATGTCTGTGATACAAACATTTAATATCAGAATCATATCACAAGTCCATGTTCCTGTTCCTGCTGCTGCTGCATGAATATGGACTCAGTGTCCACAATAGAACTATTACTAGGCTTTATAACATTTGTTATATTTTTTATTGTTTTATTTTTTTACATTATGTTCGGCCCGCGACCCAACCTGAGTGTCGAAAAGTGGCCCTGGCCCAAATGAGTTTGACACCCCTGGTCTAGAGCAAGCCTCAGAGCCACCGTCATGTCCAAGCCTGGGCAGAGCGCGAGTAGTGGTAATAAAGATAATGATAATGAAACTTTTTATCTAAAAATATCAGTCCACATTACGAAATACAATGGTTCCACTTAAATTATAGCCAGTTGGGCATTTAAATAATGCATATATAATATGATATAAATTATAATATTTCCAATATTTATTTATTTTTACATTTTTACATTATACCTTTTCTAAAGAAAATACATAAATGTATAATTCACTGGAGTTAAATATTAAACAAAAACTTTATTTTTTAAGCAAATTATCAAACAGCCCGGCTGAAGCTCCCTCTAGCCGAAATTCACAGACCTACAGACAGAAGATGAGGAAACTCAGCCAAAGAAGAAACAAAAAAGGATGTGAGTATATCATAACTGAAGACAATATGAACGTTACCATAGTATTCACAATGGTCAAAGTCCACTTCTGTCTCTGATTATTGATGAATTTACCATAGAGAAATACATACCAACTGATTTATTGACGTTTTAATTACTAGTGATTTACAATTTACAATTGGCCCTGTGCATTGAATGGCTGTTACAAAGTTTATATTTAAATTTGCTAACAATAGCTAGGACTCAGTACTTACTGAGAAATTCATTTTTATAATGTTTTCACTGAGTTGGTCTGAAATGAATAAATACTAGATCAGAGGTGAACATTGAGTTGGGTGGGCTTCTCTGACAACATGGGAAAGACAAGTGAATTCTTCATCAAAGATCACTTTTGGTATTTATAAAGAAACATGTTTGTGTCTCAATGCTAACGCTAAAGCACACATAAGCCATCATGCACAGGGCCAGTTGAAGTGAGTATAATCATTATATCATATTTTTTTATTTAATTATCTCTGTGATTACTTGGCCCATCCACATGAAGAAAAAATAACAACAACTGGCACATAGTTCAACATCCGAGACAGGGAGGAGACAGGGAGGAGAGAGGGAGGAGAGAGGAAGGAGAGTGGAGAAAGGAGAAAGGGAGGACAGAGGAGGAAAGAGAGTGGAGAAAGGAGACAGGGAGGAGAGAGGAAGGAGAGTGGAGAAAGGAGACAGGGAGGAGAGAGGAAGGAGAGTGGAGAAAGGAGACAGGGAGGAGGGAGGAGACAGGAGACAGATAAGCTAGTCCAATGGAAGTTGCACAGTGCACTGTGCACAAAGCCTATTCTCACCTCTTGCTCAATTTTAAACTATGGGACTTATAGAATGTTGTGTTGTCATGTGAACCCTAACTGTTAAATTGTATGTTTATGTTAATATTTATACATATATTTTTTTGTTTTGTTTTGTTTTTTGTTTTAGATTGTATGACGTATAGCCACAGTCCGGAGAAATAAATTGACATCCCAGGCAACCAACCAGGAGATAGAACTCTTCATGAAAAAATGGGTACATCTTGCTACCGACAGAGATGGAGGAAGAAGGGAGAGAGAGGAGAGGCGTCGGAAAGAGAGGACTGCAGAAGACCTAGAAGACTGCATTTGAGTCAACCATGCTAGCTGTTAGCTTGACTTTATTTTCATTATTTAAATATTAAAAATGTTCGGTAATTTAAGTGAAACAGCAGTTGTAACATTTTTATTACCATTAATTTTCCCCACTTTTTCTCTGTTTGTGTTTGTGAACCGTTAAATATTGTTTTCAACATTGAGTTAAGTTTATTTTGAATTTAAAATAAACATACATTTTCTAAAAGATATAGCATGTTATATCTAGTTACCGTTGTAAGAATATGCGTGCGCCCTTATAATAATAATAATAATAACTAACAGATATTTATGTCATTCAGGTGTTTGTGCATAGTGAATTTGTGGACCACAAGCCTGTTGTATGCGCCAAATCTGGGCCAGATAGGGTCATTGCACTGTAATTCAGTGGACCACATTTGACCCAGATATAGGCCACGTAGAGAGCCACATCTGTGCCTTAAGTGGGCCACAAGCTTTTTGTATGGTCCACATCTGGGCCAGATGGGGGTGATTGCACTGTAATTCAGTGGGCCACATTTGGCCTAGATGTAGGCCACGTAGCGAGCCATATCTGTGCCATAAGTGGGCCACAAACCAGTTGTAGGGCCCAAGTCTGGGCCAGATCTGACCACATGTATACTATAGGTGGGCCAGCTTTGGAACACATTCAGATATTCAGGGCTACTTCTGGTTAACAGTTGGGGTTGGTTTGGTTCACATGTGGGCTTTATGTGGACCACATTTGTGCCGTAAATCCAACACGGTATGTCAGCCGCATCAAAGTGTTGGCTCAGGGCCAGATATGGCCCATTGAAAGTAATACTACTGCTGGGCCAATAGTGGAAACGCATTCATACCGACGGTGGGCCAGTTGTGGTAAACGAATGTGGACCGCATTTGTGTCGTAAATCCAACGCGGTATGTGGGCCAAATCATAATGTACGATGTGGGCCTTAACTGGGCCACAACAATTTTGCTGGGTATAGCTATACTACTCTTGCTACTGTTAACATTCCTTTCTCAAATAAAAACATGTTGTACAACAATAAAGTTCAAAATAGTCCCAATTACAATATTACCATGTAAATAAACCAAATAAAATAGCTTAAATTGTGGTAATTAAGTAATAATAATAATAGTTTTTTTTACAGTGCATAGTCAATACACCTTTAAAATAACACAAAATAGCTTTAAAGTGCATTACGAATACACAAAGGCTTTTAGTTCTGATAATCTGTAACAAAATAGCAAAGTGACAATAAATTGCACTTGACATTCTCAATTACTTTTTTGTACAGCGCTCAGAACCATGTTAGCGCCACAGAAACAGGAACATGTGCTACTACAACTACGAGCACTAAAATAACACTTTTTAACAACCAGATTATATTGTGTATTGCACCTTTAAGATACATTGAAGCTTCAGTAAAACAAACCCATAGCTAGTCGTTTTTGCCTCCAAAAAGGGTTTTTTCCATGTCAAAATGGCTAACGGAAATTAGCATAGAAACTAGCGGAGATTAGCGCAGAATTAGCACGCTATGCAAACACAATACATTGTCTATGGGACTCACCGATGCAGGGCAACATGTGCACGGGGTTTCCTAGGCTTTCGTGGGCTGTCGGCACACAGCAACTTCAGTAAGAGCGAACAGACATTTTGTCACCAATATGAAATGTCATGATGGTTCAGGGTGTTCTTAACATTGGTTTGTGCTTACCAATTGTTGAAAATCATAAGAATGCCGATACCACCACGTTAGCTTCACATCAACACAAGCAAGGAGTTCTCTGGTCAGTGTCTGATGCGAGATTGAGCAGTGCACAGGGGTATGCAATGCTCAGGGGCGCAACCTTGACCTTATTGGCTGATGTGATTTCAGACTACACAGTGATTGGTTGCTCAGTGTGTCAAACAAAATACATTAATTATCAATTTATATTTAAATGTTATTTATCAATATTTATTCCCATTGTGATTTTTTACCATGTGTTAACAATATTTATTTCGTTTTGCTCTCTCACATTTTTAACACTGGGTTACACAAAGGGTTGAAACTATAAAAATGAATGTTTTGCTTAGGTTTCTCTATCTGTTCCAGACTCTTCCAGTTTCCATCCCCAACTGGCTGTACGATGAGTGGAATAAAGCAATCTCGAGATTCATATGGCAGGGAAAAAAACCCCGTATCCGATTTAAAACTTTAAAGTTATCAAAAGAAAAAGTGGGCTGGGGTTTACCTTGTTTGAAAAATTACTTTATTTCAGATCAGAGCCGCGCTGTACTGGTGTGACCCAGAATATGAGATTGAAGTTGTGCCGGGAGTTCCTGTGCAGGCCTTACTGGCAGATGGCAGATGGTTGAGTCATTTTGGGGAGGTGGAGAACCCCTGGGTAAAATCTGTTTGTACAACATGGAGGAAGCTGATCAAAACGTGCAAACTAAACAAAGATGTTAAAATTCTAAATTAGTTGGCTTACGACAGCACAGACTCAAGATTTAAAGTCTGGACAACAAAAGGTAAAAAGGTCTTTTACCAGATTAAAAAGGAGAATTATCTGAAGAGCTTTGAGGAGTTGAAAGAATCCTTCGACTTAGAGAAACAGGACTTTTATAGGTATTTACAAATAAGGAGTTATTATAACCAAGAAATCAAAAAGAATGATGACCATCTGAACTTTCAAGGGGATTAATATCAAAACTGTATGTATGAAATGTATTAACAATTTGGGCACTCTACTGATTACATTAAGGGTAAATGGGAAAGAGAGGGTCACTTTGTTCTGGATGATGAAGAGTGGGAAAGTATACGTACATCTCAGTGGAAAACCACAAAATCACATGTTTGGAGGGAATTCAGTTGGAGGAATGTGTCTTGCTTCTTTATAACCCCATGTCAAAGTGCCCATTACTCACAGGGAAATGCAGACTGTTGGAGAGGCTGTGGCAGCCAGGAGGCAAACCACTATCATGTGTTTTCGGACTGTAGTATTGTTCACAAATATTGGACTGAGATCAACAAAGCCTTACAGACAACGTATGACATCACCATCCCACTGGATTTCAGAACTATGTATTTGGGCCTCAGGACTCCTGCCATGGACACAACCAGCAGTTATCTCTGGAACATCCTCCTAGCAGCAGCGAAAAAAGCCCTGACAAAAAAATGGATGACACATAATGTACCGACGATCAAGGACTGGATTGACATTATAATGGACATACGTAACATGGAAAAAATTACATTCAGACTTATTCTGAATATGGACAAATTTAACAGACTTTGGACTAATTGGGACATTTTTCTTTTAGGATTTTCAAGGCCATGATTTAATTTAAATGTCTAAATTATTGGTTGGATGTCTGCTGTTTTTATTGTTCCTTTTTGTCTGTGTTTGTTTTTATATGTTGTTTAAATAAAAACATTTAAATAAAATTTAAAAAAGGAAATGCCACACAGGGAGGCTGTCATGCCTCCATATTATCTAAAGAAGCACTGAGGTACAGCAAAACTGTATGTTTGCCTGCAGTTCTCTGATGCAGCACGCCAGACACAGATGCACCAGTTATCGAGCAGTTCAGAAAGAAAGGTAATAAAAAGTCCGGCACTGCGAGAGCAGCTGCAGAGAACAACAACTGCTTCAATCGAGTGAAGTCATGCTCTACCTCTGCCGTCCAGTTCAAGGTGGCAGTGTTGTTCTTCATTTCTTTTCTACGAATAAGTGCACGCAAAGAGGCAGTGACCAATGTATAGTCAGGTATGAACAGGCGACTGAAAAGAGAGCATGAGTCCCACAGTCATTGGTTTAAGATGGGTCAGAATCATGTTATGTTCAGGAGAAATACAGTTACCTACACTAGACACTGTTCGTCCTAAGAACTTCACAGATCTCCTACAGCATTGTAGATTCTTCTGAGAGACTGTAAAGCCGCACTTGTGAATCCTCAGCAAGAAATCTTTGGTGGCGGACAGACAAGTGGAAACAGATGGCGCAGCCAGGAGGGGATCATCCACATACTGCATCAGTATGACACCCTCCGGCAGCTCCACTGGGGACAGTACTTGTTTAAGCACTTGATTAAAAACCATAGGACTTTGAACCCTTGTTGCCATCTTGTATATTGCAGTTAAACACCTTTGTGGGCGAAGGCAAAAACATGTCGGACCTGAGGAGCCAGCGGGATGCAGAAAAAGGCATTTGCCAAATCAATGGCAGTAACCCTCGTATGAGATGGTTCCAATGTCTGTAACATCCTGTACGGGTCTGGTACAGGGGGGCATGGGTCTGTGACTAGTTTGTTGATTTTCCTAAATTGAGAGGGGTCCTTCTTGGGTACAGGTTAGTAGAGGATAGTTCCAGCACACCAGCCGCCCACAACCCCTGACCATGTCTCGTCGATACCTTGTATAGCTTGAGGTTTGATATTGAGGTACCTGCACCACATTAGACATATCTATGTTAAAAGATAGAGGTTTCGTAGTAGTGCAGAGGCCCACATTGTAAGGTGAAGTGGCCCACAGGCCCTCAGGTAGCGTCTGCAACATGGCAGAGCGTCATCATGGTCGGTTGATTGGTGGTTGAGCATCATATTTTGTATGCTTTCTCCGAGGGAGAGAGCATAACTGGGCCAGTTTAGTGGGATGCCAATCAGTAACAGTCCAGGGTTTCCATGCCAAGTACTGTGCAGCCACGCCTTCTGTGATGTCGGTCAGGCGGGCCCAGTAAATGTCAGCAAAGGTTAGTGTGTCTTAGTCATGGATTAAGTATTGTCCAGTAGCGTTATTAGCAGGGCAGCATCAAGATTGTCCATCCGGAAATGCAACAGTTAGTCCTTCATCGGAGCATAAAATAGTGGCTCCAGCCTTCATCAGGAGATTGCGTCCAAGCAGGTTCACAGGTGTGCAGGGTGAGGACACAAAGGAGTGTAAGTGTGTCTGCCCTGCAATGACAGTATGCAGAGGCTTAGTCAATGGCAGAGATTGGGGAGTCCCAGAGAAACCAACCAAGGAGAATGACCATCCGAATAGTTGGTTACGGTGTAGGGGGAAGTTGATGGATGAGTGCGTGGCTCCTGCGTCCACCAGCATAAGTGCAGCTTGTCCCTCCACCTTCACATGGAGCATAGGTTCTGCCTGACATAGCTCCTGCCTCTCTGGGCGCCCCTAGTATTCCTCGTCTTCATGGCCAGTGTAAAACTGACCACTGTTGCCCCTCCAAGGGGGTGTGGGAGCCTCAGCATTCGGTTGTGCATCAGGTGGGGACCTGTGCCCAGTGGGACCTCCTCCTCTTCCATGGTGAGGAGCTGGTCGCAGGCAGGCAAAGCATGTTCCTTCCTCCCGTTGTTGACAAGTCTGAAATCCTCGACCATGACATATTCCACCTCAGGCTCCTCCAAAGCCTCCTCTGAATCCTAATATGTTTCTTTGATCATTGTGTAAAATCTTCGAGCCCAAGGGCCAAAAGGTCTGGTGCTCTACGTAGTCCACTACATTTCTCGAGCTGTTTGATTTCATAGCTACTGCAACACTGACCCATTATGCCCCTGATTTCCTCAGCAGCCAGCTGATGTCCGGCTGTTAGTCTATTGTGAGCCCTGATCCATTTTGATCCATTTTCCTCCATTTGGAGGAAGTTTATTAGCTATGACTTGTTGATTTTTGAATTGGAATGGTTGGAAACCGCCCAATCCTCCATTTCTGTCCACCATCAAAGGCATTTGGAGCATAGTAGGTCCTGGTTCTGTCTGACCCGACTTTGACTTTCCACTATGTTTCTTCACTCGCGTCCATGCCTTCCTCATCATCCCTGTATTTTTAGCCGCTGTTTCAATTACCATCTTTGGTCCGGGGTCAGAGTCGTCGCTGTCCGTTTCCTGACTGGGAGAGGAGGAGGACGATGAGGATCCTTCCTCCTCTGAAGAGTCAGTCTCTATGTGTCCCCTTTGTTTCTTACCTGTTTTTTTCTTTGTCACTGATTTCTTCAGTTCTTCCCTCATCTCTTTGACCAGGTCCATTTCCACTCGATCCAACATCCTTTGATTTTCCTCCTCACTGCATTCCCCTTCTTCTGCTTCCCCTTGTGCGTTGTCCCTCTGCCTCTCCTCTTCTTCTTCTTCTCATCTGCATTGTAACGATATTTATTTTAGCTGCCCACCATCTGTATTAAATATTGCTGGCTGGTGGCATTTGACTTCATATAGTCTATGTCACAATCATGATTTGTATGGAGAAAACACATAATCAGTCACAGACGGTGGGTTAAATGTTGGTGGTTAAATCCCTTGTTCAATCGTGTCCCAGGCAAACACACTTCACAACTGTGGTACAAATGTGCTGTTGGACCTCAGCCTGCTCAGATATGGAGCGCTATAGGTTATTTATATATTTCTTTGCCCGCAGTCACATCCACTTTTCCCACCTGAAGATGATACTTCCAGGGTCTGGAAGTGGGTCGGCTGTTTGTCCAGAGGAGACGTACAGCTGCCTCTGGTACCAGCTCTGTGCACTCCTATGCTTTTGTTTCACTTTTCTATATTTATTTAAAGGAGTTAAACATCTTTGTAAGTCCCTGCGATGGGTAAATATGAATTTTATGGGCATTTGAAGTGTCCGTAGTATTTTCCTGCTATCCTACTATCCTGGGAAAACCTGGCTTTTTATATTTGGCAGCCTTAAATGATTGCTTTATTTCAATAAAAAAGGAAAACATAGAAAAACGCTACTGGGTCCGTTCTCTCACGGTGTATTTTCTCAAGGGAGCTGCAGGGGGAGCTCTATCGCTACTTAGTTCTGTTTGAGGCGCATGTTTGATTGTGGGCGTGTGGTGGATAAATTTGAATTTATCTTGCCACAGGCGCAAAAAAATATGTATTTTTTCTTTCTATGTACAGGGATGCGCAAATTCAAAATACAGAAGTACCACAGACTTTACTAACATGCACGAAGCAGAAGAAGCGACAAGTCAGTCAGAGATCACTCGCAGTTTTAAGGGTTTATGAGCGATGGAAGAATGGCAGCCACTTTACAATCAGGTTACCCCAGGGCAGCTATATGACGAGCTACTAGAATTGAATATACTGCACATGTAAAGTGACTAGAAAAGCTTATGGATTATTAGTAATATTGATTTAGTTGTGGTATAATATATTCCTTGCATTTAAAACAAGTAAATCCACCTTTTTTTCCTCTGTGCAGGTGGACTTAATTTCATTTCAACAGAATACACAGCATGGTAAATAGACTGTTGACTTGAAAAATGAGGTCATTAGACGGCACACACACAGATGAAGTCATTAGACAGCTCACACACAGCCTTAATTGCGTTGTGTAGTTAGCGTACACTCATTCTATTAGCCGGCAATAATGTTAGCGATTGTGTCGCACCACCAACAGCTAGCAAGAGGCCATAACGGAAAACATATCGTCATGTGATAGCTTCAAAGTTTTTTGCATTTATGGACTAAAACTCATATTATTGTTTTTTTTTAATCTTGTGTAGGTATAGTGTGATATTTTTAATGCTTAACAACAAATTCAGCTCCGTAGTAGTAGAAGTAGTAGTTATGCTCCACAAATGTGTTGCTTGCCACATTCAGTTGTCACAAGTCCTTTCAACTAACCTCACCCAACCATGTAGCGGTCGTAAATTAATCCATTTTCCAAGTTTTACACAAATGTATATCGATTTTTGACACTGGATGTTAGCTTCACTCTATAGCTAATGGTGCTAAACCTCCGCTCCATATAGCGTGTTTGCTAATGCTGGCTTATGAGTTCTTTGTTATTTCAGAGGAACGTATGTTGAGATATTATGATTTGAACATTTGTGTTTTTTTGCACAGCTAATTCAGATTAGAGGTAAGATCTTAAGCCCGAGCCCGAACCCGACCCGACCCGAATTTCGGGTTCTAAAATGACAATCATTACATTCGGGTCGGGCCGAGCCGGGCTTCTCTCTCGCTGACTTTTTTAATATATGTTTATAAAAATGTATACTGAAACGATGTGTGGATACTAAACTAAGGAATACTTGTTATAAATAAATAATTTGGTTAAAACAGAGAAGGGGCTGTAAGGTAATTGCTATAAAACTACTACTAAACAGGAAGCGCAGAGCCTGGGCACGCTTTGTGCACGTGACGTGAATGTAATCTCCTGACGTGAATGTAGTCCGCATCTATTTTGTTTAGGTCTCCCCGATATGGAGCAGCAAGAAGTCAAGGATAAACTTAAGACAGGGGAACTGAAAAGGCAAACGCGCACCGCGGTGGGTGCAGTGGGCTGCAGTATTTCTCCGCGTAATGAAGCGAGTGCGCGTCAAGATCTCTCTTTCACTCTCTTTATCTGGCTCTTATTCTGTGTTCCAGCGTTATTTCGTTGTGCAAATGCATTTATCATGATCATAAAAATATGTAGATTATTTTAATCTTAAGAAATCTTAAGTTTTTTTTCTGCCAAAAATACTATGGGATAAATTGAAATTTCGGGTTTGCTTCGGG
Organism: Chaenogobius annularis; assembly: GCA_015082035.1. Lineage (NCBI taxonomy): Eukaryota > Metazoa > Chordata > Actinopteri > Gobiiformes > Gobiidae > Chaenogobius > Chaenogobius annularis. The sequence goes on along the minus strand of BJKM01000448.1, from coordinate 69,616 downwards.
CTCGGGCATGCAAATCAAGTTAATTGGTCGGGCTCGGGCCGGGTCGGGCTTTAATGCCCGCGGGCCTGGGTCGGGTCGGGCTGGATTTTTCAGGCCCGATTTTACCTCTAATTCAGATATGATTTTGTTTTTCAAATTTTTGTGTCCATTCTTTGAAAAAAACAGATTATGTGCTTTATTTAATGTTTTGTCCTTCCAATTACATAAACTTCAAATTATAAATCAGATGTCATGTCCACACAGTTTCTCTTTAAATTACTCTTACATGAGTAATAGTTTCTCCAAATACTTTTTTACTCTTGAGTATTTACCAGGACCATGACTTTGTACTTCTACTTGAGTTAAATTAATTTTGAAGGAACTTTGATTTTGAGTAAAATTATGTACAAAATTTTAAAAAATAAAAATGATCTTATAGATTAATTTGAGTAACAGAGCTTCAGACAGAGCAGTGCCTCCAGTACAGCTGAGGCACACTTCACTGTCCCTGTAAGGATATATATCTGTCTATGTCTATTTTATTTGTTCTTAATAATTAACATTATTGGTGTAAATGGTTTTTTTATGATTTGTGTGCCGTTGTAAAACAGGTTTCGATCTCAATGAGTTTCTTACCTGGTTAAATAAAGGCGAATAAATAAATACAAGCAATAAATTCTGGAAACTGAGACCCTTTTCTCATATGGATTTATTTTAAATCCTCTTTTATTGCCCAACAGCCTAAGAGCCATTCAATTTCAGATGTTCTTTTTTTAAAATGTAGAATTTTTTTTAGCCTGAAGGCTTTATTAGACAGGAAAGGTAGGCGTGAAATGGGGGATGAGAGAGAAGGTTGGACATTCAGTACATTGTCGGAGTCGGGATTCGAACTCACGACACTGTAGCCGGCTGCACTTTGAGCCTGGCATGCGTGTGCTGTGTGCAACTCAATCAAATATAATATCTCATCTTTAAGACACACGAGGAACAGTTTGACAGTCGAGGCCTCGTTCACCTGTTTCAATGCTATGATGATCCCACACATGACCTACTGTTTATCCTGTAGGTCTCAGGCCAATGAGACCACGCTCAGATCTCTCAGATCGCTCTATAACCAAGCATTAAAGGCAATTGACAAAAAAACACGTTATCACCATTGCAACGTCCTTAGCAAATGCTTCGTTTTGACTATTTCATTTTATTTTCAAATCTAAGAACTATTGAACTTCACCTCGCTTGAAAAAATATGTCCAACTTTGCTCTGAACAAACGACTCGATCGACCCGATTGTTTTATAGTGGGCGTATTTTACTGAGCTAATGCAAATAATGAAATGCAATGTGTTGTAATTGTGATGAAATGTGTACTTTTATTACTGTTATGTATTCATCTTTTCTCTTGAAGATGAATGATTTTGTACATGGTCCCTGACAAATAAAGACGAAACTAAACTAAACCTGTTATGACTTTGTTAATGCAGGGGACTGGCTTTTCCGAGCCTGTGTGTGGAGCAGAAACCACAGCGACGCCCCCTTCACTCCTGGCCCACTCATAGCGAGCTGTACCCATCATTTCTCATCACGTTCAGGTTAAGCCATAGCTCCATGAAGTAAAATATATGAAATAATAAAAACTATAACATGCCACAGTTATTATTATTATTATTATTAATATTCACACATTGAGAACATTCTTACAAAAAGCATGTGTTAAACGTTTTTAAATGAAAATTGTAAGTGAGCAGTAATAACACGGTGATAACACAGGATATTGCATTTATACAGCCCTGTGTTCATCCCATTTCCTTTTATTACTCACTGGCCGTGTTAATTAGGCAAAAATCAAATATCAAAATCATAAAGTAAGAATCACTTTTAAAGATCTACTTATGTAAAAGTTGTGAAGTACCTGTGTGCTTACTCTAAATGTGCATTTAGAGTAAAAAGTACACGTATTTCACAGATTTTGATTCAATTCCAATCAATGTCTTTATTTTTCAAGTGAATTTTATGTGTATAAGTAAGTATAGTTTTGTTTGCTCAAAGCTGGGAACTGAACTCAAAACCTTTACGCCAAATGTCACCATGAACGTGCTAAAAAATATATCCCCTCAAACCTTTTTAGTCCAGTTAAAAAATGTAGTGCAAATATCTGCTCTCAAATGTCGTGAAGTAAAAGTAAAACGTATCCACTGTAAAGTACAGGTACATGCAAATATAATAGAAGTACAGTACTTGCTTTCCACCACTGCTTACAAGTGTAGTTATTATAAATCCAAGTTATAGAGCAATACGTTTTATTTTATTTTTAAATGACAGGACGGAATCAAGCTCGCGAGCCTGAGCTTCAGTCATTTCGAATCATCATCATCATCATCATCATCATCATCATCATCATCATCATCATCATCATCATCATCATCATCATCATCAGGGGTCTTCTTAATGGGGACGTCCTCAGCCAAAGCATGAGCAGCTCACATTTGGTCATTTTTTGTGTTAAATGGCACTGACTTGACATCAGAAGAATGAAATGCCATTTTTATTTCCCTCGTACTTGCGTAAAGGACGACGCTGGTCCACAAAATAAGTCCACACTGCCACCTACTGGCCAGTCCCACGTATTACAGGCGTGAGTTTACAGCAGGGTGAGACTCATCTGGTTTACTTTAAAGTTTAGACTGCCCTGAGTTAGTCCTGGTTTAGAGAATGCTTTACTCTCTGATATCTTGGTATTAGTATTTATAGAAACAACCCCACAGCCATGTCAGCATTTGTCAAACCAAAAGGAAAACGGACTTTGTATTTTCAAGTACGGTTAAAAAATAAGATGTAGAAAATGCAGGTACTTGTTCTCAAATGTAGAAGAAAAGAAGTAAAAGTGTTCACTGTAGGCCTAACAAGTACTCACAGTGACATTTTAAACATGTCTAGGAACTTTAAATGGAAATATGTCAAATCAACTTTAATGAGCGTTTAACCTTGTTACAACAGTGTTTCCTCATCATTAGTTTACTCAAATTTGTATGTTGGTTGATTCCTGCATGTTTGAGTTAATCCTGTATTGTCCTGCAACTGAGGCTCCAGTGCTCAGAAAAAAACTGTTTTCGCCTACCCCCTATCCCCGCCCACATCCCTGTAATTAGTTGTGATTATTTGAAACGCTCAGTCTCTGAGTGACACGCGCAGAGTTCTAAAATGGGACGTAGACACTTTTTCAAAAATAAAAAAAAACATGTAAATGACAATCTGCTGCTTGTTACAGTATGTTCACCATGAAGAGGCGGGGCTTATCAGTTTTGAACAGGAAGTGAATGAACCTGTTTCTTTTACTAAGATGATTAAGATCGGTCCAAATGTAAAATTCTGATTTACTTATGGTGCCGTTCAATACCAAGTACAGCGAATAAAGCATAATATGTCTCCTTAAATATTTGAGAGAAGACTGAACTATGAACGGCTAAATTTCATAATACGCTGGTAGTTTTTTCTTGTTTGTTTTTTTTCATTTCATTCATAACACTGGTCTACCTTAATTAACAACAGTATATTGCATTATGTCACATGGATCAGTAAACATACATATATATACATATTTCCTTGTTGTAGTTTTTTGTGACGGCATATATTTCTGTTGACTAAACCACTCAAATCAAGATAACTCTCCTTAAAGGTGCACTACAAAACATTTCCAGCAGGGCTTACGTCACCTGCTTCCCTCCGTGCAGAAGTTCACTTTGCTTCAAACATTTCACCCAATAGCATTAACTTGCAATTCAATTCAATTACAATTTTATTTGAATTTCAAAATAAAACACAAGTTTAACGCCATACTGTGGAGCATTCCAGGCAAAACAATATACCGTTCGTGGAGACAAGCAAGCGACTGTGCTCCATCAGAAAAGTTACACAGTGCACCTTTAATTGAAGCACGTTAAAATACTGCAATAGTGGAAGTAAACATTATGCAATATGGACACAGTTTGGGCACATCTGCTGCGCACATGGACGCATACGCCGGCCCGCCATCGCTTGTTTATGTACTTTATATCGCTAACAGAACATAACAAGTCAAGCTCCCATGATGCTTTGCTCCTCGGGACATACCGGGAAATGCAGCTGGACAGACAAGAGGACAAAAATGTGGGACAATTCCAGGAATAAAGCACGGTGCAATCTGTTTTCAGCCGTCTACGAATGCAGATGGTGCATGGTTCATGTCTCTGTCATCTCTGGGCCTGTTCAGGTGAAATCAAAACTAGCACAAAGTTCAAAGTCTGTGTCAGCATAAACGTGGAATCATCTTTTAACAACGAAGGCAATCATTGGTTCTTGATTGTTGTACATTGAAAATACTTTTAGCCATGAATTAAATATGAGAAGTTTGTGGAGCCAATCCATAACAGGCATTTATATTGTTCAACATTTGTTAAAAAGTAGTAAAAATGTGTCAGTGGACCAATATACTGTGTCGAGCCTTTTTTTGTATTAGTTATCTGCCTAAAGAATACACAAAAAACTTTATTTGAACACTTTAGTGCAAAGAGGGCACGGCACCAAATGTGACAATACTGCGTTCATATCTAGTTGGGAATAAAACCGTTTTTTGGTATGAGATATAGCATGTAGTGTATAGTCATTTCAAATAATTTGTGGAAAATAATCCAATTCAGCCCAAAAACACTGACAGCACTTTAACACTTTTTGGATTCGGACCAACTGGCATCAGCATTTACCAAGATGTCAAGATGAACTCTCAGGACTTTTGACAATCCATCTTGTTGGGTTTGACAGTGATTAGGTCCGAACCACCTGGGATGAGACCAATCACAGGGCAGCGTTTTAATTTGGGCGGAGCCAAACGGTGACTCACCCAAACGAACCAAAACATACTTACTGATCATTTCGTTTTTGTGGAGGGAAAGAGGGCTGTGCTGTTCTGGATTAAACCAAAGTTCCGTGCGAAGTGTCATTTTAACCACGTTCAGTTTGCCTTCTTAAAATTATCCACAAACTAAGGTTCTGTTTTTTTTTTTTAAAGACACTCAATTAGGAGATGTTTTGACAGCTCTGAAGACGGCTCGGAGTTAAGCAGCCGAAACACGTCAACAAGATAAAAACATCTCCTAAAAAAACATATTTATGAGTTTGAAGCATCTTTAACTGTCCAAAAAAAGCAAAATAAATCAAATCTAATGTGTTATGATAGTTTTGAGCCTTAAATCTATAAATATAATCCATTTCCGTGACGATTTGAAAAGAAAAGAGTCTGCAGATTAAGTAGAACCATGCTTTATGGAGTAACAGATATGATACAGATGTGCTGAGGAGAACATTGGCCGTGACTAAGGTTATCTGAACAGTTACACAGAAGTCAACATATACGGCATATAAAAATATCAGGCTCTGAATGCATAGGTTAAGTTGAACTGTATTCTGACACCCAGCCAAACCAATCTGTTAAACCCACTTTAAAACAGGCGTGTTCTTTCACTCAGTATAAACTCTTCAACAAACTCAACATAAAAGCACTCTTGGTAGCTTGTTTTTCGTCATTAAAAAAAAATTCTACCCATACATTGCACTTTTTAAATCTTAATAAAGACGCAGTATGTAACTTTTGTGGTGCGCTTGTCTTCATGGAGATTAGGGCCGCAACAAACGATCACTTTTAGTGGTCGGCAAGAAGTCACACAATTATTTCTATTACCGGTATTCCAGGCAAAACAATAGAATGTTGACGCAGATAAGAAAGTAGCAGACCTCCTCCACCAGAAAAGTTACATAGCACACCTTTCCTTTCTTCCCAAACTCTGCTATAGCATCATAAAGCTGAATACTTGACACAATAATAATGCAAACTAAACTAAATTAAAACGATGTCCGTACAAATGGCAATAAGAGCTTAGGTGTGCAGCTAATAGTAAACACTAGCTTAACAAAACCATTGTAACAAACTAGAAGCATGTACGTGATTAAAATCAGCAGCATGACAGTCAACAACAAAAAAATAACAATTAAAGTGTAGTGTAGTGAACTATGGCCATGAAAATTAAAAGGAGACATATTATGCAATATTTACTTTGAGTTTTTATTCGTTTGTTTAGCCGATTGTCACAAAATCAAGAGGTTTGCGTTCGCTACGTTAGCAGTGATCTGTTAGCATGTTGGTTGCTAACATTGCTACTTTAATTTACTTCTAAAGTGTGCTTTTTTTTTTTCTTCATACAAAAGGCGTTATTTTCATTCATAAAGCGCAAAACACCAAAGCTAAAGGTGCCAAATATTTCAAATAACGCTTAATATGTCCACTTTAAAATAAATGTACATTTAAAAATCTGAAAAATCTTTTTAGACTTTTGAACAGAGGGCAAACAGATCAACAAACCTCAAGGATTACCACTTGAATAATTGCTGGCTACGTTTCATTTTTGGTTTTTTGATGTATTGAAACTGTACGGGGACATTTCTGAGTAGAGGTGAGCTCTTTTTATATTTTAAAAATCCTCAAAACAATTGGTTTGACGATTAGCAAAATTTTAAAATCAAGTATATTGTGTATCGAAAAAATATATATTAAAGATAGCCATAATGTAATTTAGTTTCAACCTCAACCGCAATGTTTACAGGCACATTTAGCATAAAAATAAGATAATATTATAGTTTTGGGGAAAATCTATTATCACCCACCCATATTCCTAGGCCAATACAAACTCGGATACAGTGAAGTCGACGCAAAATGAAAAAAATGCCATGTAAAACTTAAATATAAAATCAAAAATGACAACTAAGTATTAAGTTAATCAACACGTGTATGCAAATCAGAAGTATGCTCACAGAAACGCATGTCGAGTGCGCAAAAAGAAGTTAGAACACAGTGAATTCTAGTAAACATACCGAGATATGTGATGTTATTTTAAATCAAAAATTATTGTTAACAGAACCAGAGTCCACCTTTAAGAGTCGAAATGTTCTCTGTAGTAATTATAGTCATGGTTTGAAGTCCTTCTGCTGGTTTGCTATCACGTTAGAAAATCCTTCAGTTTTATCAGATCTACTTTTTGCTGTGGATCAATTTACTCCCATATAAGGCTATAGTTTAGTCCCCCCCCCTCTTCCCGGTCAGTAGTGCGGAAGACCAGCAGTGTCCACTCTCTGCTGCCCGACCAAAGTGCAACGGGGCAAAAGGAACGGAGCGACGACTTCCGCGCGGTCAGGACAGCATGCATCAGTAAAGCTGGGAGCACACTGAAACGAGGGGCCTAAGAAGGAGGAGGAAAAGAGCTACCGAGCTTGGAAAAAAAAATAAAAAAAATACAGCAAACCCCGACTAGAAAACTGGCAAAACACCGAAGCCGCACGACGCTGTAACGGGAGAACTGGCCGGTCGAAGGTTTACGCGAGTTTTGTGTCGAGTTAGAAAAGATCGGGGCTTGTCGTGGCGCTAATAGGTGAGACGAGATGCCTTCATGTTGTAGCACGGCCTGTCCGTCAGACCCCCGGCGAACAGGGACAGACCCTCGGCCTTCTCCAGCACCACCTCCAGCTCCTGGAAGTCCTGCAGCCGCGCCACGTCCTTGTCCTGCACCGGATCACGACAAAACTCAAGATCAGTCCAGAAAAGACTCATTTGGTCTTCTTTAGCTCTAGATACTATTATTTCCTGTTTTGTTGCCATAGCTTTACATGTTTTGTCTGCAGTCATCTTCAGAAGAGTCACCTGATGTTGTTGTGGCGTGTGTCTTGTCGGTGAGAGAAAGAATGACAGCGCCCTCTGCAGTCTGACTTCAGTACCCGAAGTATGAGAAAGTAAGAATACCCCCTTGTCTCGATTTAGTGTACTATGGGCACGTTTACAGATTTGTATTGCCTTTTTTATCCAGCGCTGATGTCGGTTGCCCTCTTAGGCTCCGACACGATCCAAAACATGGTCTTCTCTTCAGGCTTCAGTGGTTCTTTTTCTGCTTTTCATTTTAGTGCTCATTATTTTCTTGCATTCTGTTCGATATTATCATTTTTTTTAGTGGTGAAAGCCCTCCCTGTTCCCCGATGTAAGTTTTATTCTCACACTTGGGATACTGTTCTAAAGATGTTGGGACTGCAGGGGGTGCTGTTTAAATCAGCGGGCAAGACGCGTCACAGCAACATCACTCGCCTCTTCTGAAGATGACTGCAGACAAGCAGTCGAAACATGTCAAGCTATGAGCAAAACAAACACTGGTCTGTCGGAAATGTTCAGTATCAAGTACAGGATTGTCACGATTACGCAGCTAATTCTAACTAGTCGACTATAAAAAATGATCAGTCATATACAAAATGGTACTAGTTATCTGGTCTATGCAGACACAAGACCTGTTATCACAAAGACAGCTGCATTATGAAATCAAAAAGTCAAAACAGAAAAACCTATTTCTCATTGTCATTAATAGTAGACTTTATTCACAAATATTCTCCATCTAGAAGGCTTCAGTCACTACATTTCAACTTTTATGTGGTCTCGATGTTCATTAGAAATAATCGTTAGTTGCGGTCTTAATTTAGTACGTGATTTAATCTGGGTTTCCATTACCTTCCTGAGCATAGTGTTAGGCAGCTTCCGGATCTTCTCCACATGCTCAGCGCTGATGTCCAGCTCACGGCAGCAGACCCTTAGAAGGGAGCGATAGGTCAGCTCCTGGCGGTCCAGCTCGATTTCAATAAAATCGTTCTCACGGGCAGTTGGGTTCTGGATACGCACTTTCAGCACCAGCTCTGAAAACAAGAAAATAAATAAAATGTAACAAGAATAATATCTAGTGACAATGTAGGCTTTCTATCCATCTTGCTGCCCACCTTGCACGTTGACTGGGAAGGTACTGGTGAAGAAAAAGGGTTGGAACGCTGGCATGGGGCCTCCTCCCTGGCTGTAGGTGAGCTGCTGGGGGATGGACTGCTGCCGGCTGACCCCAGGGTTGGTGCTGCTCACAGGGGCCTGGACTCCTCCGCCGTTACTGGGGCTTGGGGCGGGCAGCGGGGGGGAGTGGGCTGTGCCGTTATGGGCAGTGTACTGTTGGTCTATGTGGTTGAGGTGAGGCTCCACAGACAGGTCCATGGGCACAGTGCAGTTCACCACAGAGCGACTGTGTGAGGGCGGCGGGCTGAAGGCTCCGTTCTGCTCACACACAGGGATGAAGCCCCTGGTGCTGGCCTGGCTCGGGGGCTGTGTGCTGGGGACGGTGGCGCTCTCAGAGGCCTCAGACTGGCTCTCGGTCTCATGTGCAGGGGACAGGGGCACAGAATCACTGTTACTGTCCTCTGTGTGTTCAGCAGAGCCATTCTGTGAGAGGTGCTGGCTCGGGACCACCTCAGGCTGCTTGTCCAAACTGGAGTACATGAAGGGCGGGTTGGACAGGTAATTTGGGATGATTGGCAACTCTGGCTCCTTCACTTCAGGCACTTCCTCAACTTCAACTGTGAAAATAGGAATATCTGTCATTCTACATTCTATAAACACCCCATATATAATGAGTACTTGGTGTTCGGGTTTCTGAGATGAGAAGTTGGGATTCTGACTTGTTTACATTCATGTGCTTTTATCTCAGAAAGTCAGAATTTTTATGTCACCAATAATAAAGCTAAATTTGCTTTTTAAACCTGTTTAATTGAGCTAACAGTAGATGTGGTGTTGTTAGCTTTCTCAAAAGCTAAAGGTCATCTGTTTAGAAAAACATAGTATTGCCTCTTATGCTAGCTAACATTATATTGGCTCTTTCTAGTGCAAATCTGTTGCTCTTATGACATGGACAACTAATGTTAAATGCCTTAATGTTATAACATTTTGACAAAGAACACAAAAGTTATAGATACATTGACAAATCTGCTGATGTCAGGTGTGGAAGTTGGACACCAGCTTGACCAGAGTTCCTGGGTTGCTTTCCCAACTTGTCCAACTGTTCATGACCATTTTTCACCTAGTTTTTCACTCTTCCTAAGTTCCCGAGGACCACATGAACGCAGTATTTGACAAATAACAATAGAAATCCTGCGCACCTCCTAATAGTCTCTTGATGTCCGGTTTTGATGTAAGCTGTGAGGCCAACTCATCCTTGGCGGTGAGAATTTCCTTGTCTGCTCCACAACTGAGTAAATAAGAAACGATATGCTTATGGTTTCTCTTACACGCCCAGTGCAGACAAGTCCTGTTGGGAGAAGATGAAACAAGAAACAGTGAATAATAATCTCAATCAAATTAAAACTTTGCATCCCCGCAAGAATCTCAAGATACTATTAACTTAAAAGGAACATATTTAATGAGCTATGTTTCTTCATCACGATCTTACTCAAAGTTGAAGTTTGATGCATTATTTTTATGCATATTTGAATCAATCCTGAATCCTGTCCTGCAAATGAGACTCGAGTGCGAAGAAAATTTCTGTTCTCACCTACCCCCTATCCCCGCTCACGTCAAGTTATTATTTGAAAACATTTAGACTCCAAATTAAACACATAGGATTTCTAAAATGTCAAGTGGTAACTTTTCAAAAATAAAATGCACATAAATTACAATCTGCTGCTTGTTACAGTGAAACGTCACTATGGTAGAGGCGGGGCTTATCAATTCTGACGTTTTGAACAGGAAGTCAATGAACCTGTATCTATTGCTAAGCCGATATAAATCAATATTGAGGTTTACAATGAACAAAATGTAAAATGATGATCCACTCATGTTATAGTTCAATACTAAGTACCTGAAAAGGAGCATAATCTTTCTCCTTTAACAGGACATCAGCGTGCCGGTTTAATCCCAGGGGGGAGAACGTGCTTTGCTCAATAACGCTACCCACTTCCGCTCAGTGTAATTGAATCCCAAATCAACAGTTTTCACTCACCATCCATTGATCTCGTTTTGGGAGTTGACATTGACCCCGCTCTCCACTAATGTCCGCACTTCGTCGATGTCCCCGAGAGCTGACGCCTCCCTCAGCCGCTCCTGCAACTCCTTGTCCAACGAAGTGGTGGACATCTTCACAATTTACATCTAAACTCCACAACGCGTGCGACGTGTCCGCTGCTGAACACGCATCGACGGGTTAAACGTGCTAATCGCCTTTATTTACTGCTCCCCCTCCTCGTTGCTGATCGCACAGAAAACCCGATTTGGCGAGCTAAAAGGCTAATCTTACCTACCCAGTTAGCGCGTTGCGACTCGAAAACATTTCCGCCAGTCGCGATTCTGGGTTGGAAATGCGAAAAGTGAGCACACGGTTACGCGCTACTGGGTGTCACTGGTTCGCTGCGTAATTTGGGTTTAGTTTGCGCATTTATGGCCGATGGAGCGGCGCACGATCTGAGCCGCACCGGGATTAGCGGCTCTCAGACACTTGACTGCCAGAGCCAAGCAGCAGCGGTAGCAGCAGCAGGCAGCACCGGGCCGCGGGGGGACATGTTTAGATGTAACACACGCATGGTTCACGTTGTTTCCGTTGTAGTTCCATGCTGGATGGTATTGTACGCATCATTACAGTGTATTTACATTTCTGTCGCTGTGCAATTTAGTTTGAAGTAACTGATTAACTATTATACGTAACTAATATACTTATTGTAATTATAATTCTTAACAGCTGTCACTTTAAAAAAAAAGTTATGTAATCAACAACCACTCATTGTACTGTTCACTTTCTGGACTACATAAGTAGATTTATTCATTTTTCAGTATGTTTTTTATTTTATTAGTAAACTTTATTATTGTTAATGCATGCCTTATTTGATTTAATATATCTTGCTTTTATTAATTTTGATTGTTGTTTATTGTATGTTGCACCGAATTGCCAAAGCAAGTTCCTAGCCTTGAATTTTGTTCACTGACAATGGCAATAAACTGATTCTGATCATATATATTTGAACCACATTCAAAATAGACAATCCAAGTTCATTTGTAGAGCACAATTCATACACAAGGCAATTCAAAGTGCTTCACACAACAGGAAACATGCATTCAAAATCAGAGACCTGAGCACAGGACTAATGTGATCGTACTTCCTGGTTCTAGACAGGACCCGGACAGCAGCGTTCTGGATGTACTGCAGCTGTTTTACAGCTCGTTTGGAGAGGCCAGTGAGCAGGCCGTTACAGTAGTCTAATCTACTGGAGACAAACGCATGGATAAGTCTCTCCAAGTCTGGTTTGGACACTATACTTTTGATTTTGGCAATGTTTTTTAGATGGTAATAAACTTCTGATGTTATTGATTTGATGTGGCTGGTAAAGTTCAAATCTTTTTACCCCCAGATTTCTAACTTGATTTGTAGGTTTTAGAGCGAGACTCTGGAGGTGACTGTTAACACTTTCTCTTTGTTTCTGTGTGGGCCGAAGACGATTTCAGTCTTGTCTGAGTTCAGCTGGAGAAAGTTGTTTTGCATCCACACCCACACACTGATCTGTTGGATGCAGTGACAGAGTGAATCCACTGGTCCATATTCCCCTGCCGTCAGTGAAACATAGATCTGAGTGTCGTCTGCGTAATTGTGATAGGACACATTCTGGCTGCGTATCAACTGACCTAAGGGCAGCACGTAGAGGTTGAACAGAAGGGGTCCCAGGATTGACCCTTGGGGCACCCCACAGGTCAGGGGCATCTGGTCTGAGACACAGTTACCAATTTCAACAAAGTACTTCCTGTCTTCCAAATAGGACTTTAACCAATTCAGGGCAGTGCCAGTGATGCCCACCCAGTCATGATCGACAGTGTCAGAAGCAGCACTCAGATCTAACAGACTGAGGCTTTGCCCGCGTCAGTGTTCAGGTGGATGTCATTTGTCACCTTTACAAGAGCAGTCTCTGTGCTGTGATGAGGTCTAAAACCTGACTGGGAAACAAATGAGTTGATTGTTAAGAGGACATTTTCAAGGACTTTGCCCCAAAATGGCAGATTAGAGATTGGCCGGTAATTACTCAGTATGGCGGCATCAAGACTGCTCTTCTTTAGAAGAGACTTTATGACCTCAGTTTTCAAAGACATTGGGAATGTTCCAGATTGAAGCGACATGTTAACTATGTGAGTGAGTGAGTGAGTGGTGCTAACCGTTCAGCACAGACTTTAGAAATCTGGTGGGTAAGACATCAAGGCAGCATGTAGATGAACTCAGAGGGGTGATAATCTGGACAGTTTTGTCAGTTACAAGTGCAAAGTGAGTCAGCTCTGAGTGTCTTGTTGGTTTTAGGGTTATTATTTGCGTTGCTGAATTCACAACAATTTTAATGCATTAAGAATAATGCAAAGTAATTACAAAATTAAATTAAATAATTAACTCTAAATTATATTTTAGTGCATTCTGTAATTTTATGTAATAATCATTTTATATACCTATTCGTGTTATTATTATTTTTATTTTTATTATTATCATTATTATTATCATCATCTTATTCATAAATAAAATACGGGTTTTCATGGTGGAAGAAGCAAATAAATAATTGAAAAAGGCGTTTAAGTTTGGCGTGTTTTTGCTAATTTACATTCTTGAATTTATCGTTTTCCAAAATCGCTGACATGGCTAACAAAAAGTTGCAACAATGATGTATTTAACGTTTTAAATATACTTCCGCTCCGCCCGGACAGGACTGGTGCAGCGGACGGGCGTTGTTGGAGAAATCGAAGCGTCTGCCATTTTGATCCGTGTATTTTGGGCGCAATAAATGACCTGCTGCTTTAATCGAGAGAAAAAAACACCAAATACACTGGACCCGAGGACCCCGAGCCGTCCAAAATGCTCTCCGCAGCCCAGTTACTCGATGAGTTAATGGGCCGGGATCGGAACTTGGCCCCGGATGAGAAGAGATGCAACGTGCGCTGGGACGACGAGAGCGTGAGTTAGCATGGGGCTAGTTAGCACGGGGAGCTAACGGGGCTGTAAATGGCAACGGAAACTCGTCATTTATTCGTTATAAGAGAGCGCTTTGCGTGAGTGCGTTCCGTGCATACATGTGGGGGCATGATAAGCACGAACATAGTGAAACATAATGCCTGTTGAAGATACTGTTTATGATCCCGGTGCTAGTTGTGCTAGGTGGCTAATGCTAGGTGTGTGTTACTGATAAATACTGGAGAGCATAGCGTGTTCTTAATCAATGCATTGAAATAGTATGTACTGTTTGTACAATTATGCACGCAAAAAGGCATGTTATTTGGGATCATTTTCAAATAAATATGTTAACTAGTTTTAACATACCAAAAAGTAGGACTGCAGGATCAATGGAAATAATTGTAGTAATTGTAAAAATAATCATGTTTTGATAAGTCTGACAGTGGCGTTATTAAATCAAAATACTAACAAAAAAAAAAAAGGGTCAGATTTTTAATTTTTACGTAATATAATTCACTTTATTATTCACAAATATTCGTTCCACCATATGTCAACCCCTTAAAAATGCATTTTAAAACTCTGTGCACAAAAGAAATGATCGTTTGTCAAGTTTAAATGAAAAAAAGTAATAGCTGACTAGTCAACTACTAAAATAATCTGTAGTTGTAGCTCTACTAAATAATAATAGATGTTGACTGCTGACAGATTAATATTATTAGTAATGAACTATTTAACGAATTTTCTATCTTCAGGTTTGTCGATATTATTTGTGTGGATTCTGTCCAGCTGAGCTTTTCACAAAACACCCGATCAGACTTGGGTAAGTGATCAAAATAATGCATTAATCAATTATTTCAGTGGAACCTCTTCATGCTGATCCATCAAATATAATTTTCAGGCCCCTGTGAGAAAATCCACGATGAAAATCTTAGGAAAAACGTAAGTGTTACTTTGTAAAGACCCAATTTCCCCATTTCTATTGCGTACTTTCTCCTGCTTACATTTTCCGTTTGTAACATTCTGTAATCTGTAGTTATGAAAAAAGCTCCCGATATCTGAAAGAAGGCTATGAGAGAGACTTCCTTCGTTATCTCCAGTCCCTCCTGGCTGAGGTCGAGCGGCGCATTCGCAGAGGACACGCACGTCTCGCACTCTCCCAAGCTCAGCAGAGCGCTGGGGTATGTGCTGTGGTCTTTGGGCCTAATATAACTGATAGTAAATCACTGTTCTTCCCGCTCTGGCCACTTACTTACATCAGTGTTTTATTTTATTGCACAGGCTCCTCCTCCCGCTGGAAAGAATGAGGAAAAGATCTCAGTCCTAACCGAGAAAATTGAGGACTTGGTGTTACAGGTTTGTGCTTATGTCATTTTACATTTATTTTCCACCTGCCTATTTTAATTATTTCTCTCTGTTTTGCATGTAGATTGAGGAGCTGGGGTCTGAGGGCAAAGTGGAGGAGGCCCAGGGAATGATGAAGCTCGTGGAGCAGCTAAAGGATGAGCGAGAGCTGCTCAGCTCAACCCCCTCGGTGAGGTGTTGTCGTCGCTAAGACTGTCCACTCTAAAATGTGTTGTTTCTTTGAGATGTAAAATGCAAAAACATGACCCAACATTTATTGGATGATGTGTTTGCACAGACCATCGAGAGCTTTGCTGCGCAGGAGAAACAGATGGAAGTGTGCGAGGTGTGTGGGGCCTTCCTCATTGTGGGTGATGCTCAGTCTCGAGTGGACGATCACTTGATGGGCAAACAGCACATGGGCTATGCTAAAATCAAATCCACTGTGGAGGAGCTTAAGGTAAGTCAAACATTTCTGTGAACACTTGCTGCAGATCACATTTATGCCCGCTCACTTCATGAGGTACTTGTATCTCCCAGGAAAAACTACGTCGACGCTCTGAGGAACCACCAGGTGAAAACCCAGTGGTCCGGAAGGACCGTGAAGACCGCGAGAGAGAGAGGGAGGAGCGGGAAAAGAAACGCAAAGAGGAAGAAGAGAAGGAGAAGGAGAAAGAGAAGGAGCGTGAGAAAGAAAAGGAGCGTGAACGAGAGCGAGACAGAGAAAAGGACAGAGACAGAAGAACACGTCGAAGCCACTCCCACAGTCGCCACTCGAGCCGAGCCTCCGACCGAGAGCGCAAGAGGAGCCGCTCCAGAGAACGCCGCAGGTCCAGGAGCAGAGACCGCGACAGGGAGCGCAAACGCAGCAGGTGTGGCCTTCTGCATCAGGCATGGCTCCACTTGGGTCACAACAGAAGTGTTTAAACGTGTGCTTGTTGTTTTACAGGAGCCGAGATAGAGATAGAGAGAGAGATAGAGACAGAGAGAGGGAGCGGGAGAGGGACAGGAAGCGCAGTCGGGATCGCTCTGACAAGAAGCGGCGCTCTCGCAGTCGTGAGAAGAGGAGATCCCGCAGCTCAGAGCGTAAATCTCACCGGCATCGCAGCCGCAGTAAAGACAGGGACAAGGACAGAGACAAGGGCAGGGACAAGGACAGAGACAAGGACAGGGAGAGAGACAAGGACAGAGACAAGGACAAGGAGCGCTCGTCAAAGGACAAAGGTGAGCTTGTGTTTACAGATCCATTTTCTCGACACTGGACGTCTGTGTCACCATGTGTGTCTTTCAGATCGCAAAGACACTGAGGAGAAGAGCAGCTCCAAGAAAGACAAACACTCAGACAGTGATGCGCCTGCCATCAAGGCTTCAGTCGAAGCGGAACCAATGGAGACCGAGGCTCCTGCCTCTGGCTCCTCCCTCGGCTTTAACGGCCAGCCAGAGCTCGTCCAATCTGAAGGTGACACTCAGTCCAATTAAAACTGATCTGATAGGACCTCAGATCAGGCTCAGGTAAGTGTGTCCCCTGCCTGCTCCCCCTGGCTCTCCACCCCCCCTCCCCACCACTGCCCTAGCCCTAACTTTCCCCATGACCCCTGACCCCTGCCCCCCTCACCCTGACTCCCCCCCGACTCTCCCTGCCTCTCTCACCCTCAATTTTAATGCCTTTGATTTTGTCTTCTGTACAAAATACAAATATGTTTATCCTGTTTTGGAGTAGTGCATCTTAAGTATGCACAGAAGATGAAGGACTAGGCCTGATGAATGAGAAGAAGGTAGAAATGATTGACACAAAGCCAAGGAGGGAAAGGCCAGTGTAGCCCTGAGCAAACGTGTGGAGGTACCCCTCGTTTTGGATCAGTTTTGGAAACTTTTCAGATGTGTATATTTTTTGTCTATGTGGACAAAGCGGCTCTAATCGCCCCTGCTTCCAGCCTCAAATTTGTCATTAAATTGTCCATTTCTAAAATCATGACATGTCATTATGATCTGCTGACATACTGAGAAAATTGGTTTATGCTGGAATATTTTTGACAACAGATGAACGTTCTGTTTTTGTCATCATTTTGACTCCTATGCCATGGTACTGTGCTAACGTGGAGTGTGTTGTGGGGGCGGGGCATGGGCGTTACGGCAGCGTGGGCTTAACCACACTACTAACTGGCCAATAGGGTGTATGAAATGAATTGCAGCTGACTTCCATACCTCACACAGCGTTGGTGTTGTGAGCGAGACCACATGAGAAAAAAGGGCAGATTAGAAATCATGGATACTCTCTGACTGTCATACTGTGCAGGTACTCACCCCAGGTACTCCTTTCTCTACCCACATTCATCTCTGAATGCTGTTGCCTGTCAGACACAAACACACACACTTTAATTCTCAAACATGACTAAACTGGAATGTTTACCATATGGTGCTTAAAAATACTGTTCTGAAATATCTGTAACTGTATTGGATATATACCTTTGCCAACGAGACGGCTCAAAGTAGGAAGAGTTCATTTGCAAAACCAGATCACGTTTTTTGAAATTGCATCTTCTACATTTATAGTTTTTAGTATGAATTTATCTATACAGTTAACATTTTTTTAAACATGTCCTTTTTAAATATTGTTTTTCATATAATTCAAAGTGTAAACATTTTTCACTGCACAATCTCATTTGATTTGTGTAGCTCATTTTACCAACACAGAGTGCTGCACAGAGTACAAAACGAGCACAATTAACACAATTAAGTTGAGGGAATTTTCAAACTGAGAAAACCACTTACCACCATATATACTGTAAAATTCAACTATTGAAACAAACGCACACAAAAATTGGTCGAGGTATTTAAAAGTAAAAATCAAGTGGAAAATTTGCCAGCACTTAATTTGTTTAATCCGATTTATAATTTGATCTTCTTCCATACTCGCCTTAATGTTTAAAATGTTTAATTTTCTGGGGTTTTTTTGCAAAATAACTCCTTCATGAGTCGCCCAGATTGGCAAAGCGTTCCAAATTTCAAACCAAATACTAACAAAGCTGTAGGCTCCTTTTGAGTCCATAGTGAACCCCAAAAGCCGTATTCGCAGTAGAAAACGTGTCTGGCTGAACAAAAGAAATGTGATCGTTTATGTCATGTCTCGTAGCACACTTTGCTACATAAACATTGGACCAGCCCTTTGCTAACTCTACCTTTTTTGTGGCCATTTTGCCTCACAGGGGAAGCTGGCACATCCTGAAGAAGAACCCACCCCCAAAAGCTCCGCCTCCTTCGCCCTGAAGCCTGACACGGCGCTTCTTAAACACAAGGTGAACCACAAATGTGTAGTGGCTTATTTCAAACCCAGTTGAATATGTAAAATATAATGACAGTGAGAGAAAAAGCAGTGATTCTTTTAAGTCCCTTCTTTCTTCATTTGGCTCCACGAGGATAGTTGTGGTTCATCTGTTGTGCTTCTTAACCCGACAGCTACAGAGAAATTCAGTTTTGTTTTGTTTTTCTTATGTTTTTCTTACGCTACACCATCCTTGTTTCTTCTTGGCATTTAGTGGAATTGGAATAAAGAAGTGTCTGTGGTTTGTTTTTTCTGAGTTGTCAGGCTTCACGTCGTTCACAGTGAAGCGTATGTTACGATGTTTAAACCCAGGACCGCACCATGTCTCCCATCTCCGGGGCCCCCGTACTGTATAGAATTAAGTAACTCAAATCTGATCGAGAATTTCAATTCTGCTGCTTTTAATGTCCTTGGTGTCTTGATGAATAAAACAGTGAAAATCTTGTGTGTTTTTCTTGTCTTGTATGATTTGTTTAACTTGAGGTTCAAAAAGCGAGTCCTGCTAATGAGAGTCCGATATCAAAAAGTTACAATGTCCAGATATGCAGGAGTATTATGAACGTACGCGCATGAACGAGCTTCAAGTCGGTCAGGATGAACGAGGCTTTACTGCCGTTGTCGGTGACCAAAAAAGTATGAAATTGTAATGCTCTTTTGCAGTTTGAATTATGGAGGTATAAAACTAGAGGTGATGGGTGGACACTGTTGCCATATTGGGACTGTATATTCTTACCAAAATGTGAATAAAAGATTTGTTTTAATTTCCAGTAATGCAGGGTACTCTAGTATCTTCCAGGGCCTGTTTTAATGAGTTATTAAAAAAATAATCTGTATGTTTACATGTCTTATATAGACAACGCTATGGGTGATTATTAATATTTACACACTAATTCATTTTAATTAGCAATATAGAAAAAACATTTTGCAAGTTTGCAAAGAAACACATCAAAATGTTTCAAGAAGATGGTAAGAAAAAATGCTCTTATTAGTTTGTTCTGCAGTAGAATTTTACAGCCAGAACATGTCTCCAAGATCTGGATGTCAATATAGGTTGCCATGGCGATGATTCTTGTAGTTATAACTATTGGATAAAATAAACATTTGACTAGATCTAGGTGTAATGTTGTGTAACAGGACTTCAATGAACTAAACCAAACTACCAAAGAGGGTAGGAATAGGAAACCAGGCCTGCACGACGAGTGTCCAGCAGCTCCTGCGGACACCCACGAAGCCCTCCACTCCTCTCCCGTCTGCGGCTGGACTCGGTGTCTAGACGAGCCCAGAGGAATCGGCTTAGGCCCTGCTGTGGCGGGACGTGGCCCTCCCCATTGTTCAGTGGTCAGACTCTCATAATACGCTTAGCACAAACAGTCATAACACCTGCATTGTTGTGAGCGCGCCCACCAGCTTCCCAGGGCAGCAAGTGTGCGGAGCTGCTGGACAAACTTTACTGTGAGGGGAATGACTTACTGTATCTGTACGATGATGGAAAGAGAAAAATGTGTCAAATAAAACCACTTCCACGATAGAATAACCACTCCTAAATCAGCCTTAATGACGTATGAACAAAGACTTAATTCATATTGATAAATCAGGCTTAGTAAGAGCTTAGTAACAGGTTAGTTTCAGATTTGACTAAACATTTGGCTTGGCCCCAGTTTCACCATTTTTGTAAAGTTAATAATTGTTCTTCCTGGTTGGACTTGAGCACAAATATGAGGTAATATCATAACTGTTACCTAGCAACCAAAATAAACATGAGCCAAAAACAGTTATGATTTGACAAAAAACAATACCATATCACACCTATATTTTGTTGAATGATCATTTGAACTGTCAGAAAAGTGTGTCAGTTAAGTGTAAAAGTAGGATAAATATTGACTATAGGTTCTATAGGTTCTGTCTGAGTTGGGGTTAGGAGTGTAGGGCATTAATTAAGCAGTAAGCCTGAATGATTCTTAAACGTTTGTCATAATGTTTTGCAGAATGAATCATTATGATTCATGCTTTATTAAAGCTAATTAAAGCTTGGCTATTATACAATGTTGAAAGTAGATCGTTTTTCCATTATAAATAAAGAACATTTGGCAGGAGGTACAGAGCTAGGATTGGAGGTACTTCAAGAGGTTTTTAATGAGTATACTATCAAAGACATACTTAGAGGTGTCTCATAAGATGGTATAAAACAGCACTTTTGAAAACAGGCAAAAGTAACATGTTTAAACAGCTACAAAACGGTCATTAATGTTGATGTCAACAGGAAGAGTTTAGAGGTTTGTTTCACCAAATGTATTCATTAATCACTGAATGTATAAATCATGACACTCAAACTTTCAGTGGTGGCAAGACCAATCACTCACACACACACATACTGTACATACACACACACTCGCACACACCACATTCATACCAGGCAGTGTGGGTGAAGTGTCTTGCCTAAGGACACAACAGTTTGCACTAGAGCCACTGCTCCCCTGTGGCTCCTGGTGTTCCCAGTGGTGGCCCGTCCAAATAGGAGAGACTGGGCCATGTTGTCACACTGCATCAACACGTACCAAACATGAACAAATGTGATCTTAGTTTGCCTGAGAAATCTTTTCAACGTCGCAAAATAAAATAAAAATGGTTATGCAAAAAGTGTATAAAATGTATAAAATGTCTTGTAAGGACAAATGAAAGAGATCACACCCCAGAGAAGTGCTGCAGGGGGTTGTGGGTAAGTTGTCGCATACAGTAGTTTACCCTCATTTATAAAACAAAACATCCCCCGATTCATTTAATAAAGTTCACATCCTGTATTAATAAGTGTATTTATTTATTTATTAATAAGTAAAATGTTCAATAATGTGAGCACTTAAACAGTGAACAGATTTCGTCCGAATGGCTCTTTTGTGGCTCTGATCCAAAACAGAGTCAGAACATTCTCATTAATTCATAAATAATCACATTCAGTTTAATTCAAATGTATTGATAAAGATGATTGTGACAACTTGCCCCGTACAGCCTCCAACCCCGGGTTTGAACTATTATAACCCTGACTGGGAAAAAGGTGGGAAGATGGAACGGAAGACCCACACGAGCTGAGATGTCGTTCCTCCGTTTAATATACATTTGACATTTCTAAGATAGAAACAGGGATAGAAAAAAAGAAAAAGTGTGACAACGTTCCAAGTTGAGGAGCTTGATCATTGACAAGCAGGTTCAGCCACATGAGGCAGAACAGGACACCATATATGGCGTGGCGTTACACCACGTGAACTACTACCCTGGTCTTTATTATTATTATTATTAGTAGTAGTAGTAGTATTATTATTATTATTATTAGTAGTAGTAGTAGTATTATTAATTATTATTATTATTATTATTATTATTATTATTTTTTTTTTTTATTAATACTATTATTATAATTCTGACATTTTTATTTACACAGGTCAGCTTGTTTCATGTAAGTTTTTGTTTCTGTATGTTTAAATAAATAAATGGGGGGAGGGTCCACGTACTGTCTGTTGCTGGGAGGTTACACTGAGTTGTGTGAAATGCAAAGCACAAACATGTAAATTGGGTTAGAGAAAGATCACATGAAATAGAAATGTGGCAACTCGTGACAAAAAGGGACTTAAATACTGTAATATAAACGAATTAGTCATGGTAACACACAGTAGCGCTCGTTCAGGTTCAATTTGTGGAAAAAGTTGGACCTTCCAGTGTGGTTTGCATGTTCTTCTTATGTCAGAGCAGCTTTCCCCTGGATTCTGGCTCAAGATCTGGAGATGGTTCCTGAGGTGATGGACTGCAGCCGCGCTCCGTGTACATCGTTACACGTTGTAGAGCCAAAACTGCAAAGAAAAACAACGACATATGAATTATTGAACAACACATCATTGAGCGTAGAAATCTTGAAAACTTCACTGTAAGTTCATGCACAGGTCAGAGTTTGTGTCTGTGAAAGACGGGCGCCCACGGACCACATGAATGCACTTTAATACTCTTAGTCAGAGCACCCTCCGGCCGGTCGCCACCAGCGCCCAGGGCACCTAAGCCCGGCCCTAAGAGCATTCTGGGAGCGGCGGCACAAGGCGGCAGGGCTCGGTGCCGTTTGTGCCCCGCTGTAACAGGCATTAGCCATAAAGCCAATATTTACAGCTTAAAATTGTATTCTCAAAAATGCAGCACTGTAAAGCTGTATGGGAATGAACAAGGAGCGTGCACCGGAGCGGGTTCCTCTGGTTCTGGGGGTCCGCCACTCACTCGTCTCCATGGAGATGTTATTGCTTAAACGATTCAACAGTTCAAAACAAATGTAATGCTCGAAAACATGCCAAAAATAATACGTGTAAAAAGTGAATGGACCACTCATTGCACTAAAATGTAGTGAAAGGTAAATATTTTCTAGATTTGGTTAAAAATTATAAACTTTTTATCCCAGAATCGCTAATTCTTTAGGTTTAGAATTCATGGCATCACACTAGGTCATTACCCAGCAACCACTGGGCCAAACCTCAAACCAAATGTCACAATTGTTTTTATTTGACCAATACAAATACATGAGAGCACCTTTAGTTTGGTTAGAGGGTCAAAAGAGTAGTTTCTTATGTATAAATGATGCATCATTTTGGATGGAATGAGTGCAGGGGTGTCACTGAGGGCCGCATTTTGAAAAATATGGGGAGTGAAGGGCCACAGGCGACATATGGGCCCCCACACTTTTAATAAGGCTGTATCGCATCACAATGTTTGTTATTTAGGTTAGAACAGCAGATTTTCCAACTTGACAGTAAAAAAGTACTACTGATACTTTTGGTTGTTTGGGCCAATTTAGCAGGAAGCCTGAGGGCCAACAAATATGAGTTTGAGGGCCGCATTTGGCTATAGTTTGGACACCCCTGCTCTTGTGTGATGTCACTTCCTGTAATTGTCTACAGATTGTCTACACGTTTTTTCCCACAAATAACTGCTTGATTGGTGTAAAACTATAATTTACTCTATATGTACGACAGGTACAAATACACCAAATAAAATCAAAATGAGAAAATCATATAATCCTGTCATACGCACTTACGCGTATTTCAGATGATTCATGCACGTTTGTGAAATCCTGTATCTGTGACCTGCATCTGAGGCCCTTGTTTTCACCTACCCCCTATCCCCGCCTATATCTATGTACTTAGCTACGATTATTCAAAAAAAAATCAGACTCTGGGTCATTTTTCAACATTTTTCAACAACAAAAACATGTAAATGACAATCTCCTGCTTGTTACGGCGAAATGTCACTAAGAAGAGGCGGGGCTTATCCGTTCTGCAGTTTTGAACAGGAAGTCACCGGACCAGTTTCTATTACTAAGCTATTTTAGATCAATAATGTGGTTTACAATGAGCAAAATGTAAATCAATAACCTATATATGTATCTATGTATGGAAATTAAGCCTAAAATGTCTTCTTTAAAGTTTAATGCCATGCTGTGGAACATTCTAGGAACATTCTATCTTGACAGAAATGTAAACTGTAAAAAAAACACATGGCCTTTAATGCTATTTATGACCAAAGTCCAGGTGAATGCAGTGAGATATCTAAATTGTGTTTTTTGGCCCAGAATCCAGACTTGACCAAAAACAAGGAGCTCCGGTCACCACGCCCGCCATGTGTTTGCGATCTCCTGAAACAACACCGCGATGCAGATGTCACATAAGTTGTCAATTTGTTTTGAAGCGGAGTCGGCTGCGCTCGCAGAAGGTCAAATTCAAGGTCTGTTTGGGAACAATACACAGAGAGGGCACGCAGACTGCTCCCCGCCGCGCCCGCCTCAGCCCACAGCCCAGAGCCGGGCCACTGCTGCTGGGAATGTGGGCCGGCCGGGGGGGGGAGTATAGGGACGGACTTTGACTTAGTTCATGCATCTGAAATCTAGGTAGAACTGAAGAACTGAAAGATTTTTTGGGGAAAAAAAGAGATTTTCAATTAAGTTAGTGGTCCAGATTCCACCTTTTTACATGGTCAGTAGTAAATACTCAGTTACATGTAGGCTACAGTACATACTATGAGTTCAAATTGTACTTGTCTGAGTACTTTTACTCTGATTGGACGTACTCTTAAGGTTAAGGTTAAAGAGCATATGACAGGTTCTCATGTTTTTCTAATTATTACTTCGTTTGGTGGGATAGTCTCTCTGGTAAATATTTATCATAGTTTTACAGCAGGAAAGTTGCAATTTCTAAAGAAAAATAGAACAATAGAAGTTGAAAATGAAGTGGAATCTCTCTGTGATGTCATCAATAAGCGACAATCCATCCAAAATTCCGGGACATTTCTTGCTTTGTCCTTCCATCTACAATAACATCAAATCGTAAGGTTCAGGTATCTATGTTTCCCCTCAGAATTCGACCCAACCTTCAAGCACGTGACGCCACCGAGTCAAGTTACAGGTCTGATCCGTGGAGAGGTATGCACGTATTTCAAGGTGTTCTTCACAATAATGAACAATTGCGATTGAACAAATGCAAGAGAGATAAATTTGATGCCATTCTGTGGAACATTTCGGGCAGAGCACTAACATCTCCATGGAGACGACCACCAGAAAAGTTACGCAGCGCAGCTTTACTTCTGCTTAAGCGATATTTACAAAGCAACGCTAACATGTATTCATGGCTTTCAACTTCCTGTTAAAGCCGACACTTTGAGGACCGTTCAAAAGACGGAATGTTTTGCTTGAAATTGTTCCTCGCTATGGCAACGGTCCTAATTTTGCATAATCCTGACACCCATGGACACAACACATCTTCCCCACCTTTAACTACCGTTGCCATATGAGGACGCCAACAACATACCGCCGTCCCAGTGTGTGCATGTTCTGGCGTTGGGGGCGGGGGCGGGGTTACAGACAGAACAGCAGACTATGGCCCCGGCTCTGCCCTGAGCTCGGGGCCCCATCCTCAGCAGGGTTCCAGCATGAGAAGTACACACTCGGGAGGACCACAATACAATATGATTTATATATAGGCTCGGAACCTTATAGTGGGACAAAGATTCCATTGTGCGGCCCGAAGAAAAGATAGAATGTTGACATCGGTGAAAGGGTTTTGTGACCGAACCAGATGGGTCTTGTGTCATCATCGCCGAAACGATCGGGTTGGACGTTCTAAAAAGTCTATGGT
Organism: Chaenogobius annularis; assembly: GCA_015082035.1. Taxonomy (NCBI): domain Eukaryota; kingdom Metazoa; phylum Chordata; class Actinopteri; order Gobiiformes; family Gobiidae; genus Chaenogobius; species Chaenogobius annularis. The sequence goes on along the minus strand of BJKM01000448.1, from coordinate 43,986 downwards.
TTAAAAGTGAGATTATGTATGTTTGAGCTGTAATTATAAGACATCGCGACATCTAGCGAACGCCCAACGAGGCCCAAACTTGCACTGTGTAACTTTTTATGGTGGAAGATCTGCCATCTGCTTGTCTCCATGGAGATGTTATTGCTTTCGCTGGAATGTTCCACAGCATGATATTGAACTTGTCTCGGACAAACAACCGTGCAGGGCAAGTTACAGGTCAGATCTGTGGATAGGGGAGTCAGCTCACAGTAAGAATGCATGTTTTTCAGGGAATTTTTGAGCGAGAAAAACAAATTACTTTTCAAATTATGAAAACAAAATGACTTAATAATTACACTGCCTGTCCCAAAAGAAAAAAAAATCAACTAAGCAAATCCTGTAGGTCCTCTCCTCCTACAGGAGGAGAGAACTGCTGCACGGGTGATGATCTTTCTGCTGCAGCACGGTATTTAAACCCGACTGATGCAGTGAGTGTCTTCTCATTTCTGAAACAACCATGTGGAAAGACGAATCCCGTGGTCATGGATGAGATGTCAGTGTGTTTGAGAAGGGTCAAATCATTAGCATCTAGCAGAGAAAACATCTAAGGAAAAGCAGAACCTCATCTCCTCCAGATGTGAACCCCAGTGAGAGTGTTTGGGACGAGCTGGAGAAGGCTTTGTGCAGTGGTCACGCTCTCCATCATCAACACAAGATCTGTGTGAGGAATAATGACACTGGATGGAAATAAGTCTTTAAATATTGCAGAAGCTTATTGAAACTATGCCACAGCGAATGTGCGCTGTAACCCTATTGTGTGACCCTATTGTTTTTGATTGGTCGTGTATAATGACTGTGTAATCGCTCAGTCGTCCAGTGTAGGTTCCGTAGCCCAAAAAATAAAAAAATAAAAATATTCTGTCAACTGGACCAAACTTTTAAGAGTAATTACGTTTCGCCACTCATCCTAGTAGCTTCTTCATAGAACTGGTAAGTCTTATATCAGTCCATCTAACAACAGAAACTCCTCACTGTAAACAACTAGTGCGTGTTAGTTTCAGTGTCGTTAGCTCCTCCCCTCAGACGGATGTATGGCAGAGACTCGCAGTTCTTTGAAGATGCGACTTGGATGAGTGATGAAACAACTTCACTCTTAAAAATGAAGTCCAGTTGACAGACCCAAAAATTATTTTGCTATAATCATAACAATGACATTAACATTTACAGCACATTTAGAGTTTAAACAAGCTGTTCAAAGTGCTTTCTATGGTGAAAATGTGTACAAGAAAATGTAAAGCAAATCCAGCATTTAAATAGTGCAAAAAGTAAAAAAAATGGATTTTGCCACAGGAAGTACAGTTTAAGAGTTACATCATTGATTTTAACTGTAGTAACCTATTAATTTACAATTTCAGAACATTAACATTACAGGTCAAGTAATAAGATCACCATGGAGACGAGTAGGTGATGTATCATTAAGTTTTCCTATAGTTCTCAATCATGTTCCTTATTACTTACAAAAATGATCACCCATGTTCAACTTACAGTATGTGGATTTTCTTTCAATAAATACAGAGAATAATATTTACAACAGGTTTATAATTCTAAAATGTGAATCCATCTCCTCTTTTCAGTCCAGTTAAAACATGGAGTGGAAAAATATATGTTTGGAAGTAAATATAAAAAGTAACCTATCCACAAACAGTACCTAAATAATTTTCCTTAAAGCCTCAGTACGTGACTTTTTAGCCAAAAATAGACAAGGATCAGCCCATGTTAAAAAAAAAAAAAAAAAAAAAGCTTTTATTGCACTGAAAAATGTGTCCTTACATCTCCCAAACCTGACTTGTACTTGGCCTGGAGGAGCCTCCTTCTGCTTGTTCCGTGGAAATTTCCTTAGCTATAATATTCCACAGTTTATATGGCATAAAAATGTATCCTCCCTAGAAGATGTTCAAAAGGATGGAAAGTTACATACTATTCGCTTTGAGTACAGTACTTTTACTTTTGTGGCGACTAGTTACTTTACATCACTCCTGGAACACAAGAAGCACGCAGTAGACAAATGTTCCACTTGTGTGTGGTGTGTTTTTGCTACATTTCCTGAAGGATATTTGTACACGCGTAATGTGAGCGACCAGTGTTTCTGAAAGCTTGCGCGGGGCTAATTCAGCTCTGAATGGTAGTCATGGACACAAGACCTTTAGATTTATTTATATCTGTTTCTAAAACTTTATAACTCCCAAAGAATTAACACATTTTGAGTTTAAACATGCTTTTTTTTTTGGCTGAAAAAAATCATGTTATGGACAGTAGTGACCATGTGATAGCTGCTTAGCCTCTTCTGTGTCTTTTAACTCTTAATATTGAATTTTCTAAAATCTCGATGGCAAAAATGAATGAGAAATGTGCTTCCAGAACCGCTGTGAATTTTTAAATGAAAATAGATGAAAGGAATTTAGCAAATTAGCATATTTTTTAGTTTAAATATGCAAATCTGCCACAAAAAAAAGCCCTTGCTAGATTTTAAAACGTGCAAATTTCTATTTCAAAAAAAGTAGCAAATTGACAACAACTTTATCCCAGAAATAAACAAAAACTAAAGTGCAGAGACAAGAATTGATGTAACCCCCCGCCCCAACAGCCCCTGTGATTTGCTACAATTGCGCCCACTCAAATTGCGATTTCGATTCGATTGGATATTGCGCAGCGCCAGTCCACTGTAACTGTTGTACTTTTAAAAATGTTCTTTTTAACATATTTCAGGATGTACACTTTCATTTGCTATGTAATTTGCTAATAAAATGATTAGCTTTTGAGATTTAATGCGGTGTTCAACTTCCAAAAAAAAACCCCCACATTCAAGTAAAAGTATCATAAATAATGTCTACTTAAGTACTTAAAAATGTACTTAAAAGCACTTTACCAGATTTCGAGAATTGGTAAAGTGCTAATCATGATTTTAATTCAGAATTGAGTTTCACTGAATACAGTTTAGGATTTCCTACATTTGGCTCAAAGCTGGGACTTGAACTCAAACCTTTCCTCGGGATTCACCATGAACTTGCCTTAAAAAAAAAAAAAAAGAAAAGAACCCCTTAAACCTTAAAAAAAAAAAAAAAAAGTCTTTCGATTCGCGTGCGATATTGCGGGACCACCGTGTCTTAGCGCGTGCCTTGGCCGCGGGCTGGAAGTGCGTGAAGGGTTAAAGGGTTCGCCTTTACGCGCAGGTGGCTGGAGCCGTCAGCGCGCCTCTGCGGCTCTTGCACACTCGTAACTGTAGTCCGCTCACTGTACCTCCTCTCCCGCACTCGCATCTGGACGTACTCCTCTGACGCACGACCCGAGACGCGCTTGCCCGCCGCCCGCCGCCCTGCCCAAACCCAAACGCGCTCTCACCGCTCGTCCCTCCGCTCCGCGCCGCCGCTTGGGAATTCCCTCTCGCACGCATCCTCTCTCTGACCCTCACTTCACACGCTGACCACTGACCCCGCTTGCCCGTCGCGCCGTGCCGTGCCGGAGCCGGACATGTGGTGGATGCTGTTCCCGCGGTGGATCTGGTTCGTGTCCGGGCTGCTGCTGTGGGACACGTCGCGGCGCGTCAGAGCCATGCCGCTGGGTCAGGTGCCCAAGCTGGTGTACTCTCACGCGGGTCTGTGTCCCAACGAGCTCAACCCGAACTTGTGGGTGGACGCCATGAGCACCTGCATGCGCGAGTGCGAGTCCGATCAGGTGAGTTCTGCGGGTTGGAGTTCGAATTAGAGTTGGCGCAAAGAGGATTTTGATGTTGCGCATGTGGTGGAAGAAGTGCTCGATTTTGGTACAGTGCAGTGAGAGGAGACTGGGGTAAGGTGAGCCCCTTTTTGCATTGTTTTTTTGAGTTTTTTTAGTCAAAACAATGTGAAATCTGAATAAAAATGTAACATTCTACGCATATTTTAGGTTATTTTCCTTTTACAAATGGTCCTAGACTCATATTTTTTTTAGAGAAAATGGCTCAGTTTACCCCAGGAGGTTAAGTTGAGCCACTTTTTGTGCTGTTGTTTTTTTTGTTTTTTTGTTTTTTGTCTAAACAATGGGAAATCTGAATACAAATCAAACATTCTACAAATATTTTAGGATGTTTTCTTTGTGGAAAATGGTCCTAGAGCAACTGGCGAAAGAAAATAAGAAAAAAAAACTCAACTTACCCCAGGAGGAGGGTAAGTTTTTTGAGCCAGGTCTTGGGTTAAATGGAACCGCCAGATAAAAGCCTGACTTTCGGACCAAAATGAATAAAACCTGTACAAACAAAAAAAGTGTCCAGTGAGAGATTTTATACTGGCAAAAAAAAAGATAATATTCATTCTTTTTGGAAATATAAACCTGAGTACTGTTTGAATGTTTACTTAAAAATACACATATAATAATGATATTTACTTCAGTGAACTAACGCTGTCAAACTCACACACCTCATTAGACATGTACTACTATATACATTGTAATGCCATTTTCCATAATTTTATTGCAGTTGTTTCTTACAGGTTGTATCATATTTTAGGAAATACGTGTACATTAACTGTTAATATAAGTTTACATTTCACAAAATGTAAAATGTAAAACATTTTTTTGCTTGTTTTTGTGAATCTTTTAGTGACTAGAAGCATTTTTTCCCCTCAATTTTTCCACTCTTTCTTTTTGACATCATTTGAGGATGCACACTTTCTATTTATATTGTCATTTGCTAATACAATTACATAGCTTTTGAGATTGAATGTATGGCTCAACTTAAAACTAAAAAAAAACATATTCAAGTAGAAGTATCATAAATAAAGTCTAATTAAGTACTTAAAATGTAGTTAAAAGTAAAAGCATTTTACACAGATTTTGAGAATTGTTAAAGTGCTCAAAAAAGTGATTTAAATTAGCAACATTTCCTTTTGTTTCTAGTGAATTGCATGTACATTTTACTCAAAACCTTTGGTCAGGATGTCACCATGAACTTGCTAAAAAATAACTCCTTAAACCATTAAAAAAAAAAAAAAGTACTTTATACTTTTCGGTCCAGTTAAAATGAGATGAGATGCCTGCTTTCAAATGCAGTGAAGCAAACGGAACCACTGTGAAAAGGACTTAAAGTAAAGTACAAACAGCAAAAATGTGACTTTTACCTTTGCACTTTCCACCACTGATGTTCTGCACGTGTTCTTTTCTTCAGTCACGCTTGGAATCAATTAGTAGATATGCCATTCACTTAATTAGCAAACGCATTTACAACGTGGCAACGGAAAGTATAATGTATAAATAAAATAGAAAGTGTGCAATAAGGCTGAACGAAATACAAGATTTGATTTGATTTGAACGTTTTAAACACTTCCAAGAGCCAAACTAATCCAAGAATCCCATGCACTTTTTTTTGAATAGGCATCTAAACTGCATTATTGGCAGCTTTTCTACAATATAAGACAGGATAAGTTGTTTTAAGTAAGTAGGTAAATCGGCCTCGTGATTTGCTCTTTCTGATCAAATACTCATTATTTTCTGCATTTATGTGGAATATGAAATGATTTGAACATTTGTGTTTCGTGCACTGCTCCAGAAATGATTTAGTATTTGTCATTTTTATGCCATGTTGATGTCTTTCCGATTACAATAACTCGTAAATCATGAATGCGATTTTAAATACATAACGCAAACTGTCACTCTGCACTATACTTTTTAACTTGACTAGTGATATTTTAAGATTTTACTTGAGTGCCAGTTTTGTCTCCTCTTCTCACCCCTGAACTGATCCATAAATCTATAATAAACTAACATTTCAAGCTAGATTTTGATGCTAAGGGAAAGGTTGAATATTCAGTACACTTTTCGATGGCACAATGATAACTTAAAACATTTTTTTTTAATACAGTAGAATGTAGTTTTCATCACAAAAATCTGAGTAGGTTTGTTGCTATTACCATGTGGTCGTAAGCTAGCTCTGGTAACGGCTAACATGTTCAGAAAAGGTCCAAAGTCATTCTGTTTCTGTGACTTTTTGTGTCCCCAGTAACAATATCTGCTCTAGTTTTTCTACTACTTCCTGCTGTGTTTAAAGGTGCACTGTGTAACTTTTCTGCTGGAACTTTTATTAGTTTTGCATTACGTGGTTCTCTCTTGCACATCTTGACGGACGTTTTGCTAAAAATAAGAGCTTGCGCTCTCGTGATGAGCGCAGTCGCCTCTCCACAGACCTGACTTGTAACTGCAACTTGGTCCGGTCTCATCACCTTGCTTGTCTTCATGGAGACTGAGAAGTATATCATAGTCATACCTTGTGAAGTTGCCTGCTCTTTTCTCTGTTGGTATTAATAAAGGCAATCACCGTGTATTCTTGTCCTGTTTTATTTTACCTTCACAGCTGATCATTAATCTGCCAACAGTCCGTGTTGGTGTCTGTAAGAGTGGAGTGTTTAATGGTCAACGCTTTTCCTACGCTACAGATCTAATAACACATACCAGTATAGTGGATGACCAGGATTCAGCAAGTTCTCCTTCGAAGATTTATTCCCTATTACAAAGCCATCTAATACAAGGTCCTGGACGTCCAGGACGCTAACAATGGTCGTTCTCTCCTCTAACTTCTTCTGAACACACCACCCGTCCCGAACGCCAGTATTTTATTACAAAACACATGAATAATAATGAATATGCAGTGCGGAGGATGGTGATATTCTTTCGTGTATTTCTGTGATTGGTTCAGGTTCTGGTTTTCTGATATTATTTCAACACGCCTGCTTACACTCCTGGCTTTCGTCAGTCCAGTTTAACCCAGTTTTTGGGATTTATGACCTTAAGATAACACAAAGCAGAAATACCACAGGAGGCACCTCTCCTGCAACTCAGATAACAACACGTTGCACAGACTAGACTATACATGGCACTTTCAAACAGTGACTTTAAAACATATACTGTGTAAAACATATACTTTAGTGTAATATAAAACATATACTTTAGTGTAATATAAAAGTAGAAAAACCCTTCAATTGGAACATTCCAGGCCAAACACCCCCACGGAGACATGAAGGCAGTGGACCCTCCTCCAGGAAAGTCGTATATACACAGAGCATAAATAAATAATACAATTAGAGTTGGAAAACACACTTGATACACAGATACTGATCAAACTAGCATCAAAACGAGATACTCAATAGAGTAAAGTTACATAGTGCATCTTTAAAATTGTACAAGAACCTTATTTTTGTATTTTTGTTCCATATATTTAGCCGTTAACACGTTTTAACACTGAACTCTGAACACTGTTTTTTGCAGAACGTGTCATTGTGAGAGTAACTTTGATCACACTTTGGAACCCAAAGCCTTGGGTTAAACGTGTGCTCCTCTGTCCCTTCTGCAGGACTGCGAGTCTTTTGAGAAGTGCTGTCCCAATGTGTGCGGAAACAAAAGCTGTGTGGCGGCGCGCTACATCGATGTCAAAGGCAACAAGGGCCCCATTGGAATGCCAAAGGGGGCCACCTGCGACAAGTTCATGTGCGCCCAGCAGGGCTCGGAGTGCGACATCTGGGACGGACAGCCCGTGTGCAAGTGCCGCGACCGCTGCGAGAGGGAGCCGCATTTTACATGTGCGTCCGACGGCATGACCTACTACAACAAGTGCTACATGGACGCGGAGGCCTGCTCCAAGGGTATCTCTATCACTGAGGTCACCTGCAGGTAACATGTTAAGTACTTTAGCTTATACTCTGCTGCTGACAGGTAAAGGTGCATGGGGCTGCGTCAGGCTCAAGTCTTACTTTATCTGTCTTCTTCATTCTATCTTCATCTCCAAATCGTGGGTCACAGGTGTTGAAAGCAGCACACAATCACCTTTGTTCTAATTCACTGTTTTGGATAACCTTCCTGGTCTCTAGCAGATAACTATGAAATATCCATACAGAAATAGTCAACATACTCCAACATACTTGATGTTCACAAAACTTTTGATATCTTCATATGTTTGTTTTTATTATCCAGATAGCAATAATCCTACTAACCCTACAATAGTTTACTTTCCTTCCAAAATATGCTTCAAAATGCTTGTAAATGTCTTGATTGAGGTTCAAGTATCACACAAAAAGTAACAAAAAGTGATCATACTCGCTAACAATCTAACGTTTCTGGTGAGGGTGTCTGCCATCTGCTTGTCTCCATGGAGATGCTTTTGCTTTGCGTTGAAAGTATGGCATTACTGAGCTCGCTTGCCTTTAGTTCATTAGATATGCTTTGTTGCTCAAAGTTACCTTGAAAACCACACTCTTACGATGAGGTCAGTCGCCTCTCCACAGATCTCACCTCTAACTGGGCCTAGTGTCACTTTGTCTCCATGGAGAGATACTTTTAATGCCATATTGTGGAGCCAACAAATTGAACGAGAACTTCGCACATCAATTTCTTTGAGACGGGTGCGTTGGAGGAGAGGGAGCAACCCAAAGTGCAATTCATGATGTCATGAAGAAGTGATCAAACTATTTACAGTATAAAACAGTTTTGCACAATCTAGTTTGAACCTCTTTTCTGGAATGTGCCAGGTTTTAGAACAAAAATCCAAGAGCCCAACCCTGACGCGCACCACATTTTAGAGACACTTACCTGATTTGTCGTCTCTTTCTGCTCCCACAGATTCCACCTGACCTGGCCCAACACCAGCCCTCTACCTGACGAGACCACCCTGCGCCCTACCACCGCTCTGCAGACCACCCTCCCTGCGGACATCCAGCCCCCGGCCATCCACAGCCCTGTCACCCGGCAGACCGTTTTCGTGGGTGACACCGCCAGCTTCCTGTGCGAGGTGTCCGGCAAACCTCATCCCGACATCACGTGGGAGAAGCAACTCAAGGGTCGCGACAACACCGTTCTGCGGCCCAACCACGTCAGGGGCAACACCGTCGTCACCAACATCGGACAGCTGGTCATCTACAACGCGCAGCTGCAAGACGCCGGCATCTACACCTGCATCGCCAAGAACGTGGGAGGCAGTGCGTCCGCTCACTTCCCCTTAGCGGTCATCAAGAAGGAACCGCGCGTTAACAGCACCAATTTACCATTCCCAGCCGAGGAGTGCTTGAAATCCCCCGACACGGACCACTGTGGGGAGGACACCATGAGCTGGTACTACGAGTCCAAGAGAAACAACTGCTTTCCCTTCACCTACAGCCAGTGCAACAAGAACCGTAACCATTTCGACACGTACGAAACCTGCATGCTGTCCTGCGGCGGGGAGCTAGCCGCGCCTTGCAGCCTACCTAGCCTCCAGGGCCCTTGCAAGTCCTACGAACCGCGCTGGGCGTACAGCAGTGTCCTCAAGAAATGCCAGTCTTTCGTTTACGGAGGGTGCGGCGGCAACGAGAACAACTTCGAGTCCAAGGAGGTGTGCGAAGAGTCGTGCCCGTTCCCAAAGAATCACAACTGCAAGATGTGTAAACCGCGCGGCAAAATGATAGCTAGCTTCTGTAAGAGCGATTTCGTGATTTTAGGACGCGTGACGGAGCTGACGGAGGAGCAGGAGTCAGGGCACGCGCTGGTCACCGTGGACGAGATCCTGAAAGACGACAAGATGGGGCTAAGGTTTTTCGGGAAGGAGCCTCTAGAGGTGACTTTGCTAAATATGAACTGGAATTGCCCGTGTCCGAACATCACGGTAGCGGACAGTGCCATCGTCATCATGGGGGACGTCCACAATGGTATGGCCGTGCTGCAGCCGGACAGCTTCGTCAGTGCGTCGAGCAGCAGGAGGGTAAGGAAGCTACGCGAGGTGGTGCACAAGAACACCTGCCAATTTCTCAAAGAGTTCCCTGCTGCTCAGTAGGCTCCACGGAACTGTAGAAAAGACGAGGGTACAGAGGTGGGCCGGGTACTACGCACAGGATTTTACGCAATTACAATACTATTCCTTCAAAGTACTTTTACTCAGGTACAAGTTAATGAAAAGTAATCATCCAAGTAATTACTCAAGCAAAATGAAATGCTGTGGACTACTCAAGTACTTGTTTTGAGTAACTGGAGAGGTTAAGTTTGATTGATGATGTGATCAGAAAGGCAATATATCAAACTTCTAAATCTGGTCTTTCCACAGAATATTTAAAAGTAACACACATTTTCAAATCTTTTTTTTTTTAATCACAAAACAGTTCATAAAGTCCCTGTAATCCCCCAGTCCCTATATAGTCAGAGGAACCACCCAGTCCCCATGCACACATTCATAAAGCGACAATGAAAATGGGTGTGATTGGCTTCAACATTAGCATCTGTATAGTGTGGGACATTTAAATATTTAATCGAAAACAAAAGTATGTTTTCCTTCATCCTCGTCCTCATGAGCTTTGTAAACCTGCACGTAAAACTGTGATGCACAAAAAGATCGACAAAAAACAGTCAAATGAACTATTATTCTCAGTTTTAGTTACTATTTACTAATTTACACTGGATCCAAATATTTGATCTTGTGGTCTGACTGGAAAGCACCTGCCCCGCAGCATCAAATGGGGTCTTACACAAACAAACAAAAAATACTTGGGAATGAAAAAGGTGCAAAAAAACCCTATTCACCACATCAAAATTGGGACAAAACCAGGACTAGAGCAAGACCAAACCAAGTCTGCATCAAGACTAAAATGGGCCGAGGTTAGAACAACAAGTGTGAATGCACTCATCGACGTGAGCACAGTGGAAAAAGTGATTAAAAGCACTCGTCAAGTACAAGTATTGTAATAAAACAAGAGTAAATATTTGGTCTAAAAGTATCTGACTACTCCCCACCCACCTCTGCTCAGACTGGCTCAGACTGGCACAGACTGGCACAGACTGGCACAGACTGGCACAGATTGGCTCAGACTGGCTCAGACTAGCACAGACTGGCTCTCAGACTGGCTCTCAGACGGCTCTCAGACTACTCTAAGACTGGCACGACTGGACAGACTGGCACAGACTGGCTCAGACTGGCTCTCAGACTGGCTCTCAGACTAACTACTCTTAGACTGGCACGGACTGGCACAGACTGGCACAGACTGGCTCAGACTGGCTCTCAGACTACTCTTAGACTGGCACGAACTGGCACAGACTGGCACAGACTGGCTCAGACTAGCACAGACTGGCTCAGACTGGCTCAGGATGCTCTCAGACTGGCACAGACTGGCCCAGACTGGCTCCGACTGGCTCTGGACCTCCAGCTCTGCTGTCGGACTGTTAGCGCTCACTCTCTTCAGGTTTGTGCTCTCCTCAGAGGGCACAGTCAGGGCAGCACATGGGCATTAGCATACATGCTGTGTGTGGCATACATGTGTCGTGCATTACGCGCATAACACTAGCACAAACAACAGGTTATGGACTTTATTCTCGGCTCATGTTTGTTTCACAGAATAAGCTCGATTTGTCCTTTTTCCGTGTTTTATCTGTAGGCTACTCTATCACCAACAAGCCATACAATGTCAATCACTCTCTTATAAGCTCTTATATACAGAATATACAAATATATATTATCTCAAATCATTATTTAGTGATTTACAAAAGAATACCATTGAACTTTTAGTTTGATTTGTAGAATAATGGAACACCTGTGTGTGCCATCATATATGGAACTATGGAACTCTTGTATTGACCTAAAAGTGCACTCTGTAACTTTTCTTAGGAGGGGCTGTGACCCGCATTGCCTTAAACATATCTATCCAGCATCTCGTTACAGATGATTGCTCAAAAAGACTTTGCTAAACCTACATTCTTACCTAAGAAAGTATATATCCATGGACAGCATGGCGAGAAATGTTTCACAGATTAATGCCATGCTATGAAACATTCCAGAAAAAAACCCATTACCATTTCCATGGAGACAAGCCGTTTCCCCCATCAACCCAAACCATGCTCCTTTGGTCAAATCCTCCAGCTAAGGTCCTGACCCAGACTAGGTCAAGCTCTGGAGATGGTCCCCAGACGCTGCACTGTGGGGCCCCTGCTCCTGACAGGTTTAACTCAGGGGCACTGAAGGAGGCAGAGGACAAATTTCAAGTGTACATTAAACCTTCAGCTGGTGGCACACCCTCCACCAGAAAGGTTACGCAGTGCACCTTTAAAATAGATATTGAACCTTATAATTATGTGGATGTTCTATTTATTTGTCCTAATTCTGACTTGTAGATGTTTTCCAATGAATGTGCAGTTGAAATGAGAAGTGCATTACTGTTTGACAGGTGTAAATAATAAATCTGTGAATGAGGCTGATGTGTGTCCAGTGCTGTTCTAACACTGTGAGCCTGCAGCGTGGCTCTGTCTGCGCTCAGGGCACATTCCAGCCCAGCTGTGGACCCTGCAGTGCTCACTGTTGTGTTGTGTCTGGGTCTGTCTGGGTCTGTCCGGCCCGGTGCGCCTCTTTCATGTACAGGGGCCTGGGGCCAGGGGCCGGGGCTGGGGGGGAGGAGCAGGAGGAGCTCCCTGTCTCAGTCCGCTGGACACATCTGTGAGAGTGCTACAACAAGAAGACGAAGTTCTGCGGTCAAACAAGTGGGACGAGGAGAAAGTACTCCAATGCCAACGCACACGTCCATGTGGATGAAACAACACACATTACCTTGTGTAGACAGTTCAATGTACTTTAGTACAGGTTGAGTACAGAGTACAGCTGAGTTACATTTGCTTGGTGACTACACATAGTTATGGTTTGAAGTAATTGTACTTCTTAAGAGTAGCTTTAGTTTTGACTTGCTATGTCTCATCCAAAAGGCTTCAGGTTCTGAGGCAACATCGCACCAACCTGAACTCTGCTCTGAGGACAGGACTTACACCGGAAAGTGTGAAAGACCAGGGGCATGGGGTCATTAGGGGCCCACTGTCCCCATGGATCAGAGACAAAGGGCTTCGGTGATTTGGTGCAACATAAAACAATGGGTACTACTAATAAAAAAGGACTCAATGATGGCCGTGTAGAACTGCACCATCATCTGCACTGGCAGCTTGGCTTTCCTCAGCTGCCGCAGGAAGTGCATCCTCTGCTGGGCCTGACTGATGAGGGAGCTGATGGTGGGCTCCCACTTGAGGTCATGGGGGATGGTGGTGGCGAAGAAGAGGGAGGAGTCCACGTGGTGATGTTTCAAGCTGGCTCACCTCTCCACAGTTCTTTCACAGGTGGTGCCACCTGCTTGTCTCCATGGAGACAAGCAAGTATAAGTATAAGGCCATTGTGGAACACTATAAAAAAAAAACAATAACATGAGACAAGCAGAAAAGTGAAAATAAAGTTACATGGACGCCACATTTCGCCTGGTCCTGGTCCCCCAACCTGGAACTTGGCACGTGTGCTGTCCTCTCCACCACCAAGTGACGCCTGAATAGAATCACAAGGTTTGTTGCGCTGTGCCTAAATCTAGAGTAAACAGGAAACAACTTTCAGTTTCTGCATTCATCACATCTCTTTATGTAACGCGTTGGGATTGGATAATGTTCGAGTCATTTTGCACAAGGAAAATCATATTTTCAGTCTTGACACAAATACCGCGTGTCGAAAAACAGGAAAGACTCGCTGCTATCGTGCGCTAGCTTTGTTTTGCTAAGTATACCGTATGGGCTTATAAAGTTACAGGTCAAAACGATCCAGACCACTTTGGGAGACAGTGGCCTACTTCGCGTGGGCCGCCTCGAACCCCTCAAATGGGCCAGTACGGTTCACTTAAGGCCAGCGGAGACCCTTTCAAACCGTCACGATCGGCTCCCGAGAGGTCTTCTTGAGGAACTTTCCTTGAGCATTATCTGCAGAGATGAGCGTACAGCTGGACACACAGGAAACTGCACATAAGGATTTGACTAACCCTGGCCCCTCCTCACCCCCCCCCCCCCCCCCCCCCCCCCCTCCCCGCGCCGACCCTTCCTCTGCGGGGCGATCCCACCAGCACAGACCCAGCACCGCCCTGACCTCTGCCCCCCTCTCAGGAAGTAAAAGAAGAAAAAAAGAGCTCGCTTTCATTAAAATTGTTGACATGCCGTTTTAAAGTGTCAGACTGATGCTCCAGACTGGCCCCTGGATGCCCCCGCTCATCACCGCACGCCGCCACTTTCACCATCAAGTTCACCCCCCCAGCCCAGACCACCAGAGAGACCGGACAGACCAGACAGACCGCAACAATCTCCAAGTACACTGTGGACTCATTGACCAGAGGAAGGGGAAGTCAACAAGCCAAACTGTTCTGGCAGAAGTGCAGCTGTTATTAAAGGTGTACTATGTCTATAACCACGTTTCGACTGGTTCAGCCTGGAGCCGATAGCGTCTCTGCGGTCTTAAGGGAACTGCACCGGTCTATTCAAGCGAACCATAGCGGACCCAGAGAAGGACTTCCTCATATACTTCCCACAACGCTTTTGATCCCAGAATGCTTTTGAGCGAGATGTTTGGACAAGACAGAACCAGAAGCAGATGCTGTAAACAGGAAATAAGAATTTCTCATCAAACGCTGACTCGATCTTGTGATAAAAGGCTGCATTTCCACCGATGCTAACTTTAATTCTAATATTTTGAGCAAACGGACTTGGTAAAACAAAGCTAGCATGTTTTAGCATCAGCTTTTCCCTGTTGAGAAATACATTCAGAAAAAGCTAACGATATACAGGAAGTAGTTTCCTGTTTACTCTAGCTTTAGCCATGTCTCACAGTGACAAACTTTCAAATCACAAAGACATGACAGAAATCACAATAAAAGCTTAAGACATAAAAGATAAGAGTGCAAAGAAAATAATTTTAGTAGCAGGAGAAACTTTTTTTTTTCTGAGGAGAAGCACCAAGTCCTCTGAAGTCCAAGCCCCAAAGCACAGGCCTTCAAGTCCAAATTGAGTCCCAAGTCTTACTCCATTTTATCAAGTCAGGTCTCAAGTCATCAAAATAGTGACTCAAGTCTGACTCGAGTCCAACTGATGATTTGCAAGTCTGATCGAACAGTTGTTTCATCACAGATCTTTCCATTGTTGAAAAATACCTTGAAAAACGGCATTCCCTCTGGTTGTCCACAAGATGGCAGCACCTTACCATTAGCTCTTGCGATAAAATACAAAAAATACAATCAGCCTTTATAAAGTATGCACCAATACTTTATTCATAGTTTATTAAGAATGATTTCTGCTAAGTAACTGCTTAAAAAAATACTCTAACTACTTAATTAAGTAGTTACTAAACCTGAATCTTGCTTAATAAATTAATTTGTTCATTATTAATTAAATGTTTGTTCATGGTTATTAAGGCTAATTCATATAGTTATTATAAAGTGACACTACTCCACTTCAGTGCAAAAGTAAAAGTACAATTTGAGGTATTTTTCCATTTGACAGTGGATACTTTTTACTTTTACTTCACAACATTTGAGAGCAGGAATCTGTACTTTCTACTCCACTACATTTTTTTTTAACTGGAAGGAAAAGTATTTTGGACCTGCTATGAGTGCATTATTATTATTATTATGATTTTGTATTCATTTATTTAATTAATGTATTAATTAATTAATTCTTTTTTTCATTTTCATTTTAATTATTATTTTATTATTATTTTATTTATTTTTTCATTTTTTAGTTTCAGCAAACTCCGTTATCAAGATCACAATTTGACGCTTTAACACTTCTCAAAATCTGCCTGAATGACTTTTGCAGTATTTTTTGTGTGCTCCTGCATCTGTTCTTCTTCCACCACTGCCCACCTACCAATATACTTCGAGAAACTGGGTAAAAAGCAATCGTATGGATTAAAATAGCATACGAGAAGAATGGAAGTATGCGTAGGACAAAAGGTAGGACACATCCTGGTGAGACCACAGGCGACTCCAAGGACAAGTGCATTCTCCAAAAGGTAGCAGTGCTTGTTGACTCCGGGGGATTCTTTCACCCCTCTATCTCCTCGGCGTGCTAAAAATAAATACAGCTAGCATTAGGGGAAACTGGGACACGGCCGCCTCCATGTTGGCTCTGTAGATGAAGGTGAAGTGAGATGCTTATGGTATTTGAACGATTTTCAAAGGTTGAATTAAATTGACGATAAGTTTTAAATTGTGCGTTATGAGTGGTTAGTGCTTTGCCTGGAATGTGCCGCAGTATGGCATTAACTGTAACTCTTGCATTTATTTAATTGCAATAAGTGTTTTTATTGCTGATAAAACATGAATTCTTATTGTCAGCCGCGTCGCCTCTCCGCAGATCAGACCTGTAACTTGGCCTGATGGCATCGCCTACCTGTCTACATGGAGCTAGATCAGTTTATTACCATATATGGAACATTCCAGAAAAATCCATGCTGTTGTGATGGCGATAGTGTACCCTGCACTAGACAAAAGGGTGCATGGAACGCTTAAAGAATGACAAATAAAGAACTAGAAATTGAAATGAGCTCAAATGATATATATATATAACCTTCCAGTGTGTAAACAGAATGACCAAAGGTACATTAGCTCCAATGCATTTTCAATGGTAGAGTTAGCGTTAGCGTTAGCCTGCAAACGTCACAAACTTGATAACACCAGGGCTGTTTGGGCGACTGAAGACCACTCGACCACACGTGAGTACCGCAACTCCAGAGCAGAGTAAACATTAGCATCTGTGGCAAGTAGCAAGCGTAGATTTTGAATTAGCACCGACATTAGCATATGCTAACGGCCATGAAATAACATGAACGAGGGCACAGATACATAGCATTTATAAATCTTTATTAATCATTAACAAACATAAACTAATCATCAACACTAACCAAAATAAATTATTATTAAATATGTGTAACTGATTAGTTTGTTTGTCTGTGATGAATAAATATCTATAAATCCTTTGTATCTACGCCTTATAATAAAGTTATACCTAAACATTTCCCAAATCCAACGTTGTACTAGACTGAGAATGCACCAAAAAACCAACGGGCCACAGCAGTTTAACCAGAGAATATTTGTATACTGACACACAAATACTGCAAACATTCATGCAATTACAACAATTAAGCTGAAAGTAAGATAATGACTCATGTTACTCTTCGTCAAATATAACAAACATACAAACAACAATGATCCTTTTCCCGTTTCAATGTTGATTTTCTAACCTTCCGTTGGTAAAAAATCAATATTTTTTTCCGAAAGCCCTCCGAGGCAACTGGGTAACTGTCACTTCGGGCAAAAAGTACAGTATCAGTGACGTTTACACAACTGGCAGAACTGATACTTCAATACAAATATATTCAAAGTAATGCAAGTATGTTGTGATAAAACTACTCTTTAAACATAAACTTTACTCAGAAGTAATTGGTACTGAGAACTTGTTACCACCCACTTTTCTGAATCACTCCATTTACAGTATAATTTCGAGTTACAAAACACAATGTTGTCGAACACCCCTTGAATGCTTTCTTCTTAGTGCTTTGGAAAGAGAGATGCACCGAAAGGGAATGCAGAGCGGGAGGGAGGGAGGGGTGGGGTGAGAGCGGGAGGGGAGGGAGGGGTGGGGGTGGGGGTGGGGGTGGGGATGGGGGGTGGGAGTGGGGGGGAACTGTGCTCGGGACAAAAAATGTTCTAATCCCAAACCAGCCTCGCAGTCAGGAGCAGCGCGCACGGATTTCACATTGTTGCTCAAATACAATGCCGTACTGTTCCACGGGGCGTTTGATCACTGAAAGAGCCACTAAAACACCAAAAGCACTCCAGCCACACACACACACACTGCGTCCATCTTCAGGAAAGTGAAAGGAATAGTTGTACAGTAAGTTCAGGACGCTTGAAATACTTCCCTTCGAAAGACTTTGTGGTGAAGTTTGTTCTTTTGCTTCCTGGACATGATATGGGCATCAAATTATGGGTCATTTTGTAATTTACTGCAGACTGTCCTCGGATGCTCAGGTTTCCAAGAGCGAGCCAGTAAGATTTGTTGTTGTTGTTGTTGTTGTTGTTGTTGTTGTTAGCCTTCTCAAAATACTACTTTAAAAAAAAAAAAAAACTTTAGCAAAACTAACAGTAAATCGGTAAGTCATTTAACAGAAGTCTTGAGTCTTTCTTGCGCGCAAACCTGTTGTTTTTATGATATGGACGACTGACGGTGAACCCCTAAAGGTGGCGCTGTTGAGGCAAAGAGCTGAAACGTTTCAGATAATTGACAGATCAGCCGATTGTCATTTCAAGCCCACATCAGGTGTTCGTTTTTGTCATTTTTGATGGCTGATTGTTAACTGTACTCACTTTTAGGATGCCTTTTTTTGTGATCAGTGCAAATGAGCTCGAATCAGCGAATTCTGGCACATTTACACTGGTTGATGATAATTATTGAGCAATGTCCCTTTAAAAAAAAAAAAAAAAAAAAAAAAAAACATCCACAGTATGGCATTACACTTCTAATTTGCATTTATCCAATTACATGTGATTAATTGCAAAACAACAACAACAACAACAACAACAACAACAACAACAACAACAACACATGTTCTTACAGTGAGCAGTGTCTCCTCTCCACAGAGCCGACTTGTAACTTGACCTGGTGGCTTCACCTGCTTGTTGCCATGGTACTTATATGGATACGTTTAATGCCGCAGTGTGGAACATTCTGAAGCGGTATCTTCGTGGAGACAAGCAGGCGGCGGACTCTCTAAGTTACATAGTGCACCTTTAAATGAATCTGCACCGCTTTAAAAGAACTAAGCCTTAATTAGCATAAATAAAGCGTGACGAAAAAGTTAATTTATATGAACAAATAATTTATTAAGACGGATTCAGGCTTAGTAACTATTAATTAAAGAGGTAAAGGTATTAATTAAGTAGACACAAATTTGAAATGATTCTTAATAAACAATTGCTCATTATGAGTTAAGTCTTTGTTCATGCTTTATTAAGGATATTAAAAGTGCACTTATTAAATCTGTGCCAATAAATCAAAACTTAAAGCTGAAATCAACATTATACAAACATGTAAATGAACCTCATTCTTTTTAGGAGTGTTTTTTTTTGTTTTCTCTTCTTTTGTGTGTGTGTGTGTGTGTGTGTGCCTAAACGAGCCTCACTGTTTGGGCTGCGCTTGCTCCCGGATGTGTTGTGACCCCTGGCGGACACTGGGGGGCGCAGTAGAATGCCAAATCCACGGAGTGACGATCGCGTGGGGAAAAGGGAAGTTTGACGCCGCTGAATGAAGACGTCCACAGCAGCAGGGTCCCTTTAAACCACTTTACTCAGACTTAATTCAATCCTTAAACGTTATGCGACATGAACATAACAAACATGATGCTAATTCTTAACCATGATGAAAGTACTGTGGTTCAAGATGATATTATAACACAACACTTGCATTATTGTTTTGTTATTGGCCTTTAAAAATGACCATTGTTTTGCATTTCCTGTTTAAAAAATATGTCTAATGTACACAAATATCAAATACATACATATTAAAGAAAATGTAGAAAGTGAAATACATTTGCAAATATATCCAAAAGTATTTCAAAATGTCTAAATGAGCGCTAAGTTTTGCGTCTTGTTTGGACACTGCTCTTAAAGTCGCTGATATTAGCCTTCACCGGAGATTTCCAGAGCCAACGGGAGCGCGCTGGTGATAGCATGCGCTTGCTAACTCGCTCGGTAACACGTCCAACTAGGCCGATATGAAATATGAAAACAGTACATGATATCGTACTATCCAAAGGGGCCATTTTGGAGCAGCTCAACTCACGACGCTCACGAAGTTCGGGTGGTGCAAAAAGGAACTGAAACATTATTGAATGAAGCTGGATCTTTACACACATTTCGGAGCTGGTAAACTAAACAATCCCAGAGAAAGTCTTGGGAGAAGGAGGCTTTGATTATGTGTAATAACAAGCTAAGCTAACTTTAAGAACCGTGGCAGGGTAACTCAAAGAATAACACAAGAATTATTGATGTCTCCAATGTTTTCAGCGTGGGCTCAAAGGCATTTACGGACAGGAACTCTTTTTTTTTCTCAGTTTCCACTCTTTCTGCCACATGTTCCAAACAAAAGGAGCTGAGTGAACAAAGGCTTTCTTCCCCGGCTCTGTGCGGATGAAAGGAACAGAGAGCAACAGCTGATCGTTTGAGCGTGAGGAATACGAGTCAACTCTTCTCTGTGTGATCAGAGCACAAACGTACAGCAGCAGTAATCCAAACATTGCCTGGTAAATAACAGCGCACCAATGTCCTGCCCCCTGGTGGCCAGAGAAGTCGCAGTGACGTGTCATGGCTCCACATGGCGCTGTTCATCAGAAGTCCAGCCATCGCCGAAGAAAAAGCAACGCCATCTTTCTCTGTCACGTGAAAACCGGACTAAAGCCGGACCAAGCAAAGACCAACCCAGAGTCAGTTAATAACCAGACTTGAACTAGAGCAGATCATAGCAGCAGATCTAAAACTAGGCCTGGTCCTGAACCAGGACTAAACATATTGTAGGTCACATCAGACTTAAACCACATCTGGAACAGGACTAGACCCCAGAATCTGAACCAGGACTAGACCCCAGAATCTGAACCAGGATTGGACCGCAAAATCTGAGCCAGGACTAGACCACAGAGCCTGAACCAGGACTAGACCACAGAATCTGAACTAGGACTAGACCACAGAGCCTGAACCAGGACTAGACCACAGAGTCTGAACCAGGACTAGACCACAGAATCTGAACTAGGACTAGACCACAGAGCCTGAACCAGGACTAGACCACAGAGTCTGAACCAGGACTAGACCACAGAATCTGAACCAGGACAAGACCACAGAATCTGGACCAGGACTATAAGGTCTTAAATCTAACTGGCATCAGAACATGTGATTCAATGTGTTAAGAGCGCAGAAGAGTTGTGTGCTGAATAACAGCGCTCACTCGAAGGACAAAGTCGACACGATCAGGCACACGGCCCATTTTATTTGTTGGACCATTTTGCTTGCCGCTAATTGTGGCATCTCTGCTGCTGTCCTCTGTAGGCAAGAGACGGCGCGTTTGTCTGGCTTTATTGCAACGTGGTCCCATCATGGTAAAATGGGCCATGGGCCGGACCATATTGCTTAGTAGGCCAGATTTGGCCCTGGGCCGCCATTTGAATAGCCTTGGTCTACGCCATCTGCGGCAATATTGGATCTATTTGCTAATGTAAACAAATGTAATATATACAACAACAACAACAACAACAACAACAACAACTTACATTCTAAAAAAGTAAAGCAGCATTTTAAAACATGAATTTGGAGTTTTGCGTACTATGCTAGTCAATGATTAGCATTTGAGAGAAGCATAGCCTACAGTCAAACATAAGGGACTTAGAGCAGTCTTTTAACAGCTGAAACATGGGTTATAAACGTTCCCTGTGCATGGTAATAGTAGTGCATTCAATCTTAATAGTATTATCCTGCTTACACTGGTAACCATCTCTGCCTGTTCTTAAGTCTGCACAGAGCCGTATCCACGCAAGAGCATTTCCATAGATCCACTATGGCGCTGATGGCCCTGAGGGAGGTTGGCAGAAACCGATAACCAAACAAATGAATGAAACATTAACATTCAAACTCATGAGATATTTGTGTTGTACAGACCTCAAAGGGACACACGTCCTCTGCATTTGACCCATCCCTTATTGCCACTGGGGCAACCTGTAAGGAGCCCTTGAGCTAGTCTTGGTCGGGATTTTACCTAATGATGCCCTTTTCAAGTGAAACCATCAATATTCCTTGACTCATAATAAGAATAATGTATTTTATGAACTTCTCTTCAGCATTCCTCAAGTTAGACCTTATTTGAGCTTTGTTTTGACACAATCTGACAATCTTTAAATATTAGTATTTTGTACCATTCATGCGGTTTTGCCATGGTAACTGACCCTGAGCAGAGTCCAAAGTCACCGAAAACTATCAATTGTAGATTTCAGGGTTGATGGGTAAAACCACTGAACCCAAACTTGGTTTCTTTTTGTCTTGCGACGACCGCGGCGGTGCTCCAGCTGCCCTTTTGTATCCTTATTTGCCTTTTCATGTTTGTACCATGACCCATTACATAACCCGTCAGCGCAGAAGCCCAGTATAGCTCGGTATGGAAGCCCTTAAATACACATGTCCGATGGTTCCCCTGTTGCATCGTGGTGCCCTAAACTCTCTCCTTAAATAGAATGGAAGTGCACTGTTTACATGTGTGCCTCACTGAATTGAGTCCCCCCCCTGCCGTCATGTGACCTGCATCATGCCATTGAAGAAACTGGATTAGCGAGGGGCCCTATGTTCTAATGTTTCTTCACATTTAGCCCATGTGCAACCAAACAGGCTTATGTAAGTGCTGGAAAATGTGTTTACGAACCATGTCTTAAGAGCTAACTGAGTGGTCATTAGTATGCTAGTTAGTTAGTTAAGTATGCTTAGTTATAAAGCTATTAGTTAGTATTTATAAAGCACTTATTTAGGCTACAGTGTTAGTACAAAAACATATGCTAGAATACAGTGTACATACTGCTACATATGTCAGTGGTGGAAGAAGTAAGCAACGTAAGTAAAAGTAAAAAGGAGCAAAAAGAAATAAAAAACCCTAAAACAAAAATATGACATCAAAAAAATATAAAAATAATTAAGTAAAAGTGTGAAAATGTACACAAATGATGTTTGTACTAGTATTGTCCTGCATTCAAGACAGCGATGGTAAAAAAAACCCTTTTCACTCATCCCTAACCTTAGCCCACTATTTACGTATTAATAACATATTGTATTATTTACTACTGACTTAGTACAGATACAGGAGAAAACATTTACCCACGTGTTTAAGTAACCCATTTAAAAATGTACAAGAGAAAAAATTTACTTGAGAAAAAAGTATTTCAGACAGATTCTGAGAACTGTAGAAAAGTAGTGCTCTAGATCAAAAAATTTGCATATACTATTTTTTATTTTTTCAACTGTATTGATTTAATAATTTTACGAGTTATTTTTATTTGTATATTTTGGTTTGCTCAAAGTCTGGATGTCAACTCAAACTATGAAAGTACAAAACCTCAGCACAGAAACGTACTTTAACTTTTTAGTTCTTGTAAAAAAATGTAGTGGAGTAGAAAGTACAGATACCTGCTCTTCAATGTAGTGAAGTAAAGTCAAATGTATCCACTGCAGAAGTTACTAAAGTAAAGTACATATACTGAAACTTTCCACACAAATGAAAACCTGCTGCTCGCTGCGCTGAAAGACCATGATGAACTTCTGTATGTTGAACTATCAAGACGATATGGTTTACAATGAACAAAATTATGACACACATGTCATAGTTAAATACTAGATACCGGGAAAAGAACACAGTATGTCTCCATGTCAACGTACTGTCCCTCCAAAGCATGGAGACCTGGCATGTGTGTTGTGTTGTGTTTGTATGCACATGGAAGCTGGGCCCGTGCCGTTAATCTGGATGAGGCTGAACTCCTCACGTGCGGCTCTGCTTCGGCGGAAGCTTGGCAGAGAAAGGAGCGTGTGTTGCTCAAAGGCAGGTCCCGTGACGTCAGGATGCGGTTGGTCCTGCTGAGAAGCTTAGGCACCGTGTCGCAGCGCATTAAAACATCCACATGACCCTTCAACTTTGACCTCTGCTGCCTTCTGTGACAAGAATTCACCCAGCAGCAAGGACTGGATGAAAAGACTTGACACTGGCCAAAAAAAACCTGATAACTACAACAATCAGATAACCCAATAATAAGATCATATTTTTGGTGTGTGTTTACAACAATACATCGAGCCGGATACACTATTTCTATAGATTGTGATACACGACATATTGTGATTCAATAATAATTAAGTATTGCAATACTACCTATAATAAATGGCAAGGCAAAACAAGTTTATTTGTAGAGCACAATTCGTAGACAAGGCAATTCAATGTGCGTCACACAACAGGAAAATAATGTATAACACTATAACATTAAAATCACAAAGACATGACAGAAATCACAAAACAGTTTGAGACATAAAATAGAAGAGTGCAAAGAGAATCATTTCAGTCATATGCACAGCCAACCAAAACTGTTTTTAGTTTGGATTTGAACAATCCCTGAGGTCCTCAGAGTCCAAGATGGTTCATATGGCACTAACATGTCCGAGATGTACTTTGGTGCTAGGCCATGGAGAGACTTGTATACAAGCAGAGCTGCTTTGAAGTCTATTCTCTGAGCCACAGGGGGCAGTGCAGAGACCTGAGCACAGGACTAATGTGATCGTACTTCCTGGTTCTAGTCAGGACCCGAGCAGCAGCGTTCTGGATGTACTGCAGCTGTTTTACAGCTCGTTTGGAGAGGCCAGTGAGCAGGCCGTTACAGTAGTCTAATCTACTAGAGACAAACGCATGGATAAGTCTCTCCAAGTCTGGTTTGGACACTATACTTTTGATTTTGGCAATGTTTTTTAGATGGTAAAAAGCTGCTGATGTGATTGATCTGACGTGGCTGTTAAAGTTCAAATCTGAGTCCAACCCCCGAAAAGCTGCTGGACCAGACGGCGTCTCTGCCGCTACATTAAGACATTGCGCACGAGAGTTAACCCCCGTCTTCACAGACATTTTTTAACACCTGCCTGGGGTCATGCCATGTCCCAGCCTGCTTCAAGTCTGCCATCATTGTCCCTGTCCCCAAGAAGCCCCGGATCACTGGACTTAATGACTACAGGCCTGTGGCGCTGACGTCTGTAGTCATGAAGTCATTTGAACGCCTGGTCCTGCCCCACCTCAAGTCCTTCACCTCCTCCCTGCTGGACCCCCTGCAGTTCGCCTACAGAGCCAACAGGTCTGTGGACGACACCATCAACCTGGCACTCCACTTCATCCTGCAGCATCTGGACTCCCCGGGAACCTACGCCAGGATCCTGTTTGTGGACTTCAGCTCTGCGTTCAACACCATCCTCCCTGCTCTGCTCCAGGACAAGCTCTCCCAGCTCAACGTGCCTGACTCCACCTGCAGGTGGATCACTGACTTCCTGACGGATCGGAGGCAGTGCGTGCGGCTGGGGAAGAATGTCTCAGACACTCGGACTATCAGCACAGGAGCTCCACAGGGCTGTGTACTTTCCCCTCTGCTCTTCTCCCTGTACACAAACTGCTGCACCTCCAGCCACGACTCCGTAAAACTCATCAAGTTTGCGGACGACACCACCCTCATCGGGCTCATCTCGGACGGGGATGAGTCCGTCTACAGGAGGGAGGTGGACCGGCTGGTGTCCTGGTGCAGCGGTAACAATCTGGAGTTCAACGCCCAGAAGACAGTGGAGATGATCGTGGACTTCAGGAAAGCCACAGCCCCCCAGCCCCCCCTCATCATGACAGACTCCCCCATCACCACCGTGGACTCCTTCCGCTTCCTGGGCACCACCATCACCCAGGACCTCAAGTGGGAGCCCTCCATCAGCTCCCTCATCAAGAAGGCCCAGCAGAGGATGTACTTTCTGCGGCAGCTGAGGAAAGCCAAGCTGCCAGCGCAGATGATGGTGCAGTTCTACACGGCCATCATTGAGTCCATCCTCACCTCCTCCATCACCGTGTGGTACGCTGGAGCCACAGCCAGGGACAAACAGAGACTACAGCGCATTGTGCGCTCTGCTGAGAAGGTGATCGGCTGCAGACTTCCATCTCTGCAGGACCTGTACGTCTCCAGGGCTCTGGGACGAGCAGGTCGGATCACAGCTGACCCTTCTCACCCTGGACATGGTCTGTTTGAACCACTCCCCTCAGGCAGGAGGCTACGGTCCATCCGGACCAGAACCTCCCGCCACAAGAATAGTTTCTTTCCCTCTGCTGTTGGACTCATGAACACTTGAAAACACCTGTCACTTTAACTGCAATATTCATCACTCACTGCACTGTCACTTTCTGCACTATAACTTTAAACATAACTGTAAACTTGTGTGTACATAGAAATGCCTATTTTTATTTTGATTGTATAGTCATTTTAAATTGTTTCCTAATGCATGCCCTTTTTTGATTGAATATATGTTGTTTTATTATTACTCAGTGTTTTATGTTGCACCTTAAGGCCGAGACAAGTTCCTACGTTTTTGAATTTTGTTCATTGACAATGGCAATAAACTCTTTCTGATTCTGATTCTGATTCTGATCTGATTATTACCCCCAGATTTCTAACTTGATTTGTAGGTTTTAGAACGAGACTCTGGAGGTGACTGCTAACATTTTCTCTCTGTTTCTGTGGGCCAAAGATTTCAGTCTTGTCTGAGTTCAGCTGGAGAAAGTTGTTTTGCATCCACACATCTGATCTGAATGAAAATACTACGTATTATGGTTCGATATTATTAGGAACTGCAATACTTTGCCCGAATTTAATCTTAAATAGAAAGCAGTTTCCACATTTCCAAGTTTCCAAAAGTGATACACTAACTCAGTCTGGCATTTGTAATGTTCAGATGCAGATACATGGCTGGGGTTGTAATAGAAGCTTTCTTTCCTGTTTAAATCAAGCCCCAAAGCTTCTTTTTTCAATACTGATGCCAACACCAGCTTTACCTTTAACGTTAGCGAACATATGTCCATGTAACTTAAAACCACATACAAGTACATTTTATGCCATAGTGTTAGGTCAATCAAGTAGTTAGTTGTACTCTCTCCTGTTTTGCAGAAGTCATGTCCCTGTAACTTTGAAAGCAGTGAAGCACTGCAGTTTTGTTGCATCCAAGAAGTACTGCAATACATGTGGCCCGACGCAATACGATACAATACAACCAAACCATATTGCAAATGGAAACAGAATTCAGATTACTCACATCAGATGGAACTGCTTACATGACATTTAATAATCTGTGAGTGATTCGTGGCTTTAAAATGAAGGTGGACAACTGATTGTGAACCTGACTTTGAGTGTCTGCTGTCCTGATACAAGCAGTATACATTTCTGGCCTCTTAAAACGATTTCAAAAAATGTTTTCCAGTTAAATTTCTTTTAAACGTTTACCATCCATTCTTAGTGTGAGTGGGCTCGGCTGGGTGGGCCTGACAGCATCAACATTTAACCCTCATTGTCATGCATTCTACATGAGTACATATTTCTCCTCTCATGGACATATACCTCAAATAGAATATAATGTACTACAATAAGTGACATATCGGAGAGTCTCACCCACACTGTGACCGCTAATGACCCACAGCTGACCACTGGGACTATGTGTGTGATGTTTGCCGGAGGATTCCTCAGCCCTGATCTGTCACCATGACGACCAGCACTGCCATAAAACTTTATAATCTGTGGAAAAAAACTAGAGGAGCCGAAGAACTGTCAAAGCTCAGAGCAGTGTCATATGACGGATTTCATTTCATTATTTTTGGCCTTTTGAGACTGTCGACTTTTCTGCTTACCCGGCAAACATTTTTGGAGTATTTAGAGTCATTTTGACAAGTTTAGATATGTCATTTGACCTTCTGTGTCATGATACAGTTGCCTATTTCTGACTGGTTTCAAATTGGTTGTATAATTTATTTCGAAAGTCCATCTCATCTCAGCAAACCAAGCGAAAAACAAGTAAGTTGTTGTGATATTCAAAAGCAAATCAGATATAATCAAAGTAAATGTTTTCCAGAAATTTTTGGGAAGTCAAAAGTGTATTCCATTCTAGAATTTTGCCATTTGTCAAAGCATAATTCGTATCAACATCTACTTCTCCACTGAGATGATGTTGCGTTGCCAGGAATGATGGCTGTAAGTAACTAAATGCTAGCTAAATAAGACAATATATATATCTGGTCCAAATCGTTCTCTTTTCCGTACGAACAATACATTTCCAACAGAACTAATATCCACAGACATTTCAAAATATTTCATTAGCGTGTGTATTCTTTGTACACACATTCGCTTGATGGCCTCGGTGTGACTCAGCGCTATTATAAAACCACATTAGCGCTAATGCGTTTGCCTGCTGCCCTCTTCATATGTGCATGGGGGGTTGCCAGGTAATGCGATCATATTTGTCCTTGGCGGCATCAGGGACGTTCTTCGGTCTAGCGTCTGTTCCGCCTTTACATTGCCCCCCGGAGCAGATATTACTTTAGATAGAGTCAATCCTGTCCATGAGAAATGATGGCATGCAGCGGTGGTGGGTACAAATCCTGGGTTTCAGGTGAGATCATAAGGTTAAAGGTGCACTATAGGCATGCTTCCACTGGTATGCCGAAAGCGTCTCCATTGTCTTCAACCGTGAACTGTACCAGCTCGTTCAAGCCATCCAAAGTGGACCATGAATGCATGGTAGTAGCTTCTAAAGCGGTCTAGACTCCAGTGGGCTTTAGCTAAGGAGAAGCACCAGGGCGATATGATTGGACAAGAGAAAATGCAGACTAAAGTGAAACAAACAATTTGTATGTTGAGTACGGTGACTGGATTTTCCAAATGAAAAACTGGGACACACCTGGGTCGTGAAAAGAGCAGGTAATGGAGTACATTTTTATGCGTGTCATGGACGGTTTTCTTCATTTTGGCTAAAGAAACAACAGTATATTCCCCTCTTTACTGTTGGCAGGTCTCAAAGTGGTCAAAAAGAACGATACAACTGGTACATGTCTTGTATACAACTGGGACAATTCATTGGTTCATTCATCGGCTGGGACATGGAGCCCTGTGTCCCATTAGGATGACCAGACGTCCTCGCGTAAACAGGGTCGTCTGGTCTTCCTAATGTTGAGCTGACGTGCTTAGCCAAACAAAGCTAGCACACATTAGCATAAGCTGTTTCCTGTTTGTCTATTTTATATTTCCCGTGCAGGACTCCTTTAACATGATCCAAACTTCACGCATTACACAAGACTTTAAAACGTGGTGTCGAGACTTTGCAGAGAAGTGAAATAAATACAAAAAGCTGAAACCAGAAACCAGAAGTAGTTTCCTGTTGACTCTAGCTTTAGCCACATCTGACAGCGACACAAACTTGGAATTATAATTGTCTTTTTGTGAATTGCTGATATTGGATTTAGGATTAAAAAGCATAATTCAGGTAGGATTTCGATTTTCTTTGTTCAGAAAACATTAGTTATGTTTGGGTGACGTCAGATGCGCACCCATGCCCCCCCCCCCCGTCCCACACTGCTTGAACTCATTGATAGAGAACCAGGGCCAGTCGAAATGTGGGGCGTGTTATTGCTTTGCCCGGAATGTTCCACAGTATGACATTAAAACGTACCTAACTCCATGGAGACAAGCAGATGGCGCCACTAGGACACGTTACAGGTCATATCTGTGTCACAGCAAGAATTCTTGTTTAATACAAATTTGATGCCATACTGTGGAACATTCTAGGCATCTCCATGGAGACCACCAACTAGAAGAGTTACATAGTACGTCTTTAAAGGTCAATCACTCGGAATGGAGATGGGTAAAATTATGGTTAAAATGCAATGTTTAATTGAAATTAAGTCACAAATTTAAATGACCTGGTTGTATTTTGTATGTGTCCATTATAGTATTTATCAAAGCTTAATATGCATACGTCTTGAATACTTATACCTAGCTGTGTTCTCCAATATGATGTTAAATAGAATGTATTTTACTCGTGACAATTGCGATTTTGATTGGTCCTCCAGAACCAAAACAATTTACATGACCTACAATTTGTGTTATCCAATAAGAATGCAGCAGCTCCAAATCTTACAGTTAAATGTATTTTATTCTTACTGTGCTTCTTCTTTCTGTTTCTGTTTTTTATTTATTGCCTTGTTTGATAAACGCGCTCAAGGGAATGGGATAGATGGATGATATATTTTCCTGAGTGCGTGTGTGTTTGTGCACGCGTGTGTGTGCGTGCGTGTGTGTGTGTGTGTGTGTGCGTGTGTGCATGCGTGCGCGTGTGTGTGTGTGTGTGTGTGTGTGTGTGGAGAGAGCCAGGGGCAGATGGTGCGAGCTGCAGACCTGTTCCCCCTGGAGAATCATCTGCTCACACTGACTCAGAGGAAGCACATGCTGCTCGAGACTGCACTGTTGTGAAGGGAATATCACCAGGAAATATCCTATAATATCCTTTACTACCTCCAGGAGTGACATAGTTGCACACTCAGGCTGACACTGATATAAACCCTCTATCCCATTCATTTTAATGAGGCAACAGAGTAAAAACAATGTCAGTGGGTGTGGTTTATCCGCCATATGAGCCGGCTGTTAGGAGTAAATAACTGACTTCCAGCTCCATTGCCTAAAGTTCACTCATTTGAGTTTGAAATAAACAGAAATGTCATTGTCAATCTGTTGTGACCTGTCATCTTTCTGATGCCATTGATCCTCCATACCTATGACCTTAGGTTTAAGCTTCCTGTTTCTATGTGATATTTTGAGGACCTTTGCTAATTCAAAAGATATAATATTATGCTTTAAATCTTTTGTAGCTATGGCAACGGTGCTGGATTTTCATCACTCTAAACACCACATGTGATGATTCGATAAGAGAGAGCACAGACTCAGGTGAAAACATGACAACAAAAAGCAGATATAAACAGAAAATGATCATTTTTCGCTGACTTGATCTTGGGATAACTTATATTTATGCTTTGCTAAGCAAAACTATCACATGTTAGCATCAGCTGTTTCCTGTTTATCGAGTCATGACACTCGCACCAAGATCGAAAATATACTTTCCAGTGCATAGTGCATCCAACATTATCCAAACCCAATGAATCACATAATGAGAGGTTCAAATGTGCAGAGAAGTGAAATGAATGAATTTGTTTTAGCCATGTCTCACAGACACGCACAGTCTTCTCCTTGACTAAATGTCTTTTTGTGAATTTCTGAGATCGGCCTCATAATAAAAAGATATAATTCCGGTACAATATGTGTTATATCTATTACGAAAACATGATGCATTATTTAGCAGACCCCTGCTTCACGCTGCGGAGCCAGGCCCTGAGCATCGTCCTAAATCATGAACCTAATCCAGCCAGACGAGCCGGTCTAAAGCATCAGAGCAGTGGCAGCGTGCCTATTGTGCATCTTTAAATGAAAGCAGAGGTAAAGTGCTTTGTCATTCTTTTTCTATTGACCTTTATTTAACCAGGAAAGTCCCTGTGATCAAGAATCTCTTTTTCGATGCAGTCCTGGCCCCAGAATGATTGATTATTGATCCGCATCGTAATTGTGTAGATCAGATTAGTCCAGAGCAGCTCATATCATCAAAACACAACCACTACCGAATCAATGAGCAGCTGGTTCACTTCGGCATTCCTGATTCAATACAATGATCAAAATTACATTGAAAACAATAGTAGCAGCTCGGTGTGTCTTCCATGTTCCTCGCACACACACACCCACACACACACACACACGCGCACACACACACACACCCCAGGCTTGTTGTCATTCTGCGCTCACTCGCTCCTTTACACCAGCCTGCTGCACTATTTACATGCAGACAGCTGCCGGGGCCCTGGCGCACTGCTGTTTATAGCCAGAGCCTCATCAATAAGAGATGGCCAGTCCCCCGGGGGCCCACTTCCTGACCAGGTCCCTTCACATGCTAGCAGAAAGGAGGTAAAATAACATTACAGCCTGCCTTCAGACGATGGACTGTGCCTGTTTTCCGTTTATGTTTTGGTTGAAGGACACTTCCACCTCTGTTATCTGGGACTCAGATCTATAGTGGTAGTTATGTCAAAACCAGGGAGTGCTCCTTTGTGTATTAAAGGACACCTATTATGCATTATTTGTATCGCTATTGATCATTAAACATGTTTTTGAGTACCTCTGCTTTGGCATTGCATGTTTTAGAAATGAAAGGCGCTGTACCTGATGTTAGCTTGAAAAAAAAAACCAACTAGCTCAAACTACTTTCAGAGGCCAGGGCAAGTTTTGGGGTGCAGCTGTACAATAACTCGCATACTATTAGATGCAGCATGTACTCAAAGGTCTCATCTTGACCCTAAAAGCTGCTTTTACCATATATCTGTTCTGGTAAACCTAATTTTGCTCAACAACAAGAAAAAATAATGGATTCAAAAAAATAATGTAGTTACTGAGAGCAGCAGAAGGAATTACCATGAGGGGGGTTGGGGGCCACAGAGCTTGCCTTGACATGTTAATATTAGCACACAGTTGTAATGAACATGATTTGAGGCATCAATACTCAGAACGAGTCTGGAGATGATTTATGGATTTAAAAACAGCACAGATCTCAAAACTCTACCTTTGATGTAACAAAACTTTGAAACAGAGTGTTTTGTGAGGCTCAGAAGGAAGTTTTGGATGAGGGAACAATATGGCTAAAAGTTCAAAAAAGCAAAACTTTGAATATGTGTCGTTTAAAGACGCTGAATAATGAAGTCTTTACAATAATGATTATGTTGTCTCTTTTTAGTTAGTTTAGAGTTATTTCTCGATCAAACCCCTTAAAAACCCTGAAGTTTATCTCCTTTTCAAGGCTTTAAAAATGTGGCACCATTTGCCTGTTAAAGTTCAGACATATGCAAGAGACATGTTCTAATCATGTCAACATTAATTCTATTCACTAAGATTCGTCTCAACTCAACTGAAGCTATTAACTATTGTTTTTAACCTCATTTGATCCACTTCACTCCTCAGTGTGGCAGCAACCATGGTGATCTGTAAGGTAATTCAAATTGATATAGTTTCTTATTGCTTTCTATACACTTGCATTAATATGGGCTGTAAAATGTGAATAACCAATGCAAAGATAGTTTCCAAAAGAGATTTAAAATTAGAATATTATGTAAACCTTAATTGTTAAAATGATTCTTTACTTATAATAACTGTATAATGTTGCATCACACTCCAAGTTTCATTTTCAAACATTACAAGCCTATATATAATTTTTGTATTCAGAAACTCATGGCTGATTCATGCAACCAAACCAGCAAGTTCAAGGACCCAAACCTTGACTCGCAGACCAAGGCGTTTATTAAAGGAGACATATTATGCCTTTTTGCAGGTGCTTCGTATTGAGCTGGAACATAAGTAGGTCTTCATTTCACATTGTGTTCATTGTAAACTGCAAATTTGGTCTAAAACAGCTTAATAATAGAAACAGAGCCACTGACTTCCTGTTCAGCACTGCAGAACTGATAAGCCCCGCCTCTTCACACGTGACATTTCACAATAACAAGCAGCAGATTGAGTGATACAAATCGATATCATATTCTGAAATGTCATGTAGCCTCTTCAAACATAAAAACATGTAAATAACTTTAAAAAAAATTAAATAATGCCATCTCAGTACAGGGATGTGGGCGGGGATAGGGGGGCAGCACTCAGAATCAGAATCAGAATCAGAATCAGAATCAGAAAGAGTTTATTGCCATTGTCAATGAACAAAATTCAAAAACGTAGGAACTTGTCTCGGCCTTAAGGTGCAACATAAAACACTGAGTAATAATAAAACAACATATATTCAATCAAAAAAAGGGCATGCATTAGGAAACAATTTAAAATTACTATACAATAAAAATAAAAATAGGCATTTCTATGTACACAAGTTTACAGTTATGTTTAAAGTTATAGTGCAGAAAGTGACAGTGTAGTGAGTGATGAATATTGCAGTTAAAGTGACAGGGTGTTTTCAAGTGTTCATGAGTCCAACAGCAGAGGGAAAGAAACTATTCTTGTGGCGGGAGGTTCTGGTCCGGATGGACCGTAGCCTCCTGCCTGAGGGGAGTGGTTCAAACAGACCATGTCCAGGGTGAGAAGGGTCAGCTGTGATCCGACCTGCTCGTCCCAGAGCCCTGGAGACGTACAGGTCCTGCAGAGATGGAAGTCTGCAGCCGATCACCTTCTCAGCAGAGCGCACAATGCGCTGTAGTCTCTGTTTGTCCCTGGCTGTGGCTCCAGCGTACCACACGGTGATGGAGGAGGTGAGGATGGACTCAATGATGGCCGTGTAGAACTGCACCATCATCTGCGCTGGCAGCTTGGCTTTCCTCAGCTGCCGCAGAAAGTACATCCTCTGCTGGGCCTTTCTTGATGAGGGAGCTGATGGAGGGCTCCCACTTGAGGTCCTGGGTGATGGTGGTGCCCAGGAAGCGGAAGGAGTCCACGGTGGTGATGGGGGAGTCTGTCATGATGAGGGGGGGCTGGGGGGCTGTGGCTTTCCTGAAGTCCACGATCATCTCCACTGTCTTCTGGGCGTTGAACTCCAGATTGTTACCGCTGCACCAGGACACCAGCCGGTCCACCTCCCTCCTGTAGACGGACTCATCCCCGTCCGAGATGAGCCCGATGAGGTGGTGTCGTCCGCAAACTTGATGAGTTTTACGGAGTCGTGGCTGGAGGTGCAGCAGTTTGTGTACAGGGAGAAGAGCAGAGGAGAAAGTACACAGCCCTGTGGAGCTCCTGTGCTGATAGTCCGAGTGTCTGAGACATTCTTCCCCAGCCGCACGCACTGCCTCCGATCCGTCAGGAAGTCAGTGATCCACCTGCAGGTGGAGTCAGGCACGTTGAGCTGGGAGAGCTTGTCCTGGAGCAGAGCAGGGAGGATGGTGTTGAACGCAGAGCTGAAGTCCACAAACAGGATCCTGGCGTAGGTTCCCGGGGAGTCCAGATGCTGCAGGATGAAGTGGAGTGCCAGGTTGATGGTGTCGTCCACAGACCTGTTGGCTCTGTAGGCGAACTGCAGGGGGTCCAGCAGGGAGGAGGTGAAGGACTTGAGGTGGGGCAGGACCAGGCGTTCAAATGACTTCATGACTACAGACGTCAGCGCCACAGGCCTGTAGTCATTAAGTCCAGTGATCCGGGCTTCTTGGGGACGGGGACAATGATGGCAGACTTGAAGCAGGCTGGGACATGGCATGACCCCAGGGAGGTGTTAAAAATGTCTGTGAAGACGGGGGTTAACTCTCTCCGTGCGCAATGTCTTAATGTAGCGGCAGAGACGCCGTCTGGTCCAGCAGCTTTTCGGGGGTTGGATTTCCGATTCCGAAATAGCCTGTGAACATCCTGTTCCTGAACTGAGAGGGTGGTGGGGGAGGTGGGGGTGACCAGGTTTGGGTTGGCGGAGGTGGCCACCATGGGGGAGGGGGTGGTCACATCAAACCTCGGGCCTCTACACAGGACAAACCAGGATTAACTCAAACAGGAATCAATGAAAATACAACTTTGAGCAAACTAATGACGAGGAACCTGTTGTAACAAGGTTAAAAGCTCATTAAAGTTGATTTAGCTGAATTAATGTGCCCCCTCGATCACTATTTGGATCGGAAACTGCTGAAGGTTCCTCGCATTTGTTTTGGGGGCAGATGAGACCGATCGTTCCAGACTGTTGCACCCAAACTCTTAAAACTTGCTTAGTTAGTCAAGCGTTTTAATTGCAGCAGTTTTATTGACTGATTTTACGGACATATCGTTGTATACTGGATGTGTCATTTGTCTGTATTTTAACTCTTTTGTTGTGAAGCACTTCCTGTCTGTGAGGTGCTATATACACTAAGTAAACTTTGCTTTCTTGCTCAATAACTCGACCCTGACTCAAACTTTATTTTAATAACATGTACTTGAACGCTGACCTGCATTGGGAGTTTTAAAGATTCGACTTGGACTAAATTACTTAAAGTCCACTGTGACAGGTTCTCATGTTTTTCTAATTATGACATTGTTTGGTGAGATAGTCCCTGTGGTAAATAATTATCATAGTTTTACATCAGTCAAGTTGCAGTTTGGGAAGAAATTACAGGAAGTAGCGCTGACGTCACCTTCAGTTACCTTCAGCCGCCTTCAGTCGATTTCAGCCGCCTTTAGTCACTTTCAGCCGCCTTCATTCACCTTCACCCGATTTCAGCCGCCTTCAGCAATCTTCAGTCGCCTTCAGACATCTTCAGCCGCCTTCAGCTGCCTTCAGTCGCCTCAAGCCGCCTTCAGCAGCCTTCACCCGCCTTCAGCCGCTTTCACCCGCCTTCAGCCGCTTTCACCCGCCTTCAGCCGCTTTCAGCCACCTTTAGCTGCCTGCTCTCGCGACGATCCAGGCAGAGATTTCGGCTGCTGAAACAAGCCTATTACCTACCCCTCTGTGATGTCATCAAAAAGTGCCACGCTATCAAAAATGCAGAGAGCATTTGCACCAAGCCCCCGGAAGACAAAATGGCGCCCAATTCAAGGCCTATGGCGTGTGCTCATTGGCGCATGTCTCCAAAAAAGTTCCCTACTTCCGCGTTACTTCCTGAATGGGGGGCTTGTGCCTCCCCTTTTATGACGACATCACCATGTCGCTTTGGCGTCGGGAACGAGCACGGCGACAGCAGAACGCGTGAAAGACTGAGGACAGTTAGTGCGGACTTTTGGAGTCTGTGGTCTTTAAATGGTCTGGTTACGAAATGTATAATGATGAATTGTTATATCTATCTATAAATATAAAAGGTTTCATGTTGTATAGCGAAAATAATGGTTTCTTTGCAGAAAGCATGAGCCGTGAACTCATGAATGCTTCTTTTTGTGTAGCTAAAGTTAGCTTTTGTTAGCTTGTGTGAACTGTGTCATCGTTCATTTACACTTCATATTGAATGATGTGTGAAAACGTGTGAAATGACATAAAACACAATGTTCGTGTCTCGTTTGTCTCGTCTTCTTCTGTTTGGTTTTCGTCCGACACGCGCTCTTCTGATGATCGTTCACGAGGAGTGCGTGCGCGGTCAGAGTGCGTACATGTTCGCCGTGACGTTAAAAATTTGATTTTTAAGGATTTTAGAAACGGTAAAAGAGTGAATTTCCTTCTATTATATTTTAGACTAAAAAGAATTTCACACTTTCGGTAATTTTACAGGGCGAACTGTTGAAATGGTTGGTGCCTGAGGCTGCAGTACCGCGGAGCGGCCACTACTCAATTTGGATCGGGACAGAGGGGGCGTGCCTTATCCAGTTATTATAATAGATCCATGATTTGCACGCAACTTACACCTTAAACACAATAAAAGGTGTAATTATTTGTCAAATCATAACTATTGTATGATGTCAATACATTTTGGCTCTTGTTTATAGTCTGGTTACTTAGTACCTTTATCTATGTTATAATTGCTGGCCACGTCAAACCAGGAAGTGACAGTATAAACGTCACCAAATTTGCCAATTTGAAGAAAAACAGCTAAAATATTTTTTATCAAATGTTGTTTGATAAAATCTTAGATACAATCATAGTGCCTTTGTTTTACTGAAAAGTGTAGCCTAACGTGTCATTTGGACTCAAACAGAGGGGGCCTCAGCTCCTCTTTTTCCATTAAGTAGTTTACATGAAGGTGGGACATGTCTTTCAGCAACCAAGCACGTCGGTGGTATCCTTGTTGTGCATGTGTCTGTGTCAGTTCCATTGTGAGGCAGCACAGAGCTCTCCACTCAGCCTCTCACAAAGACCTCTTGTCAGGACCTGGATTAGTCCTTGGACCGGAGCCTTTTGTAGTCCGCGGAGAATGACCTCAGACTCCTACAGAACACGTCCGCCGACATGGGGAGCTGCTTATGCTTTAGGTTAGAAGGAGATGGCTGCTCTGCTCTATTGTAATACTAATACAAGAGTTTGTATGAAAGCGTTAAACATAAAATGCAGCCCACGCGCCATAATAGAGTGGGCTATGTGTGTGTGTATTAATGAGCTGGATATTGTGAACACACATTATGCAAATTTGAGCTTTTAACCATGCAACAACATTGTCCCCTCATCAGAAACATACCTGGAGTTGTGTTTGGCTCGTTTCGTGAATCCTGTTTACCAGTTGCTTTGGCTTGAGCCTCAGAAAACACATACATCTCCCAGATTTATGATGTCATAGGTAGAGCTCTGTGTAGATCATTGCCAGACCTCGCACTTCTGTCATATGGTATTAATTTCAACTGCGCGCTTACATTAGCATGTTTGGTATGTCCATCTGCTGCCAGTACCGAATTCTGATGAGGGCATGTCTGACTAGTAAAAAGTAATGTTTGTTTTAGTAGATACATTCTTTTAAGTTCTAAAACATGAGACGCCGAAGCAAAAAGTACAAGAGCAAGTTTGAAAGGCTAATAACAATGCAGATAAGGCATTATACAGTAATTGTCCTTTTAAAGTGGAAAATGGCCCACATTATCCACTGTTTATCCAAGCGAAGATCTGACTTCCTTCCAGACCAGACGCTTCCTCCTCTCTGTGGGACAGGTCCAGAAATGGTAGTCTGAGATTGGGGAGTCTTCACCTGATGTGGTCGAGTCACTGAATTCCTGACCCTATCCTGTAGGCTTGTTTATGCTCTACGATCGAGATGCATCCGGACACACATACAGGTTTTTTTCTGTCCGCTGCATTGTTCGTCAGTTGGCCTTCATGTTTGCATATCTTGTACTTTTTCTTCTGTTTTAGTCAGTTCATTCATTTGAAAGGCAGTGATGGTAACTGCACTTGGAAGGGACGAGTCTGTTTACAAAAATGGATAGGAAACAAGCCTTATCTCTGAGGGAGCAGCAGTGGCTCGGTGAAGAAAAAACTCATTTCAGCTGCTCGCAGTAGCCTGTCCTTTTGATCATGACCCCACACGAAACACTACAGGTGAGTCAGACATAGATCGATCAGCAAATCAAGAACTTTACATCTCAGCTCAGCACGTTCTTCCACGAACAAGACCCAAAGACTTGGCAGGTGCTCTGTACAAACCTGGGGAGGAAGAGACGGTCCATTTCTAGTCAAGCACATCGATTTTCATGCTCCTTTCGAAACACACTGGGGGTCCTGTTTGAAGAAGCCAGCAGGACAGCATTATCTGTGGTCACCAAACCAGAAACCTCTGGCCCCCGACTGTGCCAAGACATTCTGTCTAATGAGCACATGATAAAGTAAAGTGGGGATAGAGGTGTAGCGCGGTGTGCCACAGCTCCAGTGTAACCAGGGCCCCCCACTGAGCAGGGACTTATTTCATTATTTGATTTATTTATGAACTTTTAGTTAACCAAGTAAAAAACCCATTGACATGAAATATCTTTTTCAAGGGTGACCTGGTCTAAGAATGGACTGCTGCACACGCCATACAAATATATACACATTTGCACTACAATAATGAAAACATTGTAAAAGGTGAAAACAGGCCTAAATGTTAAATCACGGAAAATGTTCAAAAGATTTTGGCTCTTTCTTTTCTCAAAGAATCTTCTCAAAGATTTTAAAAGAGTTCCAAGCTGTGGGAGCAGTTTAACAGAACGCTTGCTTCCCCAAACTGCCGCACTTGAGGTACAAACAAATAATAAATGTCGCATGAACGCAGGGCACCGTGGGAGCAGAAAAGAGGAAGACGCACAGCCACGAATAGTCTTTTGAAATCAAAGACATCCAGAGAGAAACGTCTCCCTACGTTTCCAGGCATCTTGATCCAAATCTCAAAGACCCCAGTAACACATGTGGAGAAGTGCGCGTGCAGCGGTGTCCCTGCTGCGGGTCACAGTGCAGTCAAGTGCAGTGTTTTGTCTCCGACTCACTTGTTTTACATCAGCAGAGATGACAAGCTACGCTCCCTCCATCACGGACTAGCAAGCGTGGTTTCAGTTTATTGGCGCTGTTTTTTGACACATTAACCCGCTGCACTTAGGGGGCCTATTTTTACGACTTGTAATAAAGCAAAAATGTCCAGGCGGAATCCATATAAAAGACCTATTCATTTTTTATTTTAGGGTACTTGTTTACTTGTGGGTTTTGGAGTACAAGCTGACCCTGATGCTTCCCAGAAGGACTGATTTGACTGGAAATAAGTGAGCTACAACTTTATTTGTATTGAGAGTTTTCTTTTATAAGATGGAGGACAAAATGGAATAAATAAAGAGAAAAGTCCAACATCTCATGCGTGGCACACCATTAGTGTAAGGATACCACTTTTGATAACTACACCTCAAATCATAAGCAAAGACACAATTCATAATGAACACATAGTTTATCAAGCATGATTCAGGCTTAGTTACTACTTAATTAAGGTTAGTGTTAGGAATTAAGGATATAATATTAGTTAAGTCATTACAAAGCCTGAAAGAAATGATTTGATATTTAAAAAAGCAGAATGTACCTGATATGTTTTCATATAATAAAGTAATATCTGTTTTGCCCCAGAACAGATGTATTGTAAAAGCATCTATTCAGGAGGAAACGAGGAAACGCTTTCACTGCATCTAAATGTAGAGCGTTTTATTCTCAGCAAAGCGTACCCCGTTAGCATGCTAATGTTTGCTAGCTCTACCTGGGCTCAGAGGGTTGTGAAAAGTACTCACCGGGGTCAATATTTTCGATGCTGGGATTGCTTTAGGAAACAGCACAAATCAGGTAGAGCGCATTTACGCATTTTCTCACAGTAATCGTATCACTAAAAACGTGACACCGTGATCTCCTGAGACCTGCGACTCCCAAGGCAGCTCTGGCCCAGGCCTGGTGACGCGTGCGACACAGTGACATACAAAGTGTCGTTTGTCTGAGCACTAGAACAGAGGAGAGCGGGTCAGAACGTCCCAATATCTGCGTGTAGCTGCGCAGCCGGAGCAGTGTCTGAGCGTGCTGACCCAGGCCTCCCTTTATGTGACTGTAACGTGAGCTTTCTCTTCTCTCTGCCCCGGCCTCTGCTGATGCCTTCCTGTGCTTTCACTCTGCTTAGCTCGGCACTCTTATTATAACTGTCCAGGCAGGGCTGCTGTGTGGCGGGGCAGGCTGGTGGAGGCTGGGCAGGGTGGCGGAGGGCTGGGTAGGCTGGCGGAGCGGTGCACTGGGCCACAGGTTCACTTCGGCGGCACAATATATCGCCAGATTTGATATACAGCTATACATTCATCAAGGATTGGTTCCAAAGGTAGTCATCTGGACGCTGCTTTAGAAATCAAGAGGTTTCGACACCTAAAGTCATTTTCAATCTGGGGGAAATAGTTTGAGCTTCATCATCCACAAACGTTCAATGTTTGTGATTGACAGGATCGACCAATCAGAGAAACGGATTGTCTGAACCAACACAGTAAAAAAGGACAAACTGTAGATTTCTGCAGAATCAGTGATAGAAGCATTTCGACTATGAATCAGAGGTTAAAGATGGTACCGCACCGTAGTAGTTGGCACTCTCGCCTCACAACCAGAAGGTCATGGGGTTGTCCCAGCGGCAGTGAAGGATGGTCAAATTTCCCTATTGACAATAAACTAAACCGTTACCGAATAGATGTAATACCGAACATTACAAGACTATTTTCCATGTCTTCTGCATTGATCCCAAAATTGGATGTTGGTCTGCAATCTATGGTCTGGTAGTAGACCCTCCTTCATTCAAACAGAAAAGGAAAGGAACAGGAGAGCCAGGAACCATTCTCTTAAGGTGCACTTACACTTATCCTGGCTCTCAACTGAGTTCTATCCATTATCAATCTGGAATGGCTCCTGTGGACTTTATGCCAATCACGGCAGCCAACCCGACATGCCTCGATATTAGATTGTTACTAAATTAATGTGTAGCATTAAACCTGCCGTTTATTATGATTGGAACTTGATAGCAAGTATTCATAAAATGTTTTGGTCAGAAAATAAACACTTTATGTTGAGCACCAAAAGTTGTGTGAACTCAAACGGATGAATTCTCAATAGTATGAAAACTCAAAGTTCACAACAATCCAGCCTGCTGCGCAAGGTTAATTTACTCCGACACATTATACATCAAAGCTGGTTATAAACCTGGACTAAACAAGGACAAGAGTGAACGCAGCCTTTGTTCAGTTCCAACTCTGACTCAATGGTTTAGTCTTTCTTCTATTCATGGATTTCAGGGCAATTTTCAGAGCAATTATCTATTTATTCTCTTTTGAATAGGCAAAAGTAAAGCTGAAAACCATGATAAGGCCGAATATTATGGCAAAGAATATTCAACAAATAAAGTGTTTTCAAGGATACAAATTGATTGTAATTTACCATAAGTGCACCTCCAATTAAAACACCACTCTTAATCATTTTACAGTAAAAGAACCTACATTCTATGAGACAGAGATCAAGGATATGTCAAGGTTAAGTGCATACGTTTATTACTAACTATAATACTGGACTTAATACTGTCATTTTAACAATAGGACATTCTTCTGATATGTGTGTGTGTGTGTGTGTGTTTCTGCTCCTCTGACGGTCACCTTGAACGACCTCAGATTACGCGACCGTCCTGCCCC
Organism: Chaenogobius annularis; assembly: GCA_015082035.1. Taxonomy (NCBI): domain Eukaryota; kingdom Metazoa; phylum Chordata; class Actinopteri; order Gobiiformes; family Gobiidae; genus Chaenogobius; species Chaenogobius annularis. The sequence goes on along the minus strand of BJKM01000448.1, from coordinate 1,964 downwards.
TTCCAGAAGACTGATGTCCCCTCTGTGGCACGTGGGACGTCCCGGTCAGCGCTGTCCCCTGGAGCCTAATGATCCTGCTACCAGTGTGCCATGGCCTCATCGGCGCCTCACTGAGAAGCTGGTGGGATGACTGCAGCAGGCAATCTCTTCACGGATATTCTGGGTACGACTTGTGATGTTGCCAGACCACGAACATAAGAGATTTATTTGTAGCGAAGAGAAAGTCAATGTACGTTTTAAAGAGACATCGACTTTGAAGAGCTTTATTACAAATGGTTTTCTCTCATCATTAACTCCACCAGAGTCGTATTTTGAGTTATTCATCTGTTGTTCTACATTCAAAGCGACATTGCTCTGAAAATTCCTTCTGTCCCCTACCCCCGGCAATGTTTTTCAATCTTTTTTTATTCGCGGCACACTTTGTGGGTTGAAAAGACCCCACAGCACACCACCTGCTAAATAAAAATGATATCCTTGCCACTATTTGATTCTTTACAACGGCCAAGGTTTTACTTCTTTTATGGTACAGAATTCGAGGACACTCCAAAATGAATGAGGTGCAGCTCCGGTGCAGTGGCCGCAGCCTTTCAAAGTAATTAAAAGTAACGCGAGCAGCTCAGACCACACGCAGAGGTCTGCAGTGGTGCCGGCGGAGGTGCTGCAGCGCCCAGGATTCTTTCCGTTGGATTGAATTTTCGGCAGATACCGAGCCCACCGCAAGCCTTTTCCCTATATTAATGACTACTCTCGCGTGGCATGTGGTCTCGAGAGTGTGCAATCACAGGCCTGTGAACTACTCCAAGACCTTCAGCGTGCTCTGCAGAGCGCACTTTGCTGTGAGGTCAATTTGATTAGCAGGAATACTGTAAATTTAGTGGCATATTAGAGGTTTATCTTGTAATTTACATGTCATTTATTCAGTCAATGGCAATGATGTGCTTTACATTTCATTTTAAACAATCCCTCATGCCAACATCACTCTAAGCCACAACTGATCCCACACAGAAAATATCCCACCCATAGTCACATGCACACACACAAACACAGGCACACACACACACACACAGGCACACACACGCACAACACACACACACATGCACACTAAAAAACATGTGACTGATACAGATGAACTAGTTTAGAAAGCCCCATCAGATGAGCCGTGTGCACCAGGAGAACCACAGGACACAGACACAGGGCCCAGAGGAGAGATGGGCTAAAGTGAGTAGCTATTATAAAGCGCTACCATTTTGACAAATTGTCCATGAAAAATAAATATTTGCATGCAAGTTATGAGAATGCTGAATTTTTAAGTCAAATTCACTTCAAGACTGACCTGAGCATAAATAAGTATTTGAAGAATTATTCGGTGTAATCTCTCATTTGTCCAGGAGTGGTGGTCCACAGCAGGGTTGCCAGATTTGCAGAACGAAACAAGCAACTAAGGCTTACACATGTTATCGGCTTGTATTTCAGCAATTCCTGTCTCTGATGTGAAACAGAAGTGTAAAAATCACCTCTTTTATGGTGTGAAAGTGCTGCTCAGGTAACCTGGATCTGACAGAGGAATTCTCACGATATTTGTTTCACAAACTCTTCTGAATCCATCTGGTCATACTCGTACTGTTTGTTTGAATCCGGCCGCTGAGTGGTGGACCATCACAGCGCAGCATTGTAGTTTTGAGTGGAAAAAAAGACAAACCTAACAAAACACCTCGACACTGCGTACTTTGGCCATTAAAGATTTACAGACTATTGAGTTTTTTATAAACAAACTAGAAGCACTTTGTGTATTATTCCTGTTGATGCTTCGACCAATCAGATTAAAATATTCATCATAACGTTACGCCTTTTCCCGACAGGCGAGAGCCTGTCAGATTGATAAATTGTAGAACTCAGTTCAGAATAATACACAGATCAATCTGGCCGAGTCTGGTTACTGCACAAGAGCAAGCCCAGGACATTCT